>CANTUQ010000006.1:1595000-2195000 GCA_947683425.1 Excoecaria cochinchinensis
GGATCAAAGAGTTAGTTTGATTATTGGATTGAAAACCAGGGATGAGTGATCCCATTTTGGAGAAAATTTAACTCTTCATTTTATCGTGACATTTTACATTTCTTGGCTAACACAAGGGACATTGGTCCAAATTTTATTAATATAATCCCAATTGAGTTATAAAGCCTTTTCGTGACTTTTTATCTTACACTTGCATACAATGAAAACCATTTTTTACAAATAAACACAACACAAAAATGGGGTAGGAAAGATCTCACCCAAACGACGTGGTCTCCTATGCGTAGTGACCCCTCCGTGTGGTTACGAGGACGCTCACACAAGGAAACTCACATTTAAATCCCCAAACAAAAAATAACATTAAAAGATATTAGTAATAATTCTAAAAATTAACCAAATAAAGAAAAAATAAATATAGGACATGTTAATTTAATATGCAAACAATTTACATGCAAAGGAAATAAAATAAATCATGCGAAAACATAAGGTTAATGACAAAATAATAATAATAATAATAATAATAAGCATGCAAAATGACAATAACGGAAACAACAGGAAAATTAATACTAATGATAATAATGGTAAAGGCATTAATAATAATAATAATAATAATAATAATAATAATAATAATAATAATAATAATAATAATAATAATAATAATAATAATGCGAATAATAGCAACGTGAATCACAAAGAAATCAAACTAAAACAATATACAACATATCAACAGTACTAATAATCACATTAAAAATGCTATAAATAACTGATGAATATGTGAATAACAACAGAAAATAATAATATTATCAATAATGAATAATGAATAAAATAAGTGAGAACGTGTCCAAAAATGTTTACTCTCAGATTTTATGAGTCGAAAAAATGGTATCTTGATCCGTCCTCCATGTCGATTTTTTGATAATAAACGCGAAAAAATTTGAGAAAGATCTAAGTTTCAAACAGATAAAAAAACTTGAGAAAATAATTTTGATGGATAGATCAAGCAAAGGAAATTAATTTTCCTTACTCAAACAAAACCAAGAGTGAAAACTTTTAGAGAGAAAGAAGAAAAGGAAATTGAATATTGAAAACCTTAAAAATTTTCTTCAAAAACCTTGGGTTGCATTCTTTATTTTTGAGAGAAAATTCTTTTTCTCCTTTCTTTCAAAAATACAGCTCCCTGAAAAAATGAGAGCCAAATCCCATTTAATTTCACTGTATTTCCAAAATGGCAAAAAACCTAATTGACTTTCCTAATTTTATTCTTTCAAAATAACTAAAAATATGAAAAAATCGATTTCTTTACAATCCCAAAATTAATTTGCAGGCGAGAGAGAGCACGCGGCAAAAGAGTGGCCGCGTACGAAAGCAGCATGGGGGCCGCATGTGGAGAGCCTCCACACACGACCCCTAATTTTGGGGAACTTAGAACTTAGGTGCTTGGGTGAGCCAAAATTCAGAAAAGAAGGAAAGAGACACGTACCTGAGGCGGTCGCTTTTCCAGACTGGATGATATTGTTGGCGTGTTATCCTTTCTGAGGTGGTGCCCCTGAGAGGTCTTTGGCTAGCCGGTTGCCACCTGAGAAGTCTTCGATTGATCGGTTGCCCCCTGAGAAGTCTTCGGTTGATCGCCCCCTGAGTGGTCTTCGGTTGATCGGCTGCCCCTTGAGAGGTCTTCGGTTGATCGGCCCTTGAGAGGTCTTCGCTTGATTAGCTGCCGCCTGAGAGGTCTTCGGTTGATTGCCCCCTGAGAGGTCATCGGTTGATCGGTTTTCCCCTAAGAGGACTTCGGTTGATCGGCTGCCCCCTGAGAGGTCTTCGGTTGATCGCCCCCTGAGAGGTCTTCGGTTGATTGGCTGCCCCCTGAGAAGTCTTATGTTGATTACCCCTTGAGAGGTCTTCGGTTGATTGGCTGCCCCCTGAGAGGTCTTCGGTTGATCGGCTGCCCCCTGAGAGGCCTTTGGCTAGTCGGCTACCCCCTGAGAGGTCTTCGGTTAATCGCCCCGTAAGAGGTTTTCGATTGATCGGCTGCCCCCTGAGAGGTCTTCGGTTGATCGCCCCCTTAGAGGTCTTTGGATGGTTGGATTGGTGTTTTGATCAATGTCGTCACTCACCTTTTGTCAGCGTTCGCATCGATTCCCTCTTTCTGGAAGACTTAGAAAGCCAAATATGCAGAAAAAATGGTGAGCATGCACGTGAGATGCATATGTATGCAGTAATGCAGGACAAGAATTCGTCTAAGTGGATTCAAAGGCGACAACCGGTTTGGTCGTAATTTGCAGTAGGATCGGTGCCCCCTAGAATTGCTTTTGAATTTCATGCCTTGGGGATCATGAGGTACTCTTCTGATACCTATAGTCATTCTTTTAAGGTAGTGCGTCCCTTGTGGATTTTCACACTACCTTTTCTTAGCGGGAAATGCGTCCCTTTCGGATTTTTACATAATCCCGTGCCTTATTTTTTGCCTGGAATGGACCCAATCCAATCCATCGGCTTTTATTCCTTTCATTTTTTGTAGGACAGACTGCCTGTTCCCAGGTTTTCACCCTGCCCATGGGCCTAATTTTTGCTTAGAGCTCCAATTACCGTTTTCATCTCTAACGGCCCTTTTTTTATTATTTTTTTTTCGGCGTGGCTACAAGAAAAACTGAAGCTACTATCAGAGCCTCCTTCTATGGCAATTGGCAATTATTCGCTAAGACATCTTCCCTTAAACAAGGATTATATCCCCTAACCCCCTCTGATGAAGGTGTTGCTTGATTGGGTGAGGTGGTGAACAAGGATCAACTCCCTGTGCCCCTGGCTCTCCTTTCTGTTCTCTTGTGTGGATTTCCCGAGACCACTTTTGATGTCATCGCCAGTTGCATTTGACAGTTCGGGGGGATTCAAGATGTCATGAGGCATCCTCTATCTTTCCAGGGTAGCATCTTATCCTCGGCCTTCACCTCTGAGTACCATAGCCCTTAAACACAGCTGCTTACAAAAATCGTCGAACTGCAGGTTAGAGACTACACCCTTGCCTCTATAAGTGCATATAAGAGAAGGGTACTTAGCCCCGCTGTAGATAATGGGACCATCGGCTTAGGCATATGGTCGGTGAGAGCAGAAGTAGAGTATAGCCATTTAAATTTCACACATTCAGTAATGAATGATGTTTCTCTTTTTATACAAGAACTAGGAAATAATGAGTTAAACTGCTTTTATCGTACATTTCAGTATTATTTCTCCATATATGATCACCATTTAACATGGATTCAGAATGCAAAATTACATCTAATCTCGGAGTGGATCTTGTAAGCATCAGAATCTTGTTTCCAATCAACCCTCTCGGGTTTTCTTAATTGTACATTTTCTCTCAAGCCTCTAATTTTTGCCTAGAGTGCCTTTTTCGGCTTTCACCCTGACGAGGAGCCCATTTTTAGCAAGGTCACCTTTTTTCGATTTTTAACCCGCGGGGCATTTATTCTCTTCTTTTAATTTTTTAGTCTTTAGCCATGGACCTTCTTGGGTCTATTGATGTTGATCTGTTATCCGAGCTTATCTTTGTTGCTGTCCATTAGAACCGCTACCCCTTTGGACAAAATTTTCTTAGGAGCAAACTGGTCTTCCCATGTTTGACCGAATTTACTTGGCGTGTCTAGAAAATCAGGTCTCATTTACGTGAAGACCGAATCTCCCTCTTTCAGTGAGTGTTTCCTGACCCTCTTTCCAAATGATTGAACAAGGTGTTTTCTGATAGATCTGATTGCGATAGTAATCCCACAACCTATTTTTGTTTAACGTGTTTAGCTGCTGTAGCCATTACTTCCATGACTGCCCCTAAAGATTTGATGTGCTTCGATAGGCAGCAGTGCTTTTGCCTCATGCATCAAGGAGTAAAGTGTGACTCTTATAAGGATTCAGACTGCAGACCCCAGCATGGGTCTCCTCCATAACCCTCTTGGCCTTCTTCTCGTCTAAGCACCTCAGCCGTATGTCATCAGCTCAACTCTCGTAATGCACATCCTCTACACTGATGAACTGGGTGGATAGCTTGTGAATCAGTCTTTAGGTCCTTTTCAGTAGCCAAGAGGAACGGCAAAATACAGGTACGTGTAGATCAACGGGATCTGAACAAAGCTTGCCCCTAGATAACTGTCCCTTGCCCTATATCGATGATCAATTTTGTTTTCTTTTTCTTTTGTTTGTTTGTTTGTTTCTTTTTTTTTTCATACATTTTTTTTCGCTCCCCAACAAGTTTTGTCCAAATCCTGATGGTTTACACATATGCACACTTCTCTTATTAACTATTAGGGATGTCGTTGATTCACCTAGTTGGGCATTGCGCTTCAGTAAAAAATTTAGCCCTGGTTCTACTTGTGGATTCCCCCTTTTAACCTTTCCTGTCCCTCTTGGCTTGAATCTTCTGAGCTTCTGCTTGGCTGGTTCATGATCGGGATACACTAGCATAGCGTTTGGCAACTTCATAATTATCTCTTGGTATGTCTTCACAGGTCTAGGCAAAGACTTTTTTATTTTATTTTTTTATTCTCTCAAATGTTAATCTATCTTCAAGAGTCATAACATATGCTATCAAGATTTTCTTTGGGTTCCCCAGAGTTCTGATATTAAATGGAATGGCATCATTTGAATAATTATTAAATATGAATATGTCATGATTATGCATAGTAAAACCACAAGAAAATATCAAAAGGATTAGTGAAATTATACATTTCATTTAACAAAAACAAGAATTAAAAATGTCATCATCAAATAGTTATGGGATAAAAAGAACATCTGAATAGTTATTTTCTTCCAATTTCCATCATCACAGCTGTTTCGGCCAATGCTTTATCACCATCCGCGGGAACCATCTTCCTTCCCCACTTAGGTACTTAATTTGTCTTCCTCTCCTTCTTTCGCTCTTCTGGGTTAGAGATATGCTTGCTATCAATAAGGTCTTGAACACGACACCTCAATGTCTTGTAATCATCTGTGGTATGCTCGGTGTGCTAGTGGAAAGCACAATACTGATCCGCCTTGTGATCTGGATGTCCTTGGTTTCCGACGGGCCTAGCTGGCAATGGATGCAATATTCACCCCTTTATTAGCTTCTCGAAAACCCATAACAAAGGTTTTCCCAAATCAGAATAGTGCCTTTGAGCTATCTTAGCCATTGGTACTTTCCCTGTCCTTCTCTTACCACTGCTACCAACTCCTAGACTTGCGGGGCTACTAACAGTCTTACTGAGAGGTGCTCGGGTAGTTGCAAGCTTGGACTTCACAATCTCTTCTTCAAGATCAGCTAGTTTCCTTTCGGTGTTTGAGGGACTGAGGAGGCCCCTTAACTGTAAAGGCTCTAGTCCTTTTGCTTTTCCCACTTGCCCGATTCGTGAGTCAAGTGGCGCCTTGCCCCTAGGCTCAAGGGTGGATGGAAACATTATGGTCATCATTGTATAATCCTTTTTTATCGTGGCTGGCTCAACCTGGTTAAGGGTAGTCGCTATAAGTTGAGCTTGAAGAACTAGCGCCATGGCATCCATCCTTCCCTTAATTGTGGCCAACAACCTCTTTTCAAGCTCCTCGAACCTTCTATCCATTTCCTGGGCCATTAAGGCACGAGTCTCTTCAATCTGTCGTGAAGGATCAGCCATTTCTAATGCCTGTGGATGTTCTGATAAAGACACTAGATCGTTGCCAACTAATTTGAACTCCGTTTGCTTCTTGAGCAAATACGGGGACCCCAAAACCTCCAAGGTAAATGGTCTATAGTGGCTGAAAACTCTAAGGGGTTAGAATGATGCATGAATGGCATGCAATGCAAGATTGTGCCATGCAAATTGTCCTTAATGAGTGCAAGATCAATAAATTACCATAATACGATTGGTTGCATGGAAGAAATTCTATGCAAGATGATATGTACCTATGCAAAATAATATGCAAACAAAAGGATATACACACAGAACATGAGAGAAAATATATTATTTATTTATTTATTATCGACATGCATGAATGACATGCGATGCGCGAGCATGCTGTGTAGCATCCACAACCTTATGCAAGCAGATAGATCCTTCCAAACTTATCACTCCCAAACACGAGGCTGTGCGGTCTCTTCCCTAGGTGGGGTTCATCCAAGGGTTAACAGGGGACCCATTGGACACGTATGGTGCACGGTGAAAAGCTGGCAGCATGACACTCTTAATTTATAGTTCATGCGTATCGGTTTTGGCCATCATGTATTTGGACACTTCAATTAAATTAAGGTGAACCTGTCGGGGTATGAAAGCCTTTGATAGGGAGCCACTTAATTTGCTTGACTTTGTTTAATCTATAATGGCCCACATCACAAGCATCGTATTAAGGAACACGTCACCTAGTAGGAGTTTTTATTTGCTATTACATGGGCTTTGGTCAAGGTGATGATACTTTAGGGCTATGCAAGCATGGTCCCTGCCAATGGGTCTAGCTCATCACGAGCATAGCGACCAATCGGGTCTCTATTTAATATACCTTTAATAGTACGAGGCTTGGGCTGGTGATTATCCCTAACACTTCCCTACAATGAGTAAAAGTAGGGTCATGTTTCGGGAATGTACCGGGGTAAGATAAGGGACCTGTAACACCCCGATTCTCCCTTATCAGTTTTAGCCATGTTTGCCATGTGTATGTGTGCATGTGTGAGATTTTTGGCATGTATCAAGGGCATTTTAGGTAAAATGCATGTTTTTGTGGGTTTTTATAAAGTGTGGTTGCATATATGTGAGTAGGGTGTATGTGTATTGGGTTGTGTTAGTGTGTGTGCATGTGCATATGGAAGTAGGATGTGTATGAGTGGAGTTGGTCTTGTGCGTGTGTGATGCATGGTTGTAGAGTGTGAATTATCAAAATCCACCAATCACATGGTGACATGTGGAAAGGGGAATTAAGATGGGGTAAATAGTGAAGAGAGAGAAAGAGAGAGCAGAATTTGGTTCTTGCTCTCCCGTTCTCCCTTCCTCCTCCCCTCTTTGCTTCTTCTTTCTTCCTCTTCCTCTTGCTACCCCTTGGCTCATTCTTCTTGGCTGATTTGTGAGTGGATTTGGAAATTCTAAAGAGTTGATTTGGTAAGTATTGTGAATTTCTTCTTCATTTTCTTCTCTTGTTGTTGTTTTTGGTTAGATTGAGTTTTAAATTAGCTTTGTTGTGTTTGTGTGATTTGGGGTGTGTTGATTAGTTGAGCCTCCTTGTGATCCCAAGGGAAAGGAGAAGGCTAGTGGGAGTGGTGCTAAGTGATTAGAGCAAAGGAATTTCAGGTTTGGGATTTTGTTTGGGAAAAATTATGTGTATTTGATGATTTTGCTCTTGTTGATTTTCTAGAAATTTTATGGTTATTGAAGGCTATGTTGGTTTATATGACATGATTTCTGAGCATATTGAGTTAAGAAACTTATATTGTAATTTGATTCGGATGATATATGCATTTGGTTATGTTTTGGATTATAATTGTTGAATTTTGGGTTGGATGACTTGATCATGGTTATTGCATGTTTTTCTTTGGATTATGAGTTTTTAAGGTGGGTTTTAAGTAGGTTTTGTTGAGCTGAATGTTTAAATTCTGGGTATGCTGAGTTTGGTTTTGAGTTGGGGTGAAATTCTGGGAATTTTAAGGGTTTGGGTCGATTCACACGGCGTTATGGTATTGCATATCACCATGTGAATCGTGAGTTTTCCTTCAGTATTGCTTGTCCATGATTTTACACGGTGGTAATGACATTCCATACCGCCGTGTAAAGTCATTCTGCCTTGAAGGAATTCTGGGCTGTGCATTTTACACGGGGGTATGGATTCTCCATACCGCCGTGTAAAAGCATTCTGCCTATGGTGTGTGACATGTTACATGGTGGTATGGTTTTACCTTACCACCGTGTAGGATGTCTTACACGGCGATAAGTGTATATCATACCGTCGTGTAAAACGTCTATGCCCTGCAATTTTTGAAGTTTGAAGTTTTCATCTTTTTAATTCTTTTTTCATTTCTTATTGGTCTGAACCTTATTTGGTGTCATTTCAACTAGCTACTAATGTTAAATTGTAATTTCTTATGCCTTATCAAATTATATTGGATGCTGTGTTTGAATATGAAATGTGTTATGCATATCTAAGTTCATGGTTCTCCTTTATAAACAATATGTTATACTTTAATGTGATTTAATAGATTATGCATGACCTGCAAGAGTCAGTCTAGTGGATTGTTAGGCATGCCTAAAAGAGTCCTTTAGCTGCAGCCTCTGTACTGTTCTGGACCCTGATCAGGTCCCCGTTTAGTTCCTCGCGAACTTCTATGTGAACAGATCTTGTTTAAGATCCCCTTTGTAAAATGTTTTGAAAAGAGAAAATATGATATTATTTTTCGATTCGTACCCGTAAGGTACCGCTATGCGTCGATTTGTACCCATAAGGTACCACTACGTGTTTACTCATTATCCACTACTGTGAGTTAGCAGGTGTTATGATTTGTTCTGATATGATTATAAGTATGTGAATCCGAATGAGTATGGTTATAAGTATTTGAATCTGAATGACTCTAATATGAGGATATGAATCTGTTGGCATATGAATATGTTATTGAACCTTTGAATGGTTATGAATGGAATTCTATTGTGATTATATCTTATGATATTCAGTATGCCATTTCTTATTTGATTTGCCTTGACGACCATTGTGAATGGCCGTCCATATGTTATTGTTTGTTTCTCCACTAAGCATTATCGCTTAGCACGGTGTTTTCACCCGTGCAGGTGTGGAAGGTGTATAGCTTTTGGGAGAGTTGCCGCCAGTCAAACCAACACAGTGGGATTGTTAATAGGACTAAGTTTCTTTTATTATCATCATTATTTTCTAATAGTGATCTCTCTTGTATATAGTTTTTGTTCAGCTTCCGCTATGTATCTCTGAATGATGTAATTATGTTCGTATCAAAAAAGTTATGTAATTGAATATTGTTATTCTATGAATGAATGCTCAGTTCGTTTTAAAGTTTTAATTTTCGTTGTTTATATGTATGTATGTATGTATGTATGTATGTATGTACCATTCTGTTCGGTGTGACACCTCTGCTCATACAGGTTCTCACTCCCTCGCGGATTGGGGGTAGGGGGTGTTATAGGACCAACTAACATAGTTCTAAGGCTGTAATGTATGCAATGCAAATTTTGAAAAGTGATAGAATTTTAAGTTTTAAAAACCTAATTATATATTTTAACCAAAACACTTTCAGAGAAAAGTCAAGAAGGTTCCCCAGTGTAGTCGCCACTGTGACGGGCGCTGAACCTAGCAAAGGCCCTCTTTGAACCCGCTTTTAGGGCTCGAGGAATTGGTTCGCGTCTTTTTGATCTTGAGTTCCATGAGATATTTTGGATGCCTTATTCCCAATAAAACATTAGAAAGGATCATCCTGTCTCATGGCGCCTTTGGCACCTTTGAGGTAATTTGGAGTCGCCACCCAATTTATGAGAAATTGGGAAAGGTCTCTAACCTCTATTGGTCTAAAACCAGAGATATTGTCCGAAACTTCACTCTTATTTATGTTTCGGTTAATTATAAATGAGTCTTTAAATTCGTAAAATTCTATCTCCCCTCTCACACGATTAATGCATTTAAATTAAATGGTGCATTGCAAGCATCGAGAAAGCGATAAATAAAAGACTGTAAAGAATGCAGTAAAATAAAGCGATAAAAGAAAGCGGTAAACACGCCAAATACTCAATTACAAGAGAAATTGGGGTGGAATACAACCCCAAATAAAAGATAAATAATATTGCCCCAAAAATAATTAATTACAAGGGCCCAAAAATATATGAACATAAACTTAAAACAAGCAAACAAAATCAAACATAAAAAGACATACATAAATCGGGGTATTCGTTTGGTTTAGGAACATTGGTTCCATCACGCTCACTTAAAGATGGATCGAAGAATTAGTTTGATTATTAGATTGAAAACCGGGATGAGTGATCCCATTTTGGAGAAAATTTAACTCTTCGTTTTATCTTGACATTTTACATTCCTTGGCTAAAACAAGAGACATTGGTCCCAATTTTATTAATAAAATCCCAATTTACTTATAAAGCCTTTTTACACATGCCTACAATGAAAACCATGTTTTACAAATAAACACAGCACAAAAATGGTGTAGGAAAGATCTCACCCAAACGACGTGGTCTCCTACGCGTAGTGACCCCTCCGTGTGGTCACGAAGACGCTCACACAAGGAAACTCACATTTAAATCCCCAAACAAAAAATAACATTAAATGATATTAGTAATAATTCTAAAAATTAACCAAATAAAGACAAAATAAATATAGGACATGTTAATTTAATAAGCAAATAATTCACATGCAAAAGAAATAAAATAAATCATGCGAAAACTTAAGGTTAATGACAAAATAATAATAATAATAATAATAATAATAATAATAATAATAATAATAATAATAAGCATGCAAAATGACAATAACGGAAACAACAGGAAAATGAATACTAATGATAATAATGGTAAAGGCATTAACAGTAATAATAATAATAATAATAATAATAATAATAATAATAATAATAATAAGCATGCAAAATGACAATAACGGAAACAACAAGAAAATGAATACTAATGATAATAATGGTAAAGGCATTAACAGTAATAATAATAATAATAATAATAATAATAATAATAATAATAATAATAATAATAATAATAATAATAATAATATTAATAATGATAATGATAATGATAATGATAATGATAATGATAATAATGATAATGATAATAAGATAATAACAGAATAATGACATAATAATAATGAGAATGAGAATAATGGCAACAGGATTAACAAAGAAATCAAACTAAAATAATAAACAACATATCAATTGTCACACCCTGACTGAAACCTAATTATTTCAACATTAAGCGATTACCGGAAATTTAATTTTTTTTTAAACCAATATAATAATATTCATCTAATGACAAATCTTTTTATTAAATGTTGTTACAAATCAGCTTGCCGATATACCTGTAACTGTCCAAGGTTACTATTCATTTAATAAAAATTTTGGCAGCATGACATTTTTAAACTTAACCTACCCAACCTGCACGGTAAACAATACCACAGCCCCGAGGGCACAACAATATATAAACAATATATAGCTCATCAATATCATTCATCCCATAACCAAAACTTATAACACAAGCCATATTACATATACATACATAACCATACATGTTCAGTATACTTTTCAACATAACTTTTATAGTTGGTCACATATGTCCCAAAACACTCCCATACATATACATATCCTTATACAAATACGCATATACATATACACGCCGAACAAAACTACTTTCTTCTTTACTTCCTTCTTAGGACCAACCTCCCATGTATGCTTTTCTCGCTCACATGTTAGGACCTGCACGCAGTAAACACTACGTGCTGAGCATTAAACATGCTCAGTGGTGGCTATAGATCTATAACTTTCCACCATACAAACACACGCATTAAATATGCAATTTCATTTATTTTTCATATAAACACTATTTTCACTTCACTATTCAAATTATTCCATTAAATACCTAAACTTTTCAATTAATTACGATTTTGTCCTTATTCTTCATGTACTTACCAAAATGCCATTATGTACACTCATCTCTCCTCTACATCATTTCTTGAACTACAAATTACATTTTAGTCCTTTTCCTGACCCTTTTGTGGTAAAGTACAATTTCATCCCTATACTTAGCATACTTTTCATATCTATCGTTTTAATTACACTTTTCACTGAATTTTCACTTCAATTCATTATTGGACATGCAATTTACCAATCAGTCCCTATTTTTCCAGTTTCATGGCAAATTACGTTTTAGTCCTCCAAAGTTACTAACGTTCACATTTAACCCTATTAAACAATATTTTTGCCATTTTTACCCGTTAAGCCTATTATTTTGGTAAATTACTATTTTACCCCTCAACTTTTATTTTTATATTTTCAAGTCATTTTTACCATTATGCCCCTAATATAATCCTGGCAGAAATCCTTAGACCGGATATACGGGACGTGAACCCTGTAGGCCCACTGTGCTACACTAGGGAATGATCCCGAGGGACCACTCCAGCATATCACTGATCGTATAACGTATGACGTATGACATATTACAATGTACTATGGGAGACCATCGCGAATCTGCCATAGTAAAGCAAGTCGTCATGACTCGCATCGCGGTAAAGATGTCCCTATGGCTAGCCAATCATATCCTGAGCTAGATTTTGACCGCCAGACCACTACTAAGGGCAATTTCTTTTAATTCAATTTTCACATATTTAACACTTTCACTTATAATACATTACTTTTACTTCATTTTCATTGTAATACACTAGTTGATGAATATTACCAACATTTTTGCACACTCCATGAATTATCTAACCATAACTCATGATTTTCACATTAAACATAATATAACTTTATACTTTAAAATATTCATACTTGTTCCAAAAAATCCAATTAAATTCTTGGATACTTATTTTCATATCTAAATTCATTTTATGGCATTATCCATCACAAATACATAAAATAAACCCTAGTTTACCCTAAGGTTCTATTCGGCCATGGCATATACATTACCCTAAAAATTTCTTTAATTCATATCAAACATTATAAATGTCATTTTACATACCCCTAATCACTTTTATAAGCATATACTCACATACACATGCATTTAGCACAAATTTACCTAATGAACATAATGTAAACACATCAAAATCTTAGGGAAATTTAAAGATTTCATAGCCACAAACCTTGTACACTTGCTTAACCCTTCCTAAGCTTCCTTTTCCTTGCCCTTTCCTTTGGAAGCTTGCTCCCCCTTTGAATTTCCTACATAGGCCGAAACTATACTTCAAAAATTCACCATGATTTTGTTTTCTTTTGCTCAAAATGACTTCATAAATCAACTCTAGACATCCTAAAATATATCTAGACACCCTTAAATTAAATTTGGAACTTGAAATCCACTTACCCAAATTCAAGTCCTACACTTGATCCCTTATTTTTATCCACTCCTTTAGCTCCAATCAAGGACTAGGGACTGAAAAGTGTAACTTGAGTGGCTGAATTACAATTAAAGTAATTGGATTTGATAAAGAAATTGAGGGAAAGATGAAAAAAATGGAAAAGAAAGAAAGGAAGGTGACTTCGGCCAAAGAGGAAGAGGAACAAAACGAGAGGGATAAGGATTACAGCCACTCCCATCTGCTCATTTAATTCTAATTATGCTGGTCAAAGTGGGTTGGGCCTTGGTCCAACCATTGGTCTAACCACCCAAACTAAAAATGTGATTTTAGGCCCGAAAATGAAATTTTCTGTGTTTTTCTCATTTTTCAAATCCAGATCCTCCCAAATTTGATTCTATAATTCATAAAATATTAAAACTAGGCTGTAGCCAAAATTTTAGCCCAATCGGAGTCCATTTTCGGTCCAGTTCAATTGAATCGGTCCGGTCAGGAATTCCCGAAAAATTTATTTTTTTCAACCAAAAATTTCTAAATATTATTTTAACCCAATCTGGAAATTTTAGTGATTTTTAGAGTTCATTTTCTATTTTTAAGGGTTCGGTCAAACCTTTGGTCAAACCGGTTACTATTCAAACCGAACCGCTACTTTTTCGTATTTTTTACTTTTGTAAACTTATTTGACATCAATTTCAATCCAAATTTCAACCCCAGACTCACCGTAACTAATATTTTCCGATAGTCAAATTAAATATTTTTTGCGTCCGGGAGCACTATTCACTATCGGAAAATACTATTCACGGCTGACCCGGTGTTGGGGCCATTACATCAATAGTACTAATAATCACATTAAAAATGCTAGAAATAACTGATGAACATGTGAAGAACAACAGAAAAGAATAATATTAACAACAATGAATAATGAATAAAATAAGTGAGAACGGGTCCAAAAATGTTTACCCTCAGAGTTTATGAGTCGAAAAATGGTGTCTTGATCCGTCATACTTGTCGATTTTTTGATAATAAACGCGAAAAAATTTGAGAAAGATCTAAGTTTTAAATAGATAAAAAAACTTGAGAAAATAATTTTTATGGATAGATCAAGCAAAGGAAATTAATTTTCCTTACTCAAACCAAACCAAGAGTGAAAAATTTTTTAGAGAAAGAAGAAAAGGAAATTGAATATTAAAAACCTTAAAAAGTTTCTTCGAAAACCTTGGGCTTCATTCTTTGTTTTTGAGAGAAAATTCTTTTTCTCCTTTCTTTGAAAAATGCATCTCCCTGAAAAAATGAGAGCCAAATCCAATTTAATTTCACTGTATTTCCAAAATGGAATAAACCTAATTGACTTTCCTAATTTTATTCTTCCAATTTAATTTCACTGTATTTCCAAAATGGAATAAACCTAATTGACTTTCCTAATTTTATTCTTCCAATTTAATTTCACTGTATTTCCAAAATGGAATAAACCTAATTGACTTTCCTAATTTTATTCTTTCAAAATAACCCAAAATTTGAAAAAATTTGATTTTTTTACAGTCCCAAAATTAATTTTGCAGGCGAGAGAGAGCACGCGGCAAAAGAGTGGCCGCGTCTGGAAGCGGCATGGGGGTCGTGTGTGGAGAGCCTCCACACACGGCCCCTCATGTGGAAATCCACATATGGCCGTGTGTGGAGGCTCTCCACACACGACCACTAATTGCCAAAAAACACTTTTTTTTTTAATTTTTTTATAATAATTTTATTTATATAATTTTTATTATATATATTTATTTGTCTATTTTTTATTTAAAAAACGAGGGTCTCGACAAGGAAAACATCATTTTCGACACCTTTACCTTTGAGCAGGTATCATTTTCATCATCGGGTAATCCTGATCTTGGATCGCCTCGGTACCCAGTGTCTACAGGGTCTCCTATGCCTCTCTAATATTGAAAGGAATGAGTTTAGAGAACTAGTGAATTAGGACAAAATGAAACACTCATTCTGCTAATCGATCTAGTGAAAAATAACAAAAAAAAAAGTTTGTTAAGTTAAAAACCCAAAAATATGGGCAGCCTAGGTAAAAATTAGGACACCTAGCTGGGGTGAAAACCCGAAAAAGGTGGTGTAGAGCTGGGGTGAAAGCCCAAAAAGGTGGTGTAGATGTTTGGGATTTGGGATTTGATATTTCCTTTTTTTTATCAAAATGGATAATAGGATATCTACTCCCATTAAAGGATGAGATCTAGTTTTCCCATGAGAGAGCATGATAAGTAAGGGCAATTTTAGTAGAGTTACCACTCAGTGGGTTAAGAAGGGATTAAAACCCATGAGATTCAGGGTCCAGGAACCTCAATATTATTTTTACCATTTAATTAATACCTTAGCATTCTTGACGGTTTTAATATTTATTATTTCCCTTAGATACAAAAGATGCATTAAAGTGGTAAAAGCGGGTATACAACATTATTTGTAGGAGTGAACCTAAATTATTTTGTTTTTTTTATCCAAAGTTACATATATATATATATATATATATATTTAAAAAGGCTTCTTTTATTTAGCCTTTAGACATTGATCCATTATTTAAGTGAATTGGGCCTCCATCCAATCTAAGGGAAATTGGGACACTGGTCCCTTTTCCTAGTTTATTGGTTACAACTTCCTCCAATATTTGGTCATTTCATAATTGCGACACACTCGATCCGATTTTTTCATTATTCCTAAAGTGTCTTTCAAGAATGTGTTATCTGTGAGTTTCTACACTATTATTCATGACCAAAATTGAAAAAATGGTTCATTTTATTAATTATTAAAAATAGTTTGAGACATTGGTTCCATTTTATTCTGAATGGAAGGTTAGTGGAAACATGCTATGAAAAGATCCTAGTTATTTTAAATGAATTATTTATTTTGTGTAATTAAATCTCAGGACATTGATCCTTTTTATAGTGACAAATGATTTTGGAGAAATGACTTTGGTTATTAGAAACTCTTTGTTCATTTTAAGATAGAAATTTGAAATGTGTCATTTCTTTATAAAAACATGCAATAAAAACTCATTTATTAAGTCCAACAAATCCTTTATTTGAGATCAACACTTTGAATGACAATACATTTATGAGAAAGTGAGTAGGTCACTAAAACATTTTATTTATTTATATTTTAAAATCCCAAATTAATTGGTGATTAACTTGTGAATTCTTTTAATGTGATGAAAATGACCTTTTTATCAAATCTTTATTTAATTTTTACTAACATATAAAGCCTTTGTGAGATTATTTATTTTCAAAACGTATAAACAACCTCATATGAACATAAGCACATAATATGAAACATAAACTTACTTATGAAGCATAACAATATACAAATATACTTTATAGGAATGGGGGAATCATGCCATGGGGTGTACAATATCATATAAATATACAAAACAATGTCAACATGCCTTAAAATCTTATGTAAATGATATAATCATATAGTTAAAAACATATTAAATAATGCCAACATACATATCTTACTCATGATATCAACTAACCATCTTATAAAAAGAACATTATATGGAACCAAACAAACATTATTGAAAGCTTTGCGAACAATAAGGAACTATATGATGATAAGATGTCCGTGAGGAAAAGAGATCGTGTTCAGAAGGATAAGAGATTGTGCTGACGAGGAGAAAAAACTGTGTCAGCAAGGACAAAGACTCAAACCTTCAAAAATGCCTAAACATAAATGTGACACCCTGAAATCACTATATTGTATGTACGATGGTTGGTCTACCTTGGTTAAGCGATTTCCCTGATTATTTGAAGTATATCTAATATTAGCTTATTAAAAAAATGGGAAATTTTAAAATCTTTGCTTACTTGCTTCTTAACATACTTTCTTAGTTCTAACTTATATTGCTTTACGAGTTAACTAACTTCCATTACTTAATAATCCTTTACATTTCGTTTCCAATTAACTTATAACGTTGTTAATTTACTATTCATTTGATAAAAAAAATCGGCAGCATAATGGCTGCATATCTAACCTACCCTTCTGCAAATCAAACATACCACAGCCCATCATGGGCACAACGGTTCATCTAATATATAATATAATCAATATCACTGCAATCTCACTTATTTTAAAACTATTAAGTTACTTCAAATTGCTCTATTATTCTACCGAAATTTCGGCAAAATTTTCTTTATAATATTGCCTATCTCCCTGCAAACAAAAGTTCTTTACACTTCTAAAAAAATCATACATTCCTTCATCAAACTCCAAATCAAATTCCAACACAGTTTTTTTCCATTCTCCAATACCTAAACCAATCTCATATATATACATATATCAGCAATTCATATATATTCTATCAGCATCAAATACTTGTTTAAACTACATATATACAAACCACAATATATCATAAAACACAATTACTTGTAACTTAATTATACAAAATACAAAGTTTCTACAAAAATAATATGAATACATAATAAACTACTAACTTAACTATAATTATTTGGTACAAGTTCCTGTTATACAACATGCCAAACAATCTAGTGTACATGCCAAACTTAGACAGATAAATCCAATTTTCATTATAACGACCATTACATGCATTCTGTACTTTCGGTTTCAACATGGCTCCAATCCAATAATATCCTTTTCGAACACTTTAGATTATCGCTGAAATTCTATCTTTTGACCTACACGCAGAAAAACCACGCTCTAAGCTTTATGCTTAGTGGTGACTATTGTAACACCCCAATATCCCTCGGAAGGAATATCGGGTCACTATGCACTCGCATACACATACAAAAATAATCATTCATGCATATACTATAGCGAAAGCAACATATAAACAAAACATACTTGTATTAATAAATTCTTAAAATATTCACAATACAAAAATATCATCATCATTACATTACAAGGTCAAAGCCTTATAACATTTACACTATACTAAAATATTCTCTTATCATATACACTATAAGATCATTACAAAAAGAATCACAACAAAAGCAAAAACTCTACTTCAACTCCTAGTGGCCAGCAGATGGACGACTCTCATAACCGAACTAAACTTGCATACCTACATGAAAAAATACCCGTGCTAAGCGATAACACTTAGTGGGGATATACAAATACAAAGACTTTTCATGAAGTCCCAACAATACATATATACATATCCAAGCATACACACTAGCAACATAAATTAATAAACAGGGTCATATTCATCAGCATGAACATAAATAACAATTGCACATTCATATGCATACGATAGATCCCAATTTTACTTGCTCAAACACAATCATACAATAGCTAAAGCCATAGCCTGAATTCTCATTAATGGTGGATACAGGCGCCCTAGATACTGACTAGCAGTATAAAACATTTAAAGACCAAAGTCTCAAATCACTAGTTACCTAAGGGTTACGAACACTAGACCCTTGCGGGCCAATCACTAGCTAGCAGTTGCAAAACACTAGCCCTTTATAAGCATGCTTATCTATCCACTACCAAGACCCTTCAGGCTTAACATACAACTCTAGTCACTGTATCATATACTTTTCATTCACTTATGTATCCAATAATGATTACATATTAATTCAATTCATGTACAAACTAATCATCCCACCAAGGATATGATTCATATATATATAATACATATAATCTTATTATTCATGATCAAACACATTCCAATACAATACCACACATAAATGAGGACAAAAGACTTACATTCCCAACACTGCACAGTGTCGCGCTCGCGATAGAACCCAACACACGTGGATGTCGCGTACGTGGGCCAGGTCGCTCTCGTGATAGAATGCTAAAGTAGCTTCTGTTGTGCCAGCGACTGAGCTTGTGCTAGTGACGAAGCTCGGTCAAGTAGAACCACTAATGAACTCACCCACGCGAGGAAGCTTGGCAGTGCAAACCTCATCCAAGGAGCATTCTATCGCGCTCGTGATAGAACTAAACTAAATGTTCAACTCCAAGATACAAAACCCACTCATGCACAATCTTCACATACCAACTCCAAATTCACATGCATAACCTTCAAAATAATGCCTTATACACTACTAAACTCTTTTATAATAATAAACACAATCAAATGACCATTCAACATAATAATCATAACAAGTACTCTATATGCAAAATCTGTACATACTCAACATGCAACAACAGTAGAGTTGACTCTAACCATCAAATGAACTATAGCATTAATTCAAGCACACCAATTTACCATTTGTTCAAACACACATCTAATAGCAGAAATTTAAATAACATTATCTCAACTAACAACACATGCATTACTCAAGAAGTACTCAAATTTAACATGCATATACTACTTAACAACAACTATCTCAATTTCAACACATGCAATTCATTAAAATGGCACATGATCCCAACCTCTAGGAAGTAGCTCTAAACTCTTCTCTTTAAGGTCACACCTTCTCCTTGCCCTTCTCTTTCCTTATATCCAATGCTTCTTGCAAAACCAAAATTCACACACATACATTCTTAGTCTATTAGCTCAACCAACTCAAAATACTTGCTCAAAGGAAAGGAGCAGAAGAAGACCACACCAATCCAAATTGCACTTACCTTTTTTACTTCGCACGAAAATCATTTCAACCCATCTAATTGCAGAAATTAAACTAACAATTAAAGAACAAAAGCCAAAAATGATGAAGAAAGATCAAAGGAAATAAAAAGCAAGATGAGAGGTGAAGAAACCGAACCACATACAAGAAATGGGATAGAAATTCCCTCTAAAACCCTTTTTATTATATGTACCAATCTATGTAGCACACTGTTTCTGTAACGACCGGTGGGGTAGGCCGAGGGTTCGTATCCCCGGAACATATCCCGTCGAGCCTTCCCTACACATCTAAAGCCACTGTGCCGTACTCAAGATCTTTACACTTCCCCTTGTGCATTTTTGCCTTTCGTGGGATTCGAACCAAGGACCAAGCGAATAAGTCCTTAATTCCTAGAATCTCACTACCATTAGGCTACGCTTAGCCTAATGGTAGTGAGATTCTAGGAATTAAGGACTTATTCCCTATGTCCCTAGTTCGAATCCCACGAAAGGCAAAAATGCACAAGGGGAAGTGTAAAGATCTTAAGTACGACACGGTGGCTTTAGATGCGTAAGGAAGGCCCGACGGGATATGTTTCGGGAATGCAAACCCTCGGTCTACCCCACCGGTCATTGCAAAAAAAGGTAATGGTAGTGAGATTTTAGGAATTAAGGACTTATTCCCTAGGTCCTTGGTTCTAATCTCACGAAAGGCAAAAAAGCACAAGGGGAAGGGTAAAGATCTTGAGTATGGCTCGGTGGCTTTAGATGCATATGGAAGGCCCATCGGGATCTATTCTGGGGATGCGAACGCTCGGTCTACCCCACCAGTCGTTACAAAAAAAGGTGCCTTTTTTATAACGACCTGTGGGGTAGACCGAGGGTTCACATCCCCGGAACATATCTTGTCGGGCCTTCCCTACGTGTCTAAAGCCAATGTACCGTACTCAAGATCTTTACACTTCCCCTTGTACATTTTTGCCTTTCGTGGGATTCGAAACAAGGACCTAGGGAATAAGTCCTTAACTCCTAGAATCTCACTACCATTAGGCTAAGCGTAGACTAATGGTAGTGAGATTCTCGGAATTAAGGACTTATTCCCTATGTCCTTAGTTCGAATCCCACGAAAGGCAAAAATGCACAAGGGGAAGTGTAAAGATCTTGAGTAAGGCACGGTGGCTTTAGACGCATAGGGAAGGCCCAATGGGATATGTTTCGGGAAATGCGACCCTCGGTCTACCCCACCGGTGGTTACAAAAAAAGGCAATGGTAGTGAGATTCTAGGAATTAAGGACTTATTCCCTAGGTCCTTGGTTCTAATCCCACGAAAGGCAAAAATGCACAAGGGGAAGTGTAAAGATCTTGAGTATGGCATGGTGGCTTTAGATGCATAGGGAAGGCCCGACAGGATCTATTCCGGGGTTGCGAACCCTCGGTCTACCCTACTGGTCGTTACAAAAAAAATCAAAATTCTAGGTTTTGGGCAAAGAAGAGGTAAGATACAATTGATGAATTTAATTGATTTCTTTAGTTCTTATAGCTAGATTAAGTTGTGTAGCTGCATCTCTTCTTCTTCTCTATTGGTAAGACTTAAGATTTATATGGAAAGTGTGGTTAGTAGAGATGCTAACATGTAATTTTATGGATTTTGATGAGGAATTTGGATGGTGATAACTATGAAAGAGTGGGAAAGCAAGAAAGAAAGAGCTAATGAAGATGAAGGAGCCATCAAATGAGGTTTGGGAATTGTTGTGCTAATTTTTGTGTTATTAAATGGTTACTGATAAATTGGATGTTTGGAGATGTTTGTATATTTCTTATGTTGATTGGATTGAATATGGGCAATTGATGGTGTTAAATTAATTGATTATAGGTTTATTGAATTACCTAGTGCAATTCTATCCAAAGGGTGGATTGACCTTCAGTGACTGTTTTGGATGTAAGTAGAGTTTGAGAACACTAAATTGAATGATTCTAGTGCCATTAAAACTAGACATCCATACCTACAAAAGTCTTAGAAATGACCATGAGCAAATTCCTACTCTAAGACCCCTAAAAGTAGCAAAAACAGAAGGCTTTTTATTTTTGCCGAGTGGCTGGAACCAGTTCCATCATTGATGTTGTCTGAACTCGATCCGGTTTTTAGGCCATAACTCGAGTTAGGAATCTTTAAATTCATTGATTCAAAATGAATTGGAACCTTAACATCTGTGTCTAAAATTGTTATAGAAATAGCCATAATTTATTTCTGACTCTAAGGACCTCAAAATTTCCCATTACAGTAGCTAAATTTGTCTGGTGGGTCTTTGGAGCAGTGTTGACACATTTGGGCATATCTCCCACATTTTTTTCCTAATAGACTTGAAATTTTGTCATTTGAAAGATAACATCCTGAGAATTAAATCTTATGAGGACTTTTTAGTCTAAAAATGTCGTTTATTAGTTCAAAAATGCAGGTAGATTTAGTAAATGAATTCTGCCCTGATGCAAGTCCTGTCTCGAGTCGTGACAATCATCACGACTCGGCACGATTAGGCACTGTCATGAGTCATGACAATTGTCATGAATCGTGCCCCCTCTCCTCTCTCATTTTGTTTCATTTGTAATAGTTTTCTCAATTCTTTGTAAATGGAAGTGGGAATTCGCCTTCTTGACTTGGTAAATAATAGGCAATTAATTTAATCATTCTTTAATAAATATATGATTCTTGTCCTTAAATTATACATTGATATATGCATTTAAATGGATAATATGGAGATAATTGTTACGTAAATAAATGATATTATTTATCTATCACATATGATAAAATAAAAACTCTGTCTAAATCTAGTTTAACCTTTAGTGATTGTTTTGACTATAAATTGAGTTACAGAACCCTAAATTTCATGATTCTAGTTTGAGGTGAAATTTAAGATGCATACCTAAATATATCTAAAGAGGTAAAGGGATAATTTTAGCTCTAAGCTGCCCAAAACTGACCAAAACAAAGGGGCATCTATTCTAGTCAGGTAAGGGAGCAGTTTATAATGTTAAGGCCATTTCAGCAGTTAGAGTTGTCCATATGTGGTGAATCAAAATTATAATGAAAATAGACATCTAGGAGAATAAATTTAATAAGAGAGTATGGTCTGATTGTGTCCCTTTTGTTCTCAGTAAATTTTCAAAGTTCGAACACAATTTTGTCCTTGAAAGTTGCTCTGGCACAGTCTGTAATGCTAAGGCCATAATTACTAGCATATAGCTTCAAATGATCTGAAATTTACCAGTAGGTAGATATGACATAGTTGAACAAAAGTCTAGAAGACCATTTTTGATAAAAATGTTATTGACTAGATCAAATTTGCGATACAAGTTGCAAAATGTATATGAGTCGGCACCTGACTCGGCACCTTTGCCCTCTGTCACAACTCAGCACCACCGTGCCGATTTGTGACAGCCCCAATTCTGCCCACCTTGATGATTTATGCAATATTTTTGATCCTAAAGTGTTCCAATGCATTCTCAAGGCATGGATAAGTTAAAAAGACATCTATAAGACTTAAAAATAAGGTATAAATATATAAGAAAGATTATAATGCAAACATTTTAAGATTCTATATGCAAAGATTATATGAAAAATGAATGTTATATGTTACTAACATGGTATAACTGCTAGATTATGCATGATAAGTGTGAAAATGTGAAAGACCTAATTTTATATGTGTTTTGAGGTGAATTAATGGTATGGTTATGTTAATCAACATGTAATTATGCTAAATGGATTATAAATGATATAAAAGAATTTATGGTGAATTATTGACATGTTGGCCGAATGGTATACATGTGTGTATCCATGTATATCATGATGACATGATGAATTAATGACATGACATGGCATAAAAATGAAAAGTAATGGAATAGTATGATAAAATTCCATGAAATATATGTATGATTACTTAAAGATATTAAAAATGGAATAATGATACCCTATATAGTAATCTGGTATTCAAGTCTAGTACAGGATATATTGGCTAGCCATAGGGACATAAGACCGTGGGTGCGAGCATGGCATCTCACTTATGGTGGACCAATAACGGTCCTACCCCATTGTATTTAAAAATCAAAATATTTCGGAAAGTATTTAAAGACAGGGGTAGTCCCTCGGGATTCCTCTGGTATGTATTAAAGACTGAAGTGATCTCTCATGGTCCTTCAGGTTATTCGAGCCTTTAGGGGTTCGCTTCTCGTTTATCTTGGTCATAGATATCTTCCAGTTTTATACATGGGCAAATGGCAAAGAAAAATAATAAAATAAGTTTAAAATGATATGAATATGAAATATGAATGATTAGATAAGATTGAAAATGACATAATTGTAAATAAAAGAAAAAGGATTGGCAAAAATCGTAATATGTAAAATGTTTAGGGGCAATATGGTAAATATGTGCTTTAATTTGTTGTATTGTGATTTAAAAATGTTATTTGTGTGAAAAAGGACATAATTGTAATTAATAAAAATTTTTATAGGCATAATGGTAATTTTGCACCTAATGGATAAGTGTGTAAATATGAAGTTAAGCTATCATATGTGTAAAATTAATGATAAATAATAAGTGCTGATTAAAAGAAGGTTATAGAATATGTTAAATGTTTTAAAAAGGTATGGCTAATAAAATGACTGGGTAAATGTATAATAACTTAATGAGTAAATGATTGTATGCAATGATTGTATGTGCTAATATCCATTAGATGTTATGAATGTGGAAATGCCTATCTTATTGAATGAAGTAAAGTTATAAAACGGCTATAAGTGCATATTAAATGAATGTTATGTTGACGACTACTGTGAGTGCTCATTTATATTATGTTTATGTATTCCCCACTAAGATTTAAGCTTAGCATGGGTGTTGCATCCATGTAGGTTGAAGATAGAAGAGTCGCCAGGGACATTTCGCTGCAGTCAAGGCCAACGAGTCTGTAGGAGTATCATAAAATTTTAATTGTTAATTGTAATGTTATGAACTATGGCTTCATTAGTAATTGATTTGTATATAATATGTGTATAGTAAAAGTATTATACGAATTGGTATGTGAACGTATTGTGTATAAAAAAATAATAAAAAAATGTATAACTCTATTTTTGATATTGTTTCTGTAGTGTTTTGTCCGGTAGCATCCTTTACTTGTTGTCGTGCTCCAACCATATTACCGTTTGGAGGGCCACATACGGGTAAGGGGTGTTACACTTTCTCTTGCCACATGTCCTCTTCATGACAAGTGTCGCACTCAAGAAAACTTCCTCATATAGTCCACAATTCTCTCTTAAGTTCCTCCATGTAACACCCCCAACTCCCACACGTAGCATAACGAAGGACAGAGAGCTACCGTGAGCGAAGGGTGCTACCGGATAAGACACTTACTTAGCAAAATAGAAGACGGAATAATAAAATTTCTAACGTCTAGAACCTCAACCACATACACACCCTAAACTTATCTCACACACACACCATCATTCGCACTAAAGATTATGACAACTTATTACAAATGCTAATAAATAAACTAAATTACATGCCGAAATCAAAAACACTTCCTATGAAAATCTAGCGACTCATTGGCCAAACCACAACGGACCGCTGCGCTACTCTGATCTCCTAACCTGCACGAATAAAAAACCGTGCTAAGTGATAACTCTTAGTCGGGCGAAACAAATAATGGGCAGCCACTCACAGTGGTTGCCGGGACAAACACATGCAAATCAGTATATATAAATACATAAACATAAAGGAATGCCGACTAAAGTTATTACAAACGAATATCATTATTTTGATACGAAAACTTAAGCAATTACACATACATTAGCATCTTATAAACCATAAACAGAAATACTTATTTACTTTTTAATCAAAAATATATTATACAAAACATAGCAAGTACTTTAAATCACTTAATGGCCCTATAGATAGTTATACTTCATAAATTCCCGAAATACGTTTTAAGGTTCAAAATATAAAGTTCTGAAAATCCCATTATTACAAATATTTCAAAAATCATACAAATTACAACATCAATACTTAAATCGAAACATTTCATTTTAATCAAACTGTTACTTGTTCAAAACTAAATAAACCATTTCAATACTTAGATTTGGTTCGGGCTTGAAATAATTATCCCAAGCTTCCTACGTATCCCTATAGTTGGGAATCAGAACCACGTAGTTCTGCAGAAAACTATTATACTTCATAATCCAAAATTAACTCTAAATCCTTTCTTAAATTCGGTTATCTATTTCATTCTTACCACTTTATTTCCCTTTAACTATAAATCAATATGAAATCATCATGTCCATTGAAAACGAACAAACATTACACAAGGATTCCGTATCGATATACTTACATTGGTCATCCAAGCAAATGTTCAGAAGACAAGCAATTACATAACATACCTGTGTTCTCAATTCAAACATGTAAACGAATATATACATAAAATTCATTCATTGATTATTAGACTATAGAAAACATGCTTATCAATTATCCCAATTATTCTTTACAAAGACTTCATACAGACCATCATACTCTTAACCTTTAAACAGATTTATAACATGTATTATCCACATACGAATTCACATGAAATTAGGATTATACACACACACACACTTATTTGAATAAACATTATTTATTTTATCTCTTATCATTTAACAGACATTGCCTTAATACACAAAACATAAAGGTACCCAAAGATACCACACATTTCACATTCAAGTCCATCAAGGATCCAGAACATTTGAGTGCGTAAAGCACAAGCTTAACATTTCCATAAACACTTTCAAATGATTATTCACATAGCTCTTAGCACATCATCACAAAACTTATCAATTCATTCACATTCTGCTATTCTTTTAATTGCCTGCTAAGTCAAAGGGTGGATAAGCGAGTAACAAAACACATTGGGGGTACCCGAGGGTACAATTGAAAAGCAACATCTTTTATTTTATCATTCAAAAACATTTTCATATTGGGGGGTCTTAAACAAGACCCATACACATTGAGGTTCATGAGGAACCAAACGGGGACCTGATTAGGGTCCAGAGCAGAACAAAGGGCTGCAGCATTAGAACTCTATAGGCATGCCTATCTATCCACGACTCGACTAATGCAGGCTAAATTTTCCATATCATTATTAAATTCTTCACATATATATACCCATTTTAGTAAATACTTGCATCATCCTTTTATGAATCACATAAACACATGCATTAATATATTTGCATTAATTATTAAGCTAACTTTAAATTATCTTTCATATGAAAAAGCATTAAACAATTAGAAATAATTGCAATGTCATTCATTAAGACAATAACATAATTTATTCATTGGGTTTCATAACATTATCCATGCATATTACAAATCATATCCAAAGCATAAAATATTATTTATAATACAGAACCATAAAAATGTAGACATGCATGAGCAAAGTCATATATATATAAAACAATAGTGAAAACCCATGAAAAGGAGACATAAAAATTCATTTTCAGAAAACAGGACAGGCAGGGGTCACTGTCGCTATCGCGATGAGAGTCGTGCTCGCGATAGTGTCCAGAATGCCGTGCGCGAGGGGAAGAGCGAGGGACACGAGTCGTATAGGACGACACGACTCATGTCGATGCCCACTGCCCTCTCACGAGTCGTGCTCTAGTGCACGACTCGTGACTTGGCTTCCAGCAAGAACAAATCGCGCTCTCTTCCTTCCCGAGTCACGAGCATCCTTCACGACTTGTGAAGATTACTGCTCCATGCTGACTCATGACTAGCTTCATGACACGTGCATGCCGGAGGCTTCACGAGTCGTGCTGCCTCTCACAAGTCGGAACATCACGCCGTGCAGTCCATTTTTACCGTGAGAATGGGATTTCATGATTCTATCGAACTCATGATAGTGTCGTGACTTCAAATTTCTAGCCAAAATGCAGGAAAAACCCCGAATTTCAAAATCAAACTAAAACTTACCCAAATCAACCCAACTTTATCTTACCTGAAACCAACCTCCCATTTATCAAAAATAACATTAAACATAACTTTTACAACAATTAACACATTCAAATCATGAATTAACATAATCAAAATTTCAAAAGTTCCAAACCTAGAAAAATTGCAGTAAAACTCATCCCTCTTCAATTTTGTTTCAATAAATCATCAATCACGCATCACAACTCAAATAAAACAAAACCCATAACATTTACACTAACATGAACCTCCTTAAACACTAAATTTTCAGAAATTCCATCAAAGATACAAAAATCATGAAAATGCATAAAAGGGCACATGAATTCCCAAACCTGGAATCCTAAGCTCCAGAATCAATGAGCACCACTCCCACTTGCCTTCTCTTTTCCCTTGGGATCACGAGGTGGCACGTCAAATAAAAACACCCAAAGATCACGCAACCACAAAAAACATAGATCAAAATACATTCTAACCAAGATCAAGAGGAAAGATGAAAGATGAGAAAAAGACTCAACAAAACTTACCAAAAGACCTTTAGAGCAGATCAATTCCCACCAATTATAGCTAAAGAGGAGAAATCAAGATGGAGCAAAGAGGAAAGGAAAAGAGAAGGAGAGGAAGAGGCGTGAGGAGGAGAACGAGAGAGCTAGGGCAAAAATTTCTGCTCTCTCTTTCTCTTTCCTTGCCTTATATACCCCTCTCTATATCCTTGCCACATGTCATCTTATAATTGGTGGAACTTAACCACTCACACCCTACAAACACACTCTACACCATACACAGGACTAACTCTACTAACACATACACTAACTCCTTATAAGCATTCACACCCTAACAAAACCCATAAATCATGCATATAACCCACAAATAGATTTTTATGTCAAATTCTCTTTTAAATCCTCAAACTCTTATAACCTCAAACATTGACACTCATAACTTACTAATTTATCACATTAGCCCACTTAATTAATCTTACTCCTTCAATTAAATACTAAACTCACACTTCACAATTTTACCCTTGACTGTACTTGTCGAAACCTTTACTTAAATTCTTAAATTTGTCCAATTGGCATACCACACTTCAACTTGCACAATTTCGGTCATTACTCATCCTCAATATGTACAAATTCTTCTGGGGTACTTTTCAGGTTGTTACAAGTCTTGTTGTAACACCCCGAATACACCCTAGTCGGATTAGGGTAGGTTTAGGGTGTAACGGAAACCGAATGTGCTAGAGATAGGAACGGAAGTGTCAAGAAGGATACAATTGTCATTAATTCGAAAGTTTCGCCGAGTTTCAGTTAATGGGACGATTATATCATCGTGCCTTAAATGACATGAAAAGAATTATTTTTGGTAATTAAGAATGTGTTATTGGATAATCAAAATGGTTAAGTGTAGTAAAGGACGTCATCGATATTAGGTGAAAAGTTAAGGGTATTTTGGTAATTTGCCAAATTGTGACTTAAATAAAACAATTAAGAAGATTTGTATGCCAATGTTTTAATTGGAGATAGTTATTTGTTAAATGTATGAAGAAATAAAAGAATAAAGGGCTAAATTGTTATTCAACATAAAAATCTAAGTGTAGCCAATAGGAGCATGACATGTGGCTCAATATAGACCAAGTATGTATGAGTATGTAAAAGGGAAAAGAAAGAATGGGGGGGACACGGGTTCTTTTGCTGGAAAAACTCAGAATTTTGCTTCTCCTTTTCTCTTTGTTCCTTATCTTTTTAAATTGGTAAAAGAAAGAGAGATGGAAGTTGGGAAAGATTAAGCAAGAGTTATTGATTTTGAGGTAAGTTTTAGGTCTTTTCTTATCTTTCTTCCTTTTCTTTGTATAAGATTTTAAGTTATGTGTTTTTGAGGGGGAACTCATGTGAGTTGTGATGTGCTTTAATTGAGGGAATTCATTGATGCAAGTTGGAATTGGATGCAAAATGAAAGAGAAAGAAGGGATAGAAAGTAAATGAAGATAGAAGGAGTCACCACATGAGGTTTGGAAACTCTTTAGTTATATATGTGAATTTGACTATGTTCATGTGTTATATGAGTTATTTGAATGTTTTCATAATGTTATATGATGATGGTAGTGAATGTTGCTTTAGATTGTTAAGTTGTGCATGTGAATAGGACGTTTGGGTGAAAATTGTGTTAAAAAGCACTTGCCCCTTCTTCGGTTATTAGCCTTTATTGGGAGTTTTAGGACTCCAAATGATATGAAACTAGTACCATTTGAAATTTAAGACATATTACTACAAATGTCCTAGAAATAAGCTTGGGCTAATTTTAGTTCTATGTGTCCCAAAAGTGGTCAGGAAATAGAGGTATCTCCTCTAGCCGGGTTCAGGGGAGCAGTATAGGTTGTTTTGATCATATCTGATGATTTAGGTGTCCAAACGACATGATAATTATTCTATATTAAAGCTAACATCCTAAGAATCATTTTTTTAAGAAGGACATTTGGTCTAAAAATGAGGTTTAGAGGTTGTTTCAGGCGGTTGAAGTTTGAAGCGGAAAGCAGTCTTATGACCAGTATGTATGAGGAATCTGAAGCGAGCTTCTGTCGCAAGCGCGACCATGGTTGCGAGCGTGACAGAATCTGCTTAAAAAGTGTTTTTCTCCTTATTTTGAACCTTTTGGTTGGTAGGAACCCTTGCCTACCTTTACCCTCTTCTAGTTTGTATATTTTATGATGTTTTCTCTTCCGAAATACACCCGAACTTCATCGGAACTTCATGAGACATATTCATCATATGTTTAGAGTTTGTAAAAGAGTAAATAAATAGATATCACTTAGGAATGTAAGAGACTAAGGTTGTAAATAAGAATAATGACTAAGGTATTTCAAAGTCTAATGAGTCGAACACCTTTGAATACATTCAACATTAACCCGATCTAAATTCTGTTAAGAAATTGGAGGCGAAACTCTATAAACTGTACTTTGATCTTGTAGAACTACGGGGTTCTGAATCCCAACTCTTTGGGATACGTAAGTAGCTTGGGATATTCTTCCAAGTTTGAACCAAAGCACCGAGACGTATTCAGACATAAAAGATAGTGTTTCAACTGAATTATGTTAGACACCTGGATACTTGTTAAAAATAAATGTGATAGGTATGTGTCGATTTATAAGTTTATAGAGCTATTTATGACTCAAGTTTGAGTAAGATAATTGACAGTTTAGAATTTGTATGTGATATTAAGATGGTAGTAAATGAATGTTTTAGGTATGTCTTAACTGACATGAATACTTCGCATATCAAATATCAATTGGTCTTATATGATTTACTAATTAATAAATAATCCTTAATAAATGGAATAATATGAGTCCTTTGTATTGGAATTCTTGAGGTTAACACACGTGGTTGAAAAAGTAATGTTTATAAAAATGTTTAGGGACATTACAAGAATAAATATGTTTTATGTAAAGTTCATTTAATTAAGAATAATATGAGTGGGATGATTGACTCTGTCGCGAGCGCGACGGGTGTCGTGAGCGCGAAAAAGGCCATTTAGTTTTCTGTCGTGATCACGACTACGGTCACGAGCACGACTCTCCCCTATGTAATAAATGTATGTTATTGAGCTTTTGAACATGAGTTTGGACTTGTGATTTACATATGACATAGTGTATAAACTAAGATATGCTATACCATACAAGTTATTGTTGAAATAAATTATTGAGCATGTATTAAAATTAAAATGTGATCGTCATTAAAGGTTATTGATTGATATATTTTATAAGAATCATTGCTTTAATTAAAGAATAAATTTTGCGTAGGATTATTATGCGACTATAATAAGAGTATGTGCTTCTAGAAAAAAAAAGGTATTAAATTGTAGCATGAACATTATTAATGGAAACAAGTATGTGTTCGCCTGCGTTAGTCGAGTCGTGGATAGTTAGGCATGCCTAATAGAGTTACTGTTGCTGCAGCTACCAAATGATTTGGACCCTGATCAAGTCCCCCGACTGGATCTTTGTGATCCCTATGTACCGAATCTACGCGAAAATGTTTTTGGAACAAAATTAAAAGATTGTTTTGATACCCTCGGATATCTATGTGTTATGAGAATAATGTTAATACCTTCGGGTATCTACGCGTGCTCGTTATCCACCCCTTTGACTTAGCAGGCATTAAATGAACAAAAGCATGAAAATCAAACAGTAAGTTATGAATTGATGAATATATGTGAAGACATGTATGATAGTGTGTATTTTGTTATTGTAATCTTTGTTGATTGGATAAATTACATGATAATGCAACTGCTAGGCAAGATGTGTGAAATGCATTGTGGAAACCGAAAGGAATGTGAATAAGTGCACAAAGTGACATGTACAAGATGTGGAAAAGGTGTGTATTTGTATAATTGATTTGTTAACGCTGATATGCAAAGTAAGTGACTATTTTGATATTCTCCTTGAAAGTATCTAATTTGTTATAATCGATATAATTATATTTTCTACATTATGGTTTTCTTTAAACTTATTTGATGGCCATTATTAGTGGTCGTCCATATTTATATGTGTTTCCCACTAAGCTTTATGCTTAGCATGGATTTTCTTTAATCCATGTAGGTACTATTGATTGGATTGTTCGAGAGTCTTCCCACAGTAGTCCTGGCCAATGCAAGGTTATGAAGAAATTTTAGTATAGGATTTGTTTAGGTTTAAGAATGTATGTCAGAGTTGAAATTCTAGAATTATAAGTTTTGTAAAAGCGCAACTAGTTATGTAATTAATGTATTTATAGTAAACTCCGAAAAAGTATCTTTGGTAATATGTTTGTGTAATGAATATATGGTTAGCTATAAATGTGTTTTCATTAATGAAAGAAATTTTATAACTCAGATTTCAGCTTAAAAGTTTATAAGATTTGCATGTTTGTGTTGGTAATGCCCTCGACCGTCGTTGTGAACCATCGGATCGTGGTATGGTTTACTACGTACGGGTAAGGGGTGTTACACTTGCCTCCTAAAATAATTTCGTCATCGAAATTCACTTACATCAGAAAAATTTAGAACCTATATTCCAATTCACTATCATTTAAACTGATCATTTCTATATCATCATATAACACTTATGCTCTACACTTGTAACACATACAATTTGCTTATTCCAATTTTAACGTACTCACTTGCCTTAACTTATTCTCATCACTATACTTTCAAACAACTTCTTTTTAATCAAAATAACTATACAAATCATAACTACTACTTGTCCATAACTAAATTCAAACTCATAAAATTGATTTAAATAAATCTCATACTTCTCTTCTCATTAATTTACATTCAAATAAATCATATCCATCAGAATAATCATTGCTTTAGCCACCAATCGAAAACCAAAGCACATACACTTCACACGTAAATCATTTAACTTACAATATTTCGCTAAGCACTTGCTCAATATGGCAAAGCTTGTCACATTCATTTATACAAGATTCCCGAAATATTCTTTCTACTTAACTCTGACTAACTACACTTCACACTTTCCTTAACAGTCACTATGTTCATAAACCACATGCCTCTTCTTAATCTCAAACACTCAAAATACACCATGTTAGCTTTCTCTCCATCTGAAATGCATACACAAATGCTTTTCATGTATGATTAAAGGATGATGATGCAATGAGGATATAATGGTTCATGTATGCAAGATGATGCCGAAATGCAATTGATTCTATAGTAATGCACTTTTCCCATCCCCATGGTTCAATATGCTTATGTTCAAACAATTCTCTGGACATAGCAGACAGGCACACAGAGCATCACCATAATCTTACAAAATCCAAACTCTCTTCTAATCCCAACACCAAATATCTATTCTCAAAAAGATAACCATTTATCAATACATTTCAAGGAATTCCATGAAACCTTCTCCTTTAACCATCCAGCATCAAAACAAAACTCTAACAAAACCCTTGATAACTCATCTAACAAACACATTCCAAATCGCACACACATATAACAATTCAAGGTAGGTAGATCGTGACCTACCGAGCCAACACGTAACTAAACACTTTATCAAATCAGAAGTTTCTCTTCCCAAAGCATATCTAAAGGACAAGGTCGTCTGCTTTGGCCAATGCTAAACTATACAGACACACTTCGAAATATCTAACCAACCAGAACTGACTAAACCGGAGTTTTAATACCACTAATTATAACACCCCAAACTCCCACACGTAGCATAACAAAGGACAGAGAGCTACGGTGAGCGAAGGGTGCTACCGGACGACACACTTACTTATCAAAACAGAAGACGGAATAATAAAATTTCTAACGTTTAAAACCTCAACCACATACACACCCTAAACTTATCTTACACACACACCATCATTTGCACTAAAGATTATTACAACTTATTACAAATGCTAATAAATAAACTTAATTACATGTCAAAATCTAAAACACTTCCTATGAAAATCTAGCGACTTGTTGGCCAAACCTCAGCGGACCGCTGCGCTATTATGATCTCCTAACCTGCACGGACAAACAACCGTGCTAAGCGATAATGCTTAGTTGGGTAAAATAAATAATGGCCAGCCACTCACAGTGGTTGCCAAGGTAAACACATGCAAATCAGTATATATAAATACATAAATATAAAGGAATGCCAGCTAAAGTTATTACAAACGAATATCATTATTTTGATACAGAAACTTAAGCAATTACAAATACATTAGCGTCTTATAAACCATAAACAGAAATACTTATTTACTTTTTCATAAAAAATATATTATACAAAAATTAGCATGTACTTTAAATCACTTAATGGCCCTATAGATAGTTATACTTCATAAATTCCCGAAATACGTTTTAAGGTTCAAAATATAAAGTTCAGAAATTCCCATTATTACAAATATTTCAAAAATCATACAAATTACAATATCAATACTTAAATCAAAATATTTCATTTTAATCAAACTGTTACTTATTAAAAATAAAACAAATCATTTCAATACTTAGATTTGGTTCGGGCTTGAAATAATTATTCCAAGCTTCCTATGTATTCCTATAGTTGGGAATCAGAACCACATAGTTCTGCAGAAAACTGTTATACTTCATAATCTAAAATTAACTCTAAATCCTTTCTTAAATTCGGTTATCTATTTCCTTCTTATCACTTTATTTCGCTTTAACTATAAATCAATATGCAATCATCATGTCCATCGAAAACGAACAAACATTACACAAGGATTCTTTACCGATATACTTACATTGGTCATCCAAGCTAATGTTCAGAAGACAAGCAATTACATAACATACCTGTGTTCTCAATTCAAACATGTAAACGAATATTTACATAAAATTCATTCATTGATTATTCGACTATAGAAAACATGCATATCAATTATCCCAATTATTCTTTACAAAGACTTCATACAGACCATCATACTCTTAACCTTTAAACAGATTTATAACATGTATTATCCACATACGAATTCACATGAAATTAGGATTATACACACACACGCTTATTTGAATAAACATTATTTATTTTATCTCTTATCATTTAACAGACATTGCCTTAATACACAAAACAGAAAGGTACCCAAAGATACCAAACATTTCACATTCGAGTCCATCAAGGATCCAGAACATTTGAGTGAGCACAAGCTTAACATTTTCGTAAACACTTTCAAATGCTTATTCAGATAGCTCTTTGCACATCATCACAAAACTTATCAATTCATTAACATTCTGTTATTCTTTTAATTGCCTGCTAAGTCAAAGGGTGGATAAGCGAGTAACAGTACACATTGGGGGTACCGGAGGGTACAATCGAAAAGCAACATCTTTCATTTTCTCATTCGATAACATTTTCGCATTGGGGGATCTTAAACAAGATCCAAACACATTGAGGTTCGTGAGGAACCAAACAGGGACCTGATCAGGGTCCGAAATAGAATAAAGGGCTGCAGCATCAGAACTCTATAGACATGCCTATCTATCCACGACTCGACTAACGCAGGCTAAATTTTCCATATCACTATTAAATTCTTCACATGTATATACCCATTCCAGTAAATACTTGCTTCATCCTTTTATAAATCACATAGACACATGCATTGATATATTTGCATTAATCATTAATGTAACTTTAAATTATCTTTCATATGTAAAAGCATTAAACAATTAGGAATAATTGCAATGTTATTCATTAAAATGATAACAAAATTTATTAATGGGGTTTCATAACATTATCCATGCATAATACAAATCACATCCAAAGCATAACATATTATTTATAATACAAAACCATAAAAATTTAGACATGCATGAGCAAAGTCATATATATGTAAAACAATAGTGAAAACCCATGAAAAGGGTCACTGTTGCTATCGCGACAAGAGTCACGCTCGTGACAGTTGCCAGAAGACCATGCGCGAGGGGAAGAGTGAGGGACACGAGTTGTGCAGGACGACACGACTTGTGTCGAAGCCCACTGCCCTGTTACGAGTCGTGCTCTAGTGCAGGACTCGTGACTTGGCTTCCCAGCAAGCACGAATCATGCTCTCTTCCTTCACGAGTCACGAGCATCCTTCACGACATGTTTCACGACTCATGAAGGTTATTGCTCCATGTCGACTCGTGACTAGCTTCACGACTTGTGCATGCCGGAGGCTTCACGACTCGTGCATACCGGAGGCTTCACGACTCGTGCTGCCTCTCACGAGTCAGAACAACATCATGCCTTGTAGTGCATTTTTACCGTGAGAATGGGATTTCATGATTTTGTCGTGCTCGCGACAGCGTCGTGACTTCCAATTTCCAGCTAAAACGCAGGAAAAACCTAGAATTTCAAAATCAAGCTCAAACTTACCCAAATCAACCCAACTTCATCTTACCTCAAAACCAACCTCCCATTTATAAAAAATAACACAAAACACAACTTTTACAATAATTAACACATTCAAATCATGAATTAACATAATCAAAATTTCAAAAGTGCCAAACCCAGAAAAATTGCAGTAAAACTCATCCCACTTCAATTTTGCTTGAATAAATCATCAATCAAGCATCACAACTCAAATAAAAGAAAATCCATAACATTTACACTAACATGAACCTCGTTAAACACCAAATTTTTAGAAATTCTATCAAAGATACAAAAATCATGAAAATGCATAAAAAGGGGACATGAATTCCCAAACCTAGAATCCTAAGATCCAGAATCAATGAGCACTACTCCCACTTTCCTTCTCTTTCCCCTTGGGATCACGAGGCGACACCTCAAACAAAAACATCCAAAGATCACACAACCACAAAAACCCTAAATCAAAATACATTCTAACCAAGATCAAGAGCAAAGATGAAAGATGAGAAAAATACTCAACAAAACTTACCAAAAGACCTTGAGAGTAGATCAATTCCCACCAATTACAGCCAAAAAGGAGAAATCAAGATGGAGCAAAGAGGAAAGAAGAAGAGAAGGAGAGGAAGAGGCGTGAGGAGGAGAACGGGAGAGCTAGGGCAGAAATTTCTGCTCTCTCTTTCTCTTTCCTTGCCTTATATACCCCTCTCTATATCCTTGCCACATGTCATCTTGTAATTGGTGTAACTTGACTACTCACACCCTACAAATACACTCTACACCACACACAGGACTAACTCTACTAACACATACACTAACTCCCTATATGCATGCACACCTTAACAAAACCCATACATCATGCATATAACACACAAATAGATATTGATGTCAAATTCTCTTTTAAATCCTCAAACTCTTATAACCTCAAACATTGACACTCATAACTTACTAATTTCTCACATTGGCCCACTTAATTAATCTTACTCCTTCAATTAAATACTAAACTCACACTTCACAATTTTACCCTTGACTGTACTTGCTAAAACCTTTACTTAAATTCTTAAATTTGTCCAATTGGCATACCACACTTGAACTTGCACAATTTCAGTCACTACTCATCCTCAATATGTACAAATCCTTCTAGGGTACTTTTCGGGTTGTTACACTCCATCAAAATTCTGTTTTACAATTACTTTTAGTTTTCTATGAAGCTAATTTCAATTCCTTTCAATTACATCCATATAAACTCATAAATTCCCACTTAATTTAATTACTAGAATACCCTTACAATACAATTACTCTATAAATCGTGCTAAGGTATAATTCGGGTTATTACAACTACCAAATTTACTTTTTCAAAACTTAAGATATTAAATTTACACATAATTATTCATTAAATCCATACATACATAAATACATGAACAATCATTTAATCACACCAAATTTTCCTGCATTATCCCATAATGTCAGCATCTCAATTAGTCAGGTAGCATTTCATGTAATACACCACACTTATTAGGTATATTTGTAATGAACCGAGATCTACCCTAGTAGTATTTTGGCTTAAGTAGGGTAATTGGAGGAGTTGGTGTAATGACCCAATTTGGACCCTATAAGTTTTGACTAATTTTTTTGTCGGATTGTATCAAGCTTTAGAGTGTTTCTTGTGTGTGCGAGTTCTGTCGCGAGCACGACAGAACCCTCTGGCGGACAGTCAGCTTATGTGGGTTTTATAAAGGCTTTAAATTGGGTTTTTGATATGTGGTATTGTAGGAGGTTAACACATTGCAACATGGGAAAGTAACACTTGGATTAATGAGTTTTTTTTAAGCTAATAAATTTATTTATGATGGTTAGTGGCATTAAAGGCTATTTGTTGGGCATTGATGTGAGAGGTTGGCTTTCTTTGGGTTGACCGACCATTCTCTTTCTTTTCTCCTTTGCAATTTCTACTTTTTTCCTTTTGTTCTTTTTTTGCTTTCTTTGCTCTTGGGCTTTACCATGCTCCATTCCCTTTTCTTGTCTTCTCTTTTGATTCCTCCTTAAGTGGGTCACTTAGATTGGTTTGAAGGGAGTGAGCTAAGGGTAGAGTTGGTTCTTGAGAAGGTAAGTAGTGCGATTTTGTTATTGATGGTCTTCTTCTTCTACATGGTTTGAGTATTTAATTTAAAGTGAAATAAAAGGATTGATTCTTGGATTGTTTTATATGATTTATTGAAGATGTGGATAAGAGACTGGACAAAGGCAAGGAGAAGGTTGGAATCGAGTAAAGCGCAATATTTGAGCTACCTAGAGGTTGGGATCGAGTGTGATTTCAATTATTATGCATGTGTTGTGATTGAGTAATTTATGCTTAAATAGAGATATGCATGAGAAGGGATGTCTAGTGAACTTTAATTAGTTCAATAGCTCTAATAATTGTATCCTGTTTATATGCTCATTTTGATTACTTGCAGTGTATAAATGAATTAGCTTGATAAGATTGTAGGGTGATGTAGATGAATTTTTGGGTTTGTACATGATTGTGTTAATCTTGAGATATTGTATGATTATTGTGTTAATTGTGTAAATTATGTTTACATGACCTTAAATATGTTTTCGAGATGAAATTAAGTGCTGAGGTAAGAGTTTTGACATGTGTGTATGAGATGGGTATGTTTGGTGTTGAAAACAAAGTTTTGAAAAATTTTAGGGGGGAGAAATACGCTTTTGTCGCGAGTACGACTCCTGTCGCGATCGCGATAGAAGCGGATTTCTTCAGTGTCGCGGGCACTTCGTGCGTGTTCTGAAGGGATTGCATGCTTCGAGTCGTGAAGGACAGCATGACTCGGAGAAGCACGCCTTGCTGTGAACGAGTCGTGCACAAGTGCATGAGTCGTGCACACAAGTGCATGAGTCGTGCACAATGAGCACGAGTCATGCTCCTGTGCATGAGTCGTGCACAAGAGCACGAAACGTGCATTTCCCCATTTTTGCAGTGCACCTGGCTTCTGTAGCGAGCGTGACTTCTTGTCGCAATCGTGACAGTAAGCCCTTTCCTCGCCCTATTTTGCTTCTAAAAAATGTTTTCTTCTTGACTTGCTTCGCATGTTTTCTATATAATGCATAGTTTATACTTCCTTATTCCCCCTTTATATTATAATTGGAGTTCTATATTGATAATTATTGACGTGATAGTGTTTTGAGTTGTGTTCCTGGTAGTGTCTAGTATTGAGTAAATGAGTCGAGCCTGAAGAGTCACAGTAGTGGATCAATAAGAATGCTTAAAAAGGGTTAGAGGCTGCTTCTACAGTGACCTTAGTTGTGTCTACTTGATGAATACCTTGGATGTTCAATGCTATTGAGTTAGTTCTCTAGAGAGTTTACATAGTATCCATAATACCCGTATCCACCAAATTGAGAATTCAGGCTAATATATATTTTATAGTGTACAAGAGGTGAGGTAGAGACATGTATATGTATAGGACTATAGTATGACATGTTACCGATATCGTTTGCCATATATGGATTTTTTTTTGCATATGAATGGGTTGAAGTATGATGGTATTTGTTTACAAGGTTGTGTATATAACAATTTGTATATGACATGACTATCGATATGCCTTTGTTATCTGTGACTTCAATCGAAGTCTATTGTTTCTTTTTATCCCCACTAAGCGATATCGCTTAGCACAGGTGTTTTCCAGTGTAGGTTGACAGGACACGATTAAAGAGTTTGCATCTGCAGGTCTTGGCCACTAAGAGCTTGATGAAGATCTTTCTGTATCAGATAGAGTTTCCTTTTTATGTTTTGAGTAACATCATTATGTATATAAGGAAGTATAGTATCATAGTGTAAATGTTAACTATTTTGCATATGTACCGAAAATGAATATGTAATAAGTATAAAGCTTTTGTAATATGTACAGTTTATATATTATTAGAGATGCATGTTTGGCCTAAGTTATTCTAATTATTTAATATATATTGCTTCCTCTTTTGACTTTATATGTATGTATGCGTTTGTGTTTGCGTGTAGCAACCCGATATTCCTTCCCGGGGGTATTGGGGTGTTACAGTTGGAATTAGAGTTTCAAAATTGGATCTGCGTGTAAGTTGGAATTGAGGACTTAATTGCAGAAAATTTATAATTTAAGTGGCTATAAAGTAATTGTGCTTTATTAATTAAAGGTTGGTTAATTAAGTGTTAAGTGGGATTAATTAGAGCTAATTGTGTTTAAGATGGTGGAAGTGGAAATCTAAGTGTCTTCTATTGGCTTTGCCAACTCAGCATTGGCATGCAATGAAGGAGTTGTTGTTGGTGGGATCCAAGTGGCATAATCTGCTTTTGCCACCTCACCATATGCCATGCAATATAAGTTATTGAAGGAGAGAGAAACTTTATTTTTTTGCATGTGTTGATTTGCTTCTCTCTCCCTTGTTTCTCTTCTTCTTTTTTTCCTCTCTTTTTTAGTTAGTGTTGTTTTAATTTATCTAAAGTGGATCGTGTGGTAATTATTTTGAGCTGGGTTTTCATCAAGTCAAGGTAAGAGGTTGTGATAGCTTGATCATCTTCTTCTTCTCCTTTTCTTTTAATTTGAGCTGGAAGTAATCCCTTTGTTTCCAATTCTGGAATTTGATTATGCATGTGGTGGTGGCTATGAGAAAAGAGAAGGGAAAGAAGAGGGTTGATTATAAAGGTGCCAAGGGAGCACATTGGAGCTTAGCAAATTGAGGTTTGAGAAATTTGTGTATTTTTGCAATTTTGATGTTTAATTTCTTGTTTTGAAGTATCCATGGAATATTGAGTTGTTGTAATAGTTTTGGTGGTATTGATAATTTGGGCATGTTGAGTTTCTAAGGGAAACTCTGCTCAAATTTAGTTTGACCTCTATTGATTGTTTTGGTCATAAGTCAAGTTAGAAAATTCTAAATTGTATACATCTAGCTCCATTAGAAATCTAAGAAACATACCTATAAATTTCCTAGAAATATCCATGAGCGAATTCTTGCTCTAAGACCCTTAAAAGTGGCAAAAATAGAGGTGTCTCTATTTTGGTGGGTTCATTGGAGCAATATGGGTTGTTTATATCATATCTGATGTTTTAGATGTCCAATTGACATGAAATTTACCTCATTGGAAACTTAACATCCTAGGGAATAATTGTTAAGTACAGTTTTGACTAAAAATGAGTTTTATATATTGGTTTAAGCGGTGCAAGTTTTAGATTAAAAGCAGTCCTGATATTCTGATTTTCTGGGACACATAATGGATGCTTCTATCACAAGCATGACAAAACAAGATAGTTGATGGCTTTTCTTCTTATTTGGGACCCCAAGGCTGGCACGAAACATTGCCCACCGATACCCTCCCCTATTTTATATATTTTTGTGTGTTTTTCCTCCCCAAATACACCCGGACTTCACCGAAACTTTTCGGAACTTATTCGACACATGTTTAGAGTCTTGTAAAGAATAGATGAATGGTTATGACTTAGGAATACATGTGATTAAGGTACTTAAAGTGTAACTAAATTCTGTAGGAGGGCTTTTGGAACAAGTGGTGTTTCATTGGCCATAACTTCTTAATTTTAAGTCCAATTATAATGAGATTTGTGCCATTATACTGTTAATATATAGATAAAAATTTGATTAGAAAGCCATAATGGTTGAAAGTGATGTTATTTTGGTCTTTAGAAGTCATACAGATGAATATTAGATAAGTGCTTGAAAGAGGTATCTGGAGTGGAGCTTTGAACATGAAGTTCAGCCATAGTCTCGAGCGTGAAAGGGGTCGCGAGCGCGATAATGTGCTTCAATGGGCAAAGGTGTTAGATTGTGTTCTATCGTGAGCGCGGGCATTGCTGCGAGCATGAAAGAGGTCATTAGTGGGTTCTATCGTGTGCGCGACTTGTGCCGACAGAAGGGACTGTCGAGGTCTGTCTCCAGCACGACATGTGTCGCGAGCGCGATAGAGCCTCAAGTTTGGAATACTTTCTAAATGTCCTATTTTTGGTAAATTATGGTATTGGCCTATGAATAACTATGCTTAGGAAAATTATAGATGTGTTAATTCATGTAAACATATGTATATTGAAGTGTGTGTTTGTTAATAAACCATACATGTGTGCAAAATATTAAATGACATGTTAATGCTTGACATAGTTGTATGGAAAATGATAAGTATATATATAATCCATGTGATGTTATGCATAATAAGGTAAGAGCTTATATGGTAAATGATATATGTGTGTGCATGTAAGATATCATATGATAGGATGTTAGTTAATGTTGGTGTATTGGTGTGACTTATGACTTTGAGTTTAAGAATTGCTTATTTACATAGAGACTAATAATGTGGCAATTCAGGTGAGCATTTATCTATATATGTTGCTACAATTTGTATGAATTTAATGATGAAGTGTGAGATTGATAATTAGATATACGTAATGGAAGTGAATTGTCACATCCCGTTTGCCCTCTAGTTGAATGAGCCACATATGTTTGTGTGTGCATTTGCATAAGTTTTGTATAATAAGGGCATTTTGGTAATATTGCATGTTTTGAGAGTTTCTCTTGTATGTAGGTGCACGCATGGTGCTTTGGTGTGAATTAGTTGGGACAGAATTGTGTGTGCCTAAGCGCACCATTGTAGTGTGTATTCATGAGAGTTTCATCATGTGTGGTTGAGTGCACCATAGTAGGATATGCACTAGAGGATTAATTGGGTGTGTGCATTTGCACTTGTGTAGGGTGTGCATGTTTTGGGAGAATCTTGTGTGTGTTGCTCATACATAAGTAGGATGCATGATTAGGGTATCTCATTGTGTGCATGTGGTGCACTAGGTTAGGGTGTGAGTGAGTAATCTCCTCCACTAGATGATTGACAAGTGTAAAGTGGGAAAGAGAAAAAGATGAAAAAGGGGAAAAATCAAATTTTGAAACCCATTTCCCGTTTCTTCTTCTTCTCCTTCTTCTTCTTCCTCCTTTGCACTCTCTTAAGTGCCCTAGCTTAGATTCAAGCCTCTAGTGGTGGAAATTGTTCATTGCATAGTGTTTTAAAGGTAAATCTATCGCATTTATTCTTCTTTTCTTCATTTGGTTCTCCATCTTCTTCTCTTTTTCTCATTTTCGGATTTGGGTTTGAAGTTGGGTTTTGTGTTTGTGTGTTATGTTGTTTTGTGCTTAGTTGAACCTCCTCGCGAACCAAAGGGTAAGGAGAAGGTTGGGCCAAGTGGAACTAAGCAATAGGAGCAAAGGATTTTTGAGGTTTGGGAATTTCTTATCTTTGCATGTAAATGTGTTCTTGATGATTTCTGGAAATTTGAGTTGAAATATGCTTTTGTTATGGTATGTATGATATGGGTCTTTGTTTGGGAATGTGGAATTTGCAAGCTTTTGAGTTAATTATGATAATTTTGGAATTGATGTGGTTTGATGCATAAATTGGGGCTTTTGATTGATTCTTGAAATTGAATGTGTAAATTAATGGATTGTATGAAATTTATTGTTAATAAATGTTGTATTATGGTTGTTGATGCTTTTGGATGGCTGGAATTGAGGTAAGTGACTCTTGATTGAGTTTTGTGATGTTGGGTGAGGAATTGGAAGAGGAAAATCTGCAGAATTTCGAAGTCCCGATGCTGTCGCGATCGCGACAGAGAGCGGTGTTGGGAGCTTCGCTGTCGCGAGCACGTGACGCCGTCTCGAACCCGCGACAGCCGAAGTGTTGAGTACCCTCTATCGCGACCGCGACAGAGCGTATTGTTGGCCAAGTGCTATCGCGAGCACGCGATCCGTCGCGAGCCCGCGACAACACCAATGGTTTTCTGTCACGATCGCGTTATTTATCGCGAGCGCGACAGAGCCTAGCCCTTCCATCCTCCTCGCGGTCGCGAAATTCGTCGCGCGCGCGCAGCGAAGAGACTTTGGTCTCTGTCGCGAGCGCGACAGTTCCTTGTATGCTAAATGAGTTTTCTTTCATTGCGTATGGCTTGAACTTCAGTTTTCTTTAGCAGTTATGAGATTTATACTTGGTATTCTATAAATAATATGCAAGTGTAACTATGATATGATTATGTGCATCTATGGTGATGATTTTGAAAGTTATGAAATGGATTGATTGGCTTATGTATGACCTGCTAGAGTCTAGTTAGTGGATAGTTAGGCATGCCTAATAGAGTCTTTGCTGCAGCTTTTGTTTCTGTTTGGACCCCGATCAGGTCCCCGAATGGTTCATTGCGAACCCTTATCTGAAGGATCTTGTTTAAGATCCCCCCCTTTGTAATGTTTTGTAAAAGTTAAATGAAAATTTGTTTTATCGGCTCGTACCCGTAAAGTACTGTCCGTATCTGCTCGTACCCGTAAAGTACTGTCCGTATACTCGTTATCCACTCCCTCGGGTCAGCAGGTGTTTTGTATGAATTGTTATATGGGAAAACATATGTTATATCCTTATGGATTCAATGGTGAAAAGTCTAATCTGTTATGAGAATATGATTATTGTTATGAATCTTCTGATGAATGGCTTTATGTATGTGGGCATGAGTTATTATTATTGTCATGCCATGATTATCGTTTGTACATGATGTACGCATGTGAATTACCTTGACGACCGTTGTGAATGGTTGTCCTTATGCTATATGTGTGTTTCCCCACTAAGCGTTTATCGCTTAGCACGGTGTGTTTACCCGTGCAGGTGCGGAAGGAATCGCTTTTGGGAGAGTCGTCGCCATCAAAGCCAACACAGCAGGGTCTTAGTGTAGGGCTTTATTTTTGTAGTTGAGGATTCTTTTTGTATAGAACTCCCTTATTATGGTTATGTATTAGCTTCCGCTTTTGTATATGTATTTTGGGATTTGTAATTATCTGTTGTATCTTTCAGTTGATCAGAATAGTAATGTAATGTTTTCATTATATTAATGCATGATCAGCTTTTCCATGATTGGTGTTGCAAAGTTTTAATTTACCCTTAATTTTAGGTATGTATGTTTATGTATGTTTGTATATTATGTATCTGTGTGGTGGCACCTTTACTCCTACGGCATCTCACTCCTTATCGGATGGGATCGCCTAAGTATGGGTATGGGGTGTTACATGAATAGTATTAAGAGTTATCCGATATTTGTTTAACGCAGTTTTGTGAAGGTTTATATCATGAGAATCTGGTATAAGTTACCGAGTCAGTTGTTTAACCTGCAAGTCGAGTCGTGGATAGATAGGCATGCCTATAGGGTCTGAAGTGCTACAGCCAAAAGCGAGTGGTTTCTATTAATCGGCCCCATTTAGGTCAGGGGCAAGCCTGGAATAGGTTCCCTAAAAACGAGTGATTGTGTGTCTTTTTTTGAAACTATTTATGGATACTAGATTGATATGAAAGTATCTAAGGATACTAATGTGTTATAAAAGTATCTAGGGATACTAGATTAATATGAAAGTATCTACGGATACTAATGCATTATAAATGTATCTACGGATACTAGCTTAAAGGTATCTATGGATATTAGAGTGATAATCCCGTTATCCACTTCTATAGAATTGCAAGCAAGTTAGGAAGTAGTTATTAAACAAGTGATTTATTGTCAACTTTGTGCATTTATGTGAATCTATGAGTGTATAATATTGTTATGTTGAGGTGCATGTAGCACTATAAGAAATTTTACTTTTTGTGACAAATTTTTTAATGACGCATAAAATTTCGTCACTAATTATTATTTACAACGACGAATTTTTTAAAACATCACCATACTATTTATTATTGTGGCAAAATTATCTTGCATCATTTTATGTTTTAATTTTCATCACTAATAGATTAATTTTGCGACGAAAAATTATATTTCGTCATGGTTTCTTTAGGGGAGATAATTTCCCACCTTTTTTTTGGAGGGAAAACATTTAATGACAAAATAATAACTTATTGCAACGTATAAAATCGTCACAAAATATTATTTTTTGTGATGAATTATTTTTGTCATAATTAAATAAATTAGTGATAATAAAATTATTTCGTCACAAAATAACAGATCGACATAAAAAAATATTCTATTTATGACAGATAAATGCGTCACAAAAAATGAATATACTGTGATGAGGTACAATTTCGTCACCTTTGATATGGAAGGAAAATTTTCAACATTTTTCTTTTGGAGGAAAAAAATATAACAAAAAAAATAACTATTTGCGACATATAAATTTGTCATGAAATACTTATTTTTTTGTGACATGAATTAATTTTGTTACAATTTAATGAAATAGTGACGATAAAATTATTTCGACATAAAAATGTTATTTATGATAAATAAATATGTTACAAAAAATTAATATATTATGACAAAATACAATTTCGTCACCAATACAATAAATTTATGATAATAATAATTTCCCGTCACAGTTGGTTGTAATGTTAATATATGACAAAAAAATTATGTCATAAAAAATAATTTAATTTTATGCGGAATAGATTTTGGAATGTTTTCTGGACCAGTTCGACCGGCTAAAAAATTGAAACTTTTGAGGGGTCTTAACTTTTGACTCAGGTTAAGTTACGGGAGTCACTATATGTTAAAACGAACCGGTCTGAAAATCAAAATCAATGGACTGATTAACGGTTATTATTTCGAAAAAATCGATATTAATGAACTGATTATTTTTTGGCTCATAGACTGATTAATCGATTCATGGCCACCCTTAATAAAAGATAGCATTATAAAAACTAAATTAGTTAATTAAATTAAAAGTCAATTAATAGAAAAATTAATTAATTATTAATTTAATGAGAAAAAAATAAATGTTTTTTCTTAAATGATAGAAATTCCTCAAATTATCCAAATCTTCAGCTTTATATAGATAAATAACAATAATAAAAAAAACAAATAAATGTAAGTAATACATTTGAACCATAGTTAACAACTAAAAAATTGAGAAAAATAACTTAAATATGTAATGGTTACCTAATTCATAAAATCCTCTAATACTTTCGAATTTTTTTAGTATCCCTATTATTAGAACTGTTCAGTTTTATGGTTGAACCGATCAACTTGATCGAATCAAACCGATTAAATAAAAAATATGATTTAGGTGGTTTTTGGGTTGGGTTGGAAACTTTGGCATCGATTTAGAGGATAATAAGTCGGTTATTCCCTAAACCGACTATTTTCTGCCTTCTCTCAATCACTCGATCGTTCCTCTCCCATTTCTCAATCGCACTACTCTCAATCGACCTGTGCCATCGACGGAAGAAGAAGCAGAAGAGCCTCAACCTCGCTATCCTTTACTCGATCTCACTCTCTCTCTCTTTGTCTTAATTTCGCTTTGTCTCTATATCGTCTCACTCTCTCTATCCCAGTCTCACGCTCTACGTCTCCTCTTTCACTGTATCACGATCTCACTCTCCCTCACTCGGTTTCGTGATATCAACCAGGTGTGTGTTTTTGAATGAGATAGTAATATTTTCCTCCTTATCTAGAAGATTCTGCTTGTTCTAACTTGTTTGTGGGCAAGAGTTATTTATGATTTCTATTGTAGATGCTAAATGCTAACTGAATTAATTGTTGTGAGTAGATTCTGATGTGTAGTATTCAAATATTTGCATTAGGTTAACTGAAATGGCAAATCATATGAATTTAAATGCTAATTGAATTAATTTCTACTCTATGTTGGATTTTTCAATTAGGGTTTAGGAATTAATGATTTCACATGCCAATCTCAGTTGACCCTTTTAAAACTTTAATTCATTGTGTAACTCCTAAGATGATATCTGCAATAAGTAATTTTCATCTTTGGCACCTAACCCATGTATTTTTTTATGCATAAACACTTGATCATATTTGTAGTTATAATCATTTTTCATGTGGAAATTTGATCAATAGTGGTGGTTAGTGATAATGCATAATTAGTGGCAGATTAATAGATAAAAATCATAAATTCTGCAGGGTCTAATCAATATCAGAAATGAGTTAATGAGAATGTGGAATTATAATCATGGTTAAGAAAATTTTTGTCCCTCTTAGGATTATCATAACTTTGTCTTTACATTTTCACTTTTTTCATATACAAGAATCTAACTTTTATATCTCTAAACACAGACTTTAGTATCACCGAGCTAAAACTTATTTTACAATTATATTTTCGATTGAGAGTATAAAGTTATATTGTCATAGCTAGGGCTCAACTAACTATTTGGTACTTAAATAATTCATTGAGAAGTGTGGTTATCTTGTTTTTCCATAGCAGCTTTAAGCAATAGGATCTCAACACTTTAGATAATGTTCTGCTCCTAATTCTCAGTGTCACACCCTAAATCGGGCCTAGTCAGATTGTGGATGCTAAGTCGGGATAAGTGAGGGTATTTTGGTAATGTGTGCATGTGGAATTGGAGTATTAAGGACCTAATTGAAGAAGTAATTAAAGTTCAAGTGAGGAAATAATTGTGTTAGTGAGTGGAGTCTGAGTTGTCAAGGACTTAAGTGAGATTTGTAGGGATAAAAAAAGAAAGTCAAGGAAAGTTGACCCTTTGGACCAATAGGAGGCTGCCATGTGTCTTGGTGGGTGTGTGCAATTAATGGGAAAAGAAGAAAAAGAAAAAGAATGAGAGAGGGAGGAGCAGATCGCGTTTTACGTTCTGCTCTCTCCTCTCCTCTTCCTTGTTCTTCTTTCTTTCCCTTTTTCTCGTTTCTTGTTCTCCCTTCCTTGGCTGTGTGTGAGTTGGATGCTCTTGGTGGAGATTGAAAGCAAGATTAATGAGGTATGTATTTGGGTTTTGGGTGCTAGGGTTTCCTGCATTTGGGTTCTCTCTTCTTCTTCCTCTGGTTTTGTTGAGTTAGGGTTTAGATTAAGTGATTTTGTGGGTTTATTTGTGCAAGCTTTTGGTGACAAGAAAAGGGATAAAGGAAAAGGGACGATTGAAGGTTGAAGAAGAGTGATTTTGGATCTCCATTTTCAGGTTTGGGAGCTCTGTGTTCTTCATTTTCAGTTTTGGTGTTTGTCTCTGCCCTAATTCTCATTTTGATTGTGTATGTGTTTTGTAACATTAATTTCTGGGATTTTGAGTGTCTTAGCATGTGTATATGTATGTTTTTGGTTTGGTAATTGTATTGGTAATGCATGATTAAAGATTGAAGTGTATATATGTGAGAATTGAAAGTGAAATTGCATGATTTGGGTAACCTCTGTTCTTAGTGTTTGGTCTGCAACTTTCTGTTTTCTCTGAATTAATTGTTAAATCTTGTCATAATTGAGTATATTTGATCATTAGCATGTTGTGTTATGCTTTTGAGTGATAAGGTAAGAGTTTGTGCATGATTGAATGGATTTTGAAAGGTTTTAAAAAGGATTTCTAGAAAACGATGAAGTTCTGCATTTTTACTGTCCATCGCGATACGACCAGGAGAGAGGAAGAGTACGAGTCGTGCTTAAGAGCATGAGTCATACTCCTTCCCCCTTCAGCTTGTTTGGTTTTATCCAGAGGAGGAGCACGAGACATGTTCCAAGAACACGAGTCGTGCTCTTGTAGCACAAAATGTGCTGACCTTCTTCCTTCTCCTCAGACAAGCAGCAGAGCACGAGAGGTGCTCGAAGAACACCACTCGTGCTCTTCAAGCATGACTCGCACACATGAGCATGAGTCGTGCTCATGTGCACGAGTCTTACCACATTCTGCTCAGCATCCCCCTTGTTTTGCCTGTCCTGTTTTCTATCTGGTTTTCGAAAATGATCCTCTTCTTTCACTCTCCATGGTTCTTACTATTGTATGGGACATGATTTTGCCTAAATTATTTTAGTATTTGTATTCTGAAGTGGGTGATTATTGAATCGATAGTATGCTAATATTTGACTATGATATGCTTAGTAATGGGATCTCTGTTAGACTATTGTTTGGTTTAAACTGTATGATTTGGTTTATCTATGTTAATTATTGTGATTCGTATCGTGTGATGCATATTGAATACAAGTGAGTTGAAAGCCATGTTCATGGTTACTATTATTATGAGCATGTTATATTAAAATATGAAAGGTGTTATGCATACATTTACTCATGAACTTTCTCTACGAATAATATGTTATACTTAAGTGTAAATTGTATCATTGCATGATTAAGATTATGCATTGTTAATCGTTGGCAAAATATTGTTCTATGTTTGACTCTGAAATGTTTTAGAATACTGAATAGTGCTAAAGTGTGTTGATTGAATTATATTGTATGCTTCATATTATGAAATGTACGAGGTATGACTGACATTATGAACATATATATATATATGTCTACTATACTCTGGATTATGCGTGATGGTGTATATATATATATATATATATATATATATTGTATGATTCAACACATGATTTGAATGATGCATGACCTGCTAGAGTCAAGTAAGTGGATAGTTAGGCATGACTAATAGAGTTTCTTAGCTGCATCCCTCTATTCTGTTTGGACCCCGATCAGGTCCCCATTTGGTTCCTTGCGAACCCCTTATGCATTTTAGATCTTGTTTAAGGTCCCCTTTGTAAAATATTTTGAATGCAATAAAAATAAAATGGTTTTCGATTCGTACCCGTAAAGTACGCTATGCATCCGATTCGTGCCCATAAGGTACGCTATGAGTTCACTCGTTATCCACTATTTTTGGATCAGCAGGTATTCTTTTTGTTTTGTCTAATATGAATAAGAGAATGTGATATCCGAATGAGTATGATTTTGGACATGCGAATCAGTAATTATCCGAATGTGCTTATGAATCTTTGAACGGTTTGAATGTGACTCAAGCATGCATTGCGTATGATTATTCGCATATTTCATAATGTGAAGGTGTGTGTGAATCCGATCAGCTATGGTTAAGCATGGGAATTAATATGTATCTTAATGTGAGCTTGAACTTCTGAATGCTATGGTTAATTAGTATGCGTATGAATGCGAACTTGACTATTGAAGACTATGAATGTGGTGCTATATATATGTTCTTTCGGATCTTGCTATTATGCTGATTTCGGCATGTTGGCATGTGTTTATATCTCACTGTATGATCATATGTGTTATCATAATTAAGTGGAAGGGCTACCCTGTCATTCGGGTTTCGGTTAGCGTGTGTGCATATTGGCATGACACTTGTATGTTTAGATATCTGGTGATTTTTGCATGATAGTTATATGCATTGTTGCATGGTGGTTGTATTGCATGTGAATAGGTTCCAGTTGGTGTAAGGGTACTTTGGTATGACAGCTGTTCATGTAAATGTTTTGTGACTCTGCATGATCATATATGTCTTGGTGTAATGATGTGGGATTTCAATATATTGCATGCGGATCCATTTGGTTAGTGGTTGTGCATTGTCTGACATCAGACACTTCAGCTAACTCGATAAGTGCAGGTAAGACCAATTGTACTTCTGCATGATGTTAGGTATATCAATCAGTTAATATGTATATGCATGTGAACTTGAGCTTCTGAATGAATGCCTCTAAATGCAAGCATGATTATATATGTGTTGTGAATGTCTGCATATGCCATTTGGAATGTGTTATGCCTTGGCGACAATTGTGAATGGCCATCCATATTGCTTGTGTGTTCTCCCTACTAAGCGTTATCGCTTAGCACGGGTTCTTCTCCCGTGCAGGTGGCAGGTTTGGTTCGGTTTGAGTCACGCATCTGCAAGGTTGGCCACATAGGAGTTAGAAGTTGTTATTTCGTTTTTAGCTTACGTATTTTGGATTATGTATTTCTATAGCCTTTTGTATATGTATATGTCAGGATCTTGATGTAAATGTTATTATATTTATGTTTTAAGATATTCCTCGATTTTATCGTTTGCTTTATGCTTCCGCTGATTAAACAAGTGAATGTGTGTATGCATGTGTATATGCTTTTGCTCAATGTTTGCGTATGCGTGAGTTAATGCATGATCAGCCTCTGCCCCTCAAGGTAAGGTTTTAATTCCCCCGTATTTTTGTACGAATGTATGCCTTTTTCTCTGTATCTGTTTGGTGACACCCCTGCTCGTCCGGCTTCCTACTCCGTTCCGAATGGGTTCGTCTACATATGGGTAGGGGGTGTTACACTCAGGACCAAAACCAAATGCCTTGTAGGCAATACTGTTACTGCTACTTGTAATAAGGTTAGTCTTTCATTGAATTTACATGTTCTTATATGTATATAGTTATGATGATAATGGCACATATTTAAGAAGATAGAATCATTAGCATTTGCTGTAGATTTTTGCGTTCTCATTTGTATATTTATTTATTTATTGTGTGTCCCTATTCTGATCTCATCTAAGCTTCCAATAAAGAAGAATATAGAATTAAAACTATCCATGCCTAATAATTATTTGCTATTATCAGAGTGAAATTATACATATATATGGATTATTATGGTTGCTTATTATATATGTGCCTTTGTTAGCAGAAAAATTGAAGTACAAATCTTGATTTAATCTTGATTTGATAATTATATATTTTGAATTTGAACTTCATGGCAAGAAGTACAAATGGTTTATATGATTTAAATGGTTAAAAGACTAGATTGCGTATTCTAGTAAGACCGTTTCTATGTTGACTTGTATAGTGTCAACCAAGCTAATTACAACCAAGTCCTTGTTTTTTGTTGTTCATGGTTATTTAAAGATTAACTAATTGAGTTTATTTGAATTTGGTGAGACCAAAGTGTTCTTTTGATAAAATAAGTCAAGATCTAAATAGTCTTAAAAATTTTAAAAAAATGTGACTTTTCCCAATAGAATCTGTGTTGCTAAATTGAAGTAATTATTGAAAAACATATGCCAATTTGCCAACTGTGATCCTGATTTTTGTTATCTAATTTATGGAATTTTTTTTTTTTTTGTAAGCCACACCTACCTTGTTTGTACATGTTTGATTCCTTTACCTGATTACTATAGTACATCCCATTTTAGCATTTGAATACATTGCAAGGGGTGCATATATCATTTCATTTTGTTAAATATATTGTTCAAGAGGATATTCAGGTTTGGGGTGTAGTTTCATACAGAACCATTTTTGAATGAGAGAAACTAGTTTTGACGTTAAGCCTTACATGTTATGTGGAAGAAACAAGTCTTTTCATTTTTACATTGAGCAGTAGTCTGCAAGTTTTGTATAGAGAACCCTTTTGAGAACTGATTCCTAGTGGTGTTGTTGGTTGTACCTCCTGCAAATCCATTGGTTTGTACGGAGAAAACTGACATGTATCCTTTATTGTTATTTACTTTATATCTTTAATGCAATTTTCTGTTAGTATGATTTTTTTTTTACTATAAAATTTTAAACTTATGAGAAATTGACAAAAAATGTCAATTATTTCTAGTTTGTGAGAACTTACTGATCCTTGTAAAAGGATAAATTATGTAGTTCAGAAATATTTGTATGGAATTTGATGGAATTGATGTAGTCTGCAAGTTTTGTACGGAGAATTCTTTTGAAAATTGATTCTTAGTGGTAGTGTTGGTTATACCTCTTCTAAATCCATTGGTTTGTTAAGTTTTGCAACATATTTTTGAAGTATTTGGTTACCTTTACAGGTGTATTTCAGACTCAGCTTCCATATTTTATATCAAGCTAATGTTGGGGTGATGTTTTTATTTTTCACTTATAAGTTTAGCAACAAAGCCACTGAAAATTCAAACGGGATTAATGTTGATTGAATTCTCTAATGTAAATTATATGTATTTGTGCATTTATTTTTATTGTGTTCAATGATATAAAAATAGTTGAAATTAACATTTAAAAATAGTTGCAGTTTTTTTACATTGGTTTTTATATTTTTTTGTTTTATTATTCCAAACATTTGGAACATGTGATATTCTTACGTCATATTTTAATTTTTTGCATTAGGTAGTATGTTTTTATTTAATTAACCTCTTCTTTAAATAAATACTTTATATTATTAGTTGATTGATAATATCCTTTAGAAATTTAATTGATTGTATAATATTAAATTTAAAATATGTCATTTTTAGTGCAATGCATATATAACAAGTATATTTGTCATAATTTGTTAACTTGTTAGTTCATAAATGACGACATAATGTTCACAATTATGATATTAATATTGTCATAAAAAATATTTCTTAATGACTATAAAAAGTTGTCACTAAAACTATTTTTTTGTAACAATTATTTTTGTTTGTATTTATGTCACTAATTTATAAAATAATATGACGATTTATATTCATCATTAATATACATTAATTTAATGACAAAATCATTTTTCGTCACTTAAAATATTAGATTTAATGACGATATAAAATATTTTATGATGAAATTTACATTTATTTGTGATGATAATTACGTAACCAATACTTAATGATTTTAATTAGAAGCAGCATTTCGTCATTAAAAATGTTTAATTTTGTGACGAATTTTAAATTTGTCATAAAAAATGTCAATCTTTTGTGACGATAAACAATATAATGTGATGAAATATAATTTTATTTATGACATAATTTTTGTCATGAAAAGTAAGAAACAAAGATGACGATAATCATTATCGTCACAAAAAATGATACTTATGTTGACAAATAACTAAATTGTCACGTAAACCTTTTTGTTATGCGCCTACTGTTACTTTCTCTATGACGATAAAAATTCATCACCTTATATTTTCAGCAACGAAAATTGAATTTTTCATGACAATTTTTTGCGTCATAAAAGGTGTAATTTCTTGTAGTGTAGTGTGGTTTGTGATCCTCATTGATGGGGTATGTTCTATATGTATGTTTATGTTGATAATTGTTACTGTATAACGTGAATTTAATGCATTCTGGGTATAATATGTGGTATCATGTACGCTATGTTGTGATAATAAGTAAATGACTGTGAGCTTTATATGAATTGATGAGTATATGGTATTGTTAGAGATTGAACAAAGGTATGCATTATTCGGATTTGTTTTTATAATATGATGAAAGTGTTTATGCATATGCAAGTGCTTATGGTGATTTTAATATATATATATATACGAATTTTTATATGTGATACAAGTAAAGATAAGGCTTTTAAAATCGAAATGACTGAATGAAGAAATAATGTAATGAGAAAATGAATATATGTGAATTCAGGATACGAAATAAAGAATTAAAAATGGCTTTGAGGATATGGATAGTTACTTATGGGTAATTGCTAGTGAGTGTACTAATAATGATGTTGAAGTGAATTGTATATATGTATGTATATTGCTTCAGCATGTGATTGGTGTTGATGATCGCTGTGAGTGTCCACACATTTTGTGTTATTTTCCCACTAAGCGTTATTGCTTAGCATGGATGTTTTATCCATGTAGGTATCTGAAGATAGCGTTTTGGAGGACAGTCCTGCATTGCCAACGGCCAACACATTAGGAACCGCTGTATATGTAGGTTTTTTTTGTAATAGTATAAGATGTGTAATTATAGTTGGTATGTGTAAAAAGACTAAGTTTTTGTATCAAAGAAGTTGTATTTTGTAAAGCAGAAACTATTGTTAGACTAAAAATGTTATGTAATGTAATGTATGGATTTTCAGAATATAATTGGACGTAGTTTTTGAAAGAAATTTGCTAATCCTGAGTTTTATGTGAATGATAATTCGTGTGCATGTGTTTGTTGTTGTGACACTTCACAACCATTGTAGTAAAGCTCTTCACATATTTAGGGGGTGTTACAGTTAGTGGTATCAGAGCATAGGTTTAGTCATTTCTAGGCTAGTGTGGAGTAGAAATGCGTATAGTTTGTGTTGATGTGGATGTCTTTATTTTCCTTAGAATGTCGAGGGATTCTTTTCAAGAAGCAATGAAAGAGATTTCTAGAAGTAGTATTCCTAGGGATTTAAAACCACCAGTTTTTAGGCCGTCTGAACAAACGATTGACGTCGGTGATGTCTTAGTTGCACCTTTAGAGGCTCTACGTAAAGTATCACAAGATTTGGTAAAAGCCTTGGATCGAATGACTGCATCTAGAATTCTAATAGATCCGATGAGTGATCTTTCTCTAGGATAAAGGTCTAGAGATATACAAGAGATTCCTCAAGTTAGGTCTAGAAGGGGACCTACTATCAGAGGTAGACGACAAGGATCCTTTACTGCATCTGGATATGGTAGAGGTTTGACTTATAAAAGGAAGAGGATCACACCCGAGTGTTTCCATTGTGGTAAATGTCATAGAAGAAAATGCAAATGGCTAACGGGTGGGTGTTTTCATTATGGAAGCACTGCTCACATTTTAGCCAATTTCCCTAAAGCTTATGAATTGTGTGGAAGTTAGCAAGGAGTAAGTATGGGTTGATCTAATACATCTCCAGCGATCCGTGGTAGAAGAAGTAGTCGGGGTAGAGGTAATTAGCTTGGAAGTGGTGGAAGTGGTATCGTACCAAGATCAGTCGATGGTCCTGTAATGGTTCCAGCATGAGATCTTATTAGGGAGGCGATGAGGACTAGGATAAAATGAAAGTGATACCTGGTACTTTTCTGCTCCCTAAAAAGTTATGTGTTAAAGTGCGTACTAATTATTTTGATTATGATGCGTATGTGATTAGTCCTTCGGGGCATAGTGTAAATGTGTATAATGCGTATGAGAACCGTTCTTAGTGATTCAAAGTAAAGAGTTATCTGTTAATTTGATTGAAGTGCTATCCCAAGGATTTGATTTAATTCTTGGTATGGACAATCTTGGAATCAATAATGATGTGGAATGTAAAGGAAAGTGGTGACACTTTGTACGCCTGTCAGCTATCTCGTTGAAATCATTTAAACATGAGCATATAGAAACATGGGGATGGGAAAGGTGTATTAATATCGTATAAACTGCATTTTTACATTATTTTGCATACATACATCATCATATATTCATTCGCATCCCTTGATCATGTGTGCAAAACGTTTATGTCTGTGTTTCATTCGAAGAGAAAGCTGACAGGATGTACATACAATGTGTGGTTTTAGAAAAAGGACTATTGTGGAAGAGTGAAGTGGTTGTTAATGAAAGTATAAAGTGTGAGTAATTAAAGTTAAGAAGAGAAAGTTATTTACGAAGTTTATATAAGCGACTGTGGATAAAAATTTGAATGGAGAATGAATAACATGAGTGAAAGAAGTAACAAGCGTATTCCGTAAATTTGATGCGTCAAGGAATTGTATAGTAAGATAATAAAAGTAGAAGTGTCTAAATATGAAGCATATGCATTTGTGTTTCTAAATAGTGATAAAGTTTTCCTGGTAGTGCCTCGATAGAGGAAGTTAAATATCCTCTATTGATGGATCAGGTTTGAATTTTGCGGATGAAATTCTTTTAAGGATGGGAGAGTTATAATGACCCGAAATCTACCCTAGTAGTATTTTAGCTTAAGTAGGGTAATTGGAGGAGTTGGAATTGGAGTTTCAAAATTGGATCTGCGTGTAAGTTGGAATTGAGGACTTAATTGCAGGAAATTTATAAGTTAAGTGGCTATAAAGTAATTGTGCTTGATTAATTAAAGGTTGGTTAATTAAGTGTTAAGTGGGATTAATTAGAGCTGATTGTGTTTAAAATGGTGGAAGTGGAAATCCAAGTGTCTTCTATTGGTTTTGCCAACTCAGCATTGACATGCAATGAAGGAGTTGTTGTTGGTGGGATCCAAGTGGCATAATCTGCTTTTGCCACCTCACCATATGCCATGCAATATAAGTTGTTGGAGGAGAGAGAAACTTCATTTTTTGCATGTGTTGATTGGCATCTCTCTCCCTTGTTTCTCTTCTTCTTTCATTCCATTGTTCGTTAGTTAGGGTTCTTTTAATTTCTGCAAAGTGGATCGTGTGGTAATTGTTATAAGCTAGGTTTTCATCTAGTCAAGGTAAGAGGTTGAGATAGTTTGATCATCTTCTTCTTCTCCTTTTCTTTTAATTTGAACTAGAAGTAATCCCTTTGTTTCCAATTTTTGAATTTGATTGTGCATGTGGTGGTGGCTATGAGAAAAGAGAAGGGAAAGAAGAGGGTTGATTATCAAGGTGCCAAGTGAGCACATTGGAGCAAAAGAGATTGAGGTTTGGGAACTTTGTGTATTTTTGCATTTTTTATGTTTAACTTCTTGTTTTGAAGTATACATGGAATATTGGTGTTGAGGTATTGTAATAATTTTGGTATAATTGATAATTTGGGCAAGTTGAGTTTCTAAGGGAAACTCTGCTCAAATTTAGTTGGACCTCTGTTGATAGTTTTTTTCATAGATCAAGTTAGGAAATTCCAAATAGTATAAAGCTAGTGCCATCAGAAAGCTAAGACACATACCTAAAAATGTCCTAGAAATGCCCATGAGCACATTCTAGCTCTATGACCCTTAAAAGTGGCAAAAATAGAGGCGCCTCTATTTTTACGCGTTCATTGGAATAGTATAGGTTGTTTGGATTATATCTAATGTTTAGATGTCCAAATGACCTTAACTTTGTCCCATTGGAAACTTAACATCCTAGTAAACAATTGTTAAGAAAGAAGTTTTTCATAAAACTTAGTTTTAGATGTTCTTTTAGGCGGTGAAAGTTTGAGATGAAAAGGAGTCCTGATATTCTGATTTTATGGCACACATAATGGATGCTTCTGTCGCGAGCGCGACCTTGGTTGTGAGCATGACAGAACATGATAGTTGATGGCTTTTGTTCTTATTTGGCACCCCAAGGCTGGCATGAAACATTGCCCACCGATACCCTCCCCTGTTTTGTATATTTTTGTGTGTTTCCTCCCGGAACACACTGGAACTTTTCGAAACTTATATAACACATGTTTAGAGTCTTGTAAAGAGTAAATGAAAGGTTACCACTTAGGAATAGATGTGATTAAGGTACTTAAAGTGTAACTATATTCTATAGGAGGTCTTTTGGAACAAGTGGCATTTTATTGGCCATAACTCCTTAATTTCAAGTCCAATTATATTGAGATTTGTTCCATTGTATTGCTAACATATAGATAAATATTTGATCAGAAAGTCATAATGGCTAAAAGTGATGTTATATTGGTCCTTAGAAGTCATATAGCTGAATATTGGATAAGTGCTTGAAAGAGGTAGGTGGAGTGGAGCTTTGAACATGAAGTTCTGCCACGATCGCGACTGCGATAAGGGTCGCGGGCACGACAGTGTGCTCCAATGGACAAAGATGTCAGATCGTGTTCTATCGCGAGCGTGACAAAAGTCATTAGTGGGTTCTGTTGTGTGTACGACTTGTGCTGCGAGCGCAATAGAATTCGTTAGTGGGTTCTATCGTGTGCGCAACTTGTGCCGCAAGTACAACATAAGGGACTGTCGAGGTCTGTCTCGAGCGCGACATGTGTCACGAGCATGATTAAGCCTCAACTTTGGAATACTTTCTAAATGTCCTATTTTGTGTAAATTGTGGTATTAGCGTATGAATAACTATGCTTAGGAAAATTATAGATGTGTTAATTCATGTAAACATATGTATATTGAAGTGTGTGTTTGTTAATAAACCATACATGTGCGCACAATATTAAATGACATGCTAATGCTTAACGTAGTTGTATGGAAAATGATAACTATATATATAATCCATGTGAAGTTATGCATAATGAGTTAAGAGCTTGTATGGGAAATCATATATGTGTGTGTATGCAAGATATCATATGATAGGATGTTAGTTAATATTGGTGTATTGGTGTGACTTATGACTTTGAGCTTAAGAATTGCTTATTTACATAGGGACTAAGAATGTGGCAATTCAGGTGAGCATTTATCTATATATGTTGCTACAATTTGTATGAATTTAATGATGAAGTGTGAGATTGATAATAAGATATACGTATATGGAAGTGAATAGTGTTAAGAGCTATCCGATATTTGTTTAACGCAGTTTTGTGAAGTTTTATATCATGAGAATCTGGTTTAAGTTACTGAGTCAGTTGTTTAGCATGCAAGTCGAGTCGTGGATAGATAGGCATACCTATAGGGTCTGAAGTGTGACTCTTCCTTACTTGCCCTAACGTGGATCTTCAAGAGTTAAAGTTGGATTTGTTGAGTTTGAGCTGGATTTCTAGAGGTGAGTACTTGAGTTTTGAGTGGGTTTTCTTCTTCATCTGCTACTCTATTTTTCTTGGTTTTGGATGTGGTGTGTTTGATGGATTAAGAGAGTTTTGGCTGGGTTTTTGTGCAAGATTCAGAGGAGAGAAGGAAGAGTAAAGGGAAAGAGAAGGTGGGGGTTTGAAAGAGAAGATTAAAGCTGCAAATTCCAGGTTTGGGAGCCTTGTTTGTTGTGTTTTACGTTTGGGAGTTGATTCTTCTATTATGTTCAATTGGAAGTCTTTAGCCCTAATTCTCATTTTGGATTTAATGTGTATGTGTTTTGTGTCTTGTAAATTCTGAAAATTTTAAGTGATTTTTTTTTATTAAATGCATGTGTGATGATGATGTTAGATGGGTTGTCATATAGTTGTGATGATAAGGTATGATTTTGGCTAATTCTGTTCAGTTTCATCTGACCTCCGTGTATTCTTTTGTCATAAGTAGAGTTTTAGACCTCTAAATCGTGTGATTCTGAAGCCATTAGAACCATGACTTCCATGCCTATAAAAGTCTCAGAAATGACCTTGGGCAAATACTTGTTTTAAGATCCTGAAAATTTGTAAAAATCGTAGTGTCTCTGTTTAGGTCGGGTTAGTTGAACAGTATAGGTTGTTTAGCTCATATCTGAAGTTATAGATGTCCAAATGACCTAAAATTTGTCCCATTTGATTATTAACATCCTAAGGATAAATTTTTAAGGGGTAGTTTTTCCTAAAAATGAGTTTTAGAGGTTGGTTTAGTCGATGCAAAGTTGGGGTGAGAATCTGTCCTGATAGTCTGATTTTCGTAGAGCTTGTGAGGGAGGCTTCTGTCGCGAGTGTGATAGAACCTAGTTGTTCAAGGTGTTTTATCTTATTTTCAACCACATGGTTAGCATAAACCCTTGCCCTTCCTTACCCTCCTTTAGGTTGAGTATTTTGGTACGTTTTGCTTCCGAAATGGATCCGAACTTCATTGTAACTGTCTAAAACTTACTCACCACTTGTTTAGAGTTTTGAGATGAATAAATAAATAATTAACAATTGGAAGTTATGGGTAATTGATGCTTTGCCATAAGAGTTTGATAATGGAATTAAGTGTGCACATGCTTGTAGTTGTTGAATGTGACATGTCATGTGATATTAGTTATTTGTGATTGAATCATGATGAAATGCTTGGGTAATTGCATTGTGTAAGATATAGTGTATAGAGTATATAGAGTATAAAGTCTTTATGTTAAGCCTAAAGTGTCAAGGTAGGTGATAGATAAGCATGCTTATAAAGGGTTAGTGAGTGCAGCTGCCTATGTCGACCCCGTTTGGGTCATGCGGCCGACCTCCGAGATGGTCATTTTAATAGTGATAGTGAAAATGCTGTTGAGACTAAAGTCTCCAGTAAGTGTAGTGATACTGTTGAGGCTTCGGTCTCCAGTTTTGTAGTGTTCCCGTATCCACCTCAAGTGAAGTTGAAGCTATTATGTAGTGTTCTGATTTATCTTAATGAAGTATAGTTTAACGTTTATTTTTTGGTATAATTGTATTGTCTTAGTGAATCAGTTTTCGGTTAGTGCATTTATGCCAGGTATGCTAGTTGAAAGGATGCAGTGAATATATATAATGTATTTCTGATTTCCTGCTTTTATAGTGAACTCGGTAAGTGTATGCTGTATTCATTATATGCATGTTATTACTTGTACTTGTTTAGCGTTCTTTTGTTTTTGATCCTCCCCACTAAGCGTTATCGCTTAGCACGAGTTCTTTTCCCGTGTAGGTGGCAGAATTTTGGGTTCGCGCGAGTCGCACATCTGCAGGCAGCCACATAGGAGTTAGAAGTGTTCTGTTATTTTGTTTTCTGCTCCTGTATTTTGGATTCTGTATTTTTGTATCTTTTTGTATATGTAATTAATTATAAGGATTTTAATGAAATTTTTGGATGATGTAAATGTTATTATCGTATTTATGTATTAAGTTATTCTTTTGGTATCCTTTTTGCCTAGTGAATGCTTCCGCTTAGCGAATGTGTGCATGTATGTGAGTGAGCATCGGTGGCGCTTCTTGGCGTCCTTCCAACGGGGGTGTCAGGGGATGTTACACATCATCCTTCTGAGTATCCATAATTGACTGTCTCAAAGTCAGCTGTACTATCAATTGGGCAACCAAAGCCCCATCTGAATCAAATCTCCATCTGAACTGCCTCAAGAACAAAGCCGAAATCAACTTTCGACTCAAAGCATCCACAATCATATTGGCTTTTCCCGGATGGTAATCCACAATGGAGTCATAATCCTTGAACAACTCTAACCATCGATACTGCCTCATGTTCAACTCTTTCTGCACAAGGAGATATTTCAAACTCTTATGGTCCGTGAAAATCCTACACTTCTCCCCATACAGATAATGCCGCCAAATCTTCAAAGCAAAGATCACAGCCGCCAATTCCAAATCATTCGTCGGATAGTTCTTCTCATGAGGTTTCAACTGACGAGATGCATAAGCCAATACTTTACCCTCTTGCATCAACACACAACCGAGTCTAATACCTGAAACGTCACTGTACATCACAAACTCTTTACCCGAGGTGGGTTGAGTCAGTACAGGAGCTTCAACTAACAAACTCTTCAACCTCTCAAAGCATAGCTGACACTTATTCGACCATTCAAATCTGACTCATTTCCTCAATAATCTAGTCATAAGAGCCGTTATGACCGAAAAATCCTTCACAAACCGACGGTAGTAACCCGCCAAACCAAGGAAGCTTCTCACTTCAAGAACATTCCTAGGCACTTTCCAATCCACAATCGCCTCAATATTAGCTGGATCTACTTAAATACCCTTAACCGATAAGAAAGACACCTCTCGAAGCCAAAAGTCACACTTGCTAAGCTTAGCAAACAAACGGTGCTCCCTCAAAACTTGCAATACCAACCGAAGATGCTCTTCGTGCTCATTCTCATCCTTCGAATAAACCAAGATATCATCTATAAACACTACTACAAATCGATCGAGATATGGTCTAAACACTCGATTCATCAAATCCATGAAAGTAGCAGGTGCATTGGTCAAACCAAACGACATCACAAGAAACTCATAATGGCCATATCGCGTCCGAAATGCAATCTTAACCACATCTGCATCCTGAACTCGCAACTGATAGTAACCAGACCGAAGGTCAATCTTAGAGAAGACACCCGCACCTCTAAGCTGATCAAACAAATCCTCGACTCTAGGCAAGGGATACTTGTTCTTCATTGTGACCTTGTTAATTTGCCTATAGTTGATACACACCCTCAAAGAACCATCTTTCTTCTTGACAAACAAAATCGGTGCTCCCCATAGAGATATGTTGGGTCGAATAAACCCCTTATCCAATAACTCTTCTAGCTGAGTTTTGAGTTGCCTCAACTCTACAGGAGCCATCCGATAAGGTGCTTTCGAAATGGGCAAAGTACCCGGCGAAATCTCTATGGACAACTCCACTTCTCTCTAGAGAGGTAACCCAGGCAATTCACTCGAAAACACATCTCCAAACTCCCTAACAACTGGGACATCCTCAATCTCAACCTGATCACGCTTCGAATCAAACACAACTACTAAAAATGCCTCACAAAATTTCCTCATATATCTCTTAGCTTGCATGGCCGAAATCACATTACTCAAGGAACTCGAACCCAAACCCTTAACCACTACTGAAGACTAATCTCTATCTCGCAACACAACCACCTTTCTATAACAATCCACTACAGCCCGATGCTTATTAAGCCAATCCATACCCAGAATCAGATCAAACTCCCGAAAAGGCAACTAAATCAAATTAGCAGAAAACTCAACACCCTGAACCAAAAGAGGACAATTCCTATGCACTCTACTTACATTGACACTATGCCCTAATGGACTGGTCACACAAACCTCATAATCTAATTATTCCACAACATGCAACTTATCAAACAATTTACTTGTGCACAAATATGAGTGTGTGGAGCCAGGGTCAATTAGAGCATATAACTCAGTGTCAAAGAGTAGAAACTTACCAGCAATCACATTCGGGGCATTTTGCTCATCCCGAGCTCTCATGGCATAAGCTCTAGCTGGGACTGTCAAAGGACGATCAACTGACTCTAATGGAGCTCCCTCTCTATGCCGACCACCTCGACCTCTACCTCAGCCTCTACCCCGATTGGCTTATGGAGAATTAAATCCAACTCTTCTAGCCTCACGCTGATCACCAGAAGCCTTACTATACCTCAAAAAATTTGCCAAGTAGTAATTAATGCTACCACATCTGAAACAACCACCCGTGAGCCACCTACACTCACCCCAATGGCGCTTACTACAGTGAGAACACTAAGGCAATAAATCCGTCCTAACACCAAAACCACCTCTGCCTGCACTAGAACCCATGGCAGAACCTTGCCTCCTGCCTCTCGAAGCAGGACCTGAAAAAGACTCATCATGCCCTTAAACTCTTACCCGACGATGATGACGATGATCCACCACGGGGGGGATTCCTCCTTTGAGCTCTCGCTCTTAGAACCGACTCTGATCTCTCAGCCCGCACTACTGCTTGCACAATATGATAATACCCAATGCCCTGATTACTCATCAGAGAAATAATCATAGCCCTTAGTGATTCATTCAAACCGACCTCAAAATGCCGACATCGAAACTCTTCAGTCAGAACACCTTCAGGAGCATACTTGGCCAAACGGTTGAACTCCTTCTCAAATTCTGGTACTGACATAGCCGTCTACTTCAAACTCAGGAACTGTGCCCACTTGGCATCCTTATACTCTCTAGTCACATACTTGCTGGTGAATTCTCTCTCAAAGAACTCCCATGTGATCGGGTCAGGCAACTGGGGATGCCTACGAACCAATTTCCACCAATCATAGGCAGACCCCTGAAGCAATGTCACAACACTCTCAACTTGCCTATCAGCAGGACACCTAGTCTCCTCAAACACTCATTCCACTTTCTCAATCCATTTCTCAGCAAGTTAGACTCAACCAAACTGGTCCCATAGAAATCCTCTGCACCAGCTCTCCTCATACTCTCTAAAGGGGCTCTCGGAGCTGTCACCCTATCCAAAACTCAAGCCATGTCCTGAGAAATCTTCAACATTGCCTCAAAGGTCATGGCTGCGGCCTCAGGCTAAACCCTAGGTGTTTGAGCCGAAACAGACACTGAAGGATCTATAGCTTGGGGATTCACACTTTTAGCAAACCCCTCAAGCAACCCATGAACAGAATCAGAATCCATCTAAAAGAAAGACAAAGATAACCGCATTAGCCAACACAATCCTAATCATATGTCTATACACCAAAATCAACCAGAAAATGCCCAAACCGGAGCACTGATACAAAAAACTATAACACCCCCTACCCATAAGTAGGGGAACCCATTCGCGAGGGAGTGAGAACCCGTACGAGCAGGGGTGTCACACCAAATAGAACGGAGCAAACATACATTCACACAATATAAACATACATATAAACAGCAAAAATTAAAGCTTTAAACCAATTGAACATTCATTCAAAGAATAACAATACTCAATACATAACTATTCTGATACCAACATACTTATAACTTTACAGAGATACATAGCAAAAGCTTAACAAAATACTAAATACAAGAGAGATCACTATTACAAAATAATCAAGATACAAAAATACGCTAAGCCCTATCAACAATCCCACTGTATTGGCTTGACTGGCGGCGACTCTCCCAAAAGCTATACACCTTCCGCACCTGCATGGGTGAAAATACCGTGCTAAGTGATAACGCTTAGTAGGGAAACAAAAAACAATAACATGGACGGCCATTCAAAATGGTCGTCAAGGCCAATCACATACGTATGGCATACTGATAATCATATGATATAATCATAATCGAATCTCATTCATATCCATTCAAAGGTTCATAAACACTTTCATATGCCAACATATTCATATGCTCATCAATAGAGTCATTCAGATTCAAATACTTTTAATCATATCCATTCGGATTCATATTTCCATAAACATATCAGAACAAATCAAAACACTTGCTAACTCACAGTAGTGGGTAACGAGTGAACGCATAGCAGTACCTTATGGGTATGAATCGACGTATGGCGGTACCTTACGGGTACGAATCGAAAAACAATATCATATTTTATCTTTTCAAAACATTTTACAAAGGGGATCTTAAACAAGATCCATACACATTGAAGTTCACGAGGAACTAAATGAGGACCTGATCAGGGTCCAGAACAGTACAGAGGGCTGCAGCTAAAGGACTCTTTTAGGCATGCCTAACTATCCACTAGACTGACACTTGCAGGTCATGCATAATCCATTAAATCACATTCAAGTATAACATATTATTTATAAATGAGAACCATGAACTTAGATATGCATAACACATTCCTTATTCAAACACAACATCCAATATAATTTGATAAGGCACAAGAAAATACAATTTAATATTAGTAGCTAATTGAAATAACACCAAATAAGATTAAGAACAATAATAAATTAAAAAGGAATTAAAAAGATGAAAATTAAAAACTTGAAAATTAACAGGGCATAGACGTTTTACACGGCGGTATGATATGCACTTATCGCCGTGTAAGACATCCTACATAGTGGTAAGGTAAAATCATACCGCCGTGTAAAATACAAAACACAATAGGCAGAATGCTTTTACACGGCAGTATGGAGAATCCATACCCCCATGTAAAATGCACAGCCCAGAATTCCCTTAAGGCAGAATGACTTTACACGGCTGTATGTAATGTCCTTACCACCGTGTAAAATCACGAACAAGCAATATTGAAGGAAAACACATGATTCACACGGTGGTATGCAATACCTTACCGCCGTGTGGATCGACCCAAACCAAGAAAATTCCCAGAATTTCATCCCAACTCAAAACAAAACTCCACATACCCAGAAATTAAGCATTCAACTCATCAAAACCAATTTAAAACCCACCTTAAAAGCTCATAATCAAAAGAAAATCATGCAATAACCATGATCAAGTCATCCAACCCAAAAATTCAGCAATTTATAATCCAAAACATAACCAAATGCATATATAATCCAACAAAATCACAATCTAAGTTCTCAACTCAACATACTCAAAACTTATAACATATAAACCATTAGACTCTAATAACCATACAATTTCCAGAAAAACAACAAAGAACAAAATTATCAAAATGCACATAATTTCCCAAACCTGAAATTCCTTTGCTCCAAATCACTTAGCACCACTCCCACTAGCCTTCTCCTTTCTCTTGGGATCACGAGGAGGCTCAACTAATCAACACACCCAAATCACACAAACACAACAAACCCTAGATTAAACACATTCTAACAAAATCAAGAACTAGAAGAAGAAGAAGAAGAAGAAGAAGAAAGAACTCAATAAACTTACCAAATAAACTCTTTAGAATTACCAAGATCCACCCAAAAATCAGGCAAGAAGAATGAGCCAAGGGGTAGCAAGAGGAAGAGGAAGAAAGAAGGAGCAAAGAGGGGAGGAGGAAGGGAGAATGGGAGAGCAAGAACCAAAAATTTTGCTCTCTCTTTCTCTCTCCTCACTCTATTTACCCTATCTTAGTTCCCCTTTCCGCATGCCACCTTGTGATTGGTGGGTTTTGATAATTCACACCCTACAACCATGCATCACACACACACAAGACCAACTCCACTCATACACATCCTACCTATGAGTATGCACACTCTAACACAACCCAATACACAAACACCCTACTAATATATATGCAACCACACTCTATTACAGCCCACAAAACATGCATTTTGCCCAAAAAGCCCTTGACACATGCCAAAACTCTCACACATGCACACATACACATAGCAAACATGGCTCAAACTATTAGGGGGGAATCGGGGTGTTACATTGTGAATCCGAATGATTATGATTACAAGTATGTGAATCTGAATGACTCTATTTATGTGCATATGAATCAGTTAGCATATGAATGTGATTATAAACCTTTGAATGGTTATGAATGTGATCCGTTTATGGTTATATCTTATGATATTCAGCTTATGTCATTATGAATGTATTTTGCCTCGATGACCATGGTGAATGGTCGTCCATATTATTATTGTGTGTTTCCCCACTAAGCGTTATCACTTAGCACAGTGTTTCATCCGTGCAGGTGCGAAACGTGTATAGCTTTTGGGAGAGTCACCGCTAGTCAAGCCAACACAGTGGGATTGTTGATAGGACTTAGCTTCTGTATTACGATTCTTTTGTAATAGTGAACTCTCTTTGTATTTAGTCTTTTGTTCAGCTTCCGCTTTGTAACTCTGAAAGTTGTAATTATGTTGGTATCAGAACAGTTATGTATTAAATCTTATTATTCCATCTTGAATGATCAGTTTGCTTTTAAAGTTTTAATTTTCGCTATATTTATGTATGTTTATATTATGTGAATGAATGTTTTGTACCGTTTTGCTTGGTAACACCCTTGCTCATATGGGCTCTCACTCCCTTGCGGATGGGTTCTCCTACTTATGGGAAGGGGGGTTACAAGGGGAGTGCCACTTGGAGTGTACATGCAATATAAGTGATGGTTAGTGGGATTTTCTGTCCCCAATTGGATTGCATGCAACTTTCTCTTCTTTTCCCTCTCTTTCTCTCGATTTTTCCCTTCTCTCCATTCTCCTCTCTTTGAGTTGTTTGGCTTGTGGTTGGTTTTTGCTCATTGAATTGGATTAATTGAAGAATATTGATTAGAGATTAAGTATTAAAGGTAAGAGTGTATTGGATTTGAGTTTCTTCTTCTTTCTCTTTGTACTTGGATTTAGTTGAGTTCTAGATTAAGAGTTATTCTGATTTTGATATTGCAAGAAGCTGAGGCTAGAAGAAGGGAGAAAGGCAAGGACAAGGTCTGAGTTTGGTGGAGGTCCAGCTGCTTCTAGAGGTTGGGATCGTGTGCCCTATAGTTTATACATGTGTATTTGATTTGTGTATATTTGATGGATGTTGTGTTATGAGTTAGAATTGTGTATATTCATGTGTTATTAGTTTGAATATTTATAATCTTAGACTCTATTTTAGAGCTTGGTTATTATGTGCAAGCTTAGTTGTGTATTTGAGAAGCATGTGTTTATGATTGGTTGTTCATGTCTCTTGCTTGGATTTGGTACATGATTATGTGTTAATTAGTGATTTAGAGCCTTGAAGTGTTATTGGCATATTGTATGATAAGTCTTAGAAAGTATGCTTGTGAGTGTTATTGTTAGAAGAGTATGTTAGTCAAAATTTAATTTTAAGATGAGTTGTGGTGCAATTAGCACAGCTGTGTTTTAGTAAGACACAACTGTGTTTTGGCATTTTAGCATAGGTCATGGTGACAACCAAGGTGGTTGCCACCTTGAGGTATGCAAGAAATGCTTCTTCCCAGAAGTGTGTTGTATGTCACGGTGACAATCATAGTGGTTGTGACCGTGAGGTACCCTAATTTGCATTCTGTTTTGCACCTTCGGTATGTTACAGTGACAACCAAAGTGGTTGTGACTGTGAGGTTTCCTATTTTGCACTTTGAATTATTGTTCATCTATAAATGTTATGCACGGGTATGAGTATCATTTTAACCTAGTTTAACATCATTCAATATACTAAATGCTATGTTTTAGTATGGATAATAAATGTGATTTAATCGCTCTAAAGTATGTGAAACATTGCATTAATTGTGAATGTACATGCATTTTAGCTTATGTATTTGTATTTTTATATATGCATAAGCTATGTGATGATTTACTTGACTCGTACATGAGTGGTTTGGTCTGTATCCTTTGTGGGACAGTTGGATAAACGTTGAGCATGTGATATTGTAATTTGAATATTGTTGAGCGTGACCGGTCAAGGTATTGGATAGATAAGCACGCTTATAAATGGCTAGAGTTTTGCAGCTGCTCATCTCGACCCATATGGGTTTAGTTTTTAGACTTCGGTCTTCTAAAACCCTAGATTTCAGTCTTCAATATTAAAGCCTTTAGACTTCAGTCTTCTAAAAACCTAGACTTCGGTCTTCTAATACTGCTCGCCTGTATCCTGTTACCCGTATCCACCATCGTCATGATGTCAGGCTATATTTGTATTTTTTATTTCTAAGATATAATAAATTTCTATCGGTTATATGTTCTATTACTTCTGTATATTAGCATTTGTTATTGCTTCTGTATTTGTATAATCATTGAGCAAGTTACCGTAATGCTTATGCCATGTATGTGCTAAGCTTCTGAGTTATTGATGCAAATACCTATGAGTTATATGCATGCTTTGTATTGTTGTGACTTCTTTGGAAGTCCTTTGCTTCTGTTCATCCCCACTAAGCGTTATCGCTTGGCACAGATGTTTGTTTTCATTTAGGTATGTAGGTTTGGTTCTGAGTGAGGGTCCCCATCTACTGGCCATTAGGAGTTTTGATTTTGAAGAATTTCTTTTCGTATTGATTATAGTATTCTTTTTGTATAGGACTCTTGTATAGTGTTTTGTATATATAATGAAAGGCATGTAATATTTTTTATGGCATTGTAATGGTTTTGTAATATGTTTACTTTATAAGTTCAATATTGTAAGTATGTTCTATTTTAAAAGCTTCTGTTTTTTTATGTTTTAGTATGCTTTCGCTTTAGTTTATATGTGTATGTTTATATGCATTTGTAAATGTGTGTGTAGCAACCCGATGTTTCTCCTGAGGTGCATTGGGGCATTATAAGTTATGGTATCAGAGCCAAGTTAGATGATTCTGGTCTATAAGATGTATAGATATCTATGAGTCCATCTAGAGTCGTGGCCTAACGCATATGTTTTCTTCTATAGAGAGTTTAGATGAAGTTTGATCCGAGTGAAGAGATAGGTGAGATGACGGGCAGTGTTAATACTGCGAGGGTTAATCAGCCTACACCTGAGAGACCTAGAGCTAAAGGGTTAGGTGTTGTTCAAGGTGAGACAGCATTGGTACAAGGGTTAGTGCATCTGATTGAGAGGTTGACTACCCCTAAGGCCCCAACTGATCTTATAAGAAGAAGAGGGGCAGAGGAATTTAGTTGAACGACTTTAGATCAGTCAGATTTAGTTGAGTATTGGTTGGAGAAGACGGGCAGAATTTTGCAAGAGATAAATTGTCCTTTGGAACAGAGGGTTAATTGTGCAGTGTCCTTATTGCAAGGTCCGACTTATGACTGGTGGAAGCTGGTGTTTAGGAACCCCCAGCGACCTACAGAGATGACATGGGATTATTTTGTGCAAGTGTTTGAGAAGAGGTATGTGACTAAGGCATAGCGAGAGGCAAAGTTGAAAGAATTCATAAGTTTGAGGCAGAAGGGTTTGTCAGATTTGTTGCTAACCGAGGAATTCAAGTGCCGTCAATTTGAAGATTGGTTAAGAGAGAGCACAAGAGGTCCTCTATCGGCTGTGGCTGTTATGCATTCGGTAGGTCACTACCAATTGGTTTTGGCAATGACGAAATTGGAAGAGTCTGAGGCGATTAAGCAACATAAGGAACATAAGAGAAAAGCAAATGATAGTGGTGTGCCGAATGTTAAGAGGTCGCGAAAGGTTGCTAATGAGCAGGTTACCCAAGGATCGGGTCATGAGCCGGCATCAAAGTGTAGTATTTTGGCACCATCAAGTAAGGGAAGTATACTGCCCAAGTGTGTGCACTGTGAGAGGTTCCATTGGGGCACTTATAGGAAGCTCACTTGAGCATGTTTCCGATGTGGCAGCATGGATCATATGCTTGCCAATTGCCCGAATTTGAGGGAAGGTTCAGTTCAGTCAGAAAGTAAGGGTAACTTGGGAGTGGCTGGATCTGCTAGAGGAGGTAAACATAGAGGACAAACAGTGCAAGCACCATCGGAGATGGTTGAGAAATTGATACCTTCGGGGTGGTCCAGCTCAGTGTTGCGCCATGATTAGAGAAAAAGAGGATGAGCAAGTAGGTCCTTCTGGTAAGTTCCATTTGTTAAGTTTGATTTGCATGAGTTTTAATTTAATAGTGTTGTGACGCCCTTATCCCACGTAAAACTAGCTTAGCTAGTCTTAGTTAGAAAAGGCCGTGCACACACAACAGAACACATGCATAACCTTATGGAAATCTAAACAAAAAGATTTCATCACATATGATCATACATCATACATACTTATACAACTGTTTCGTTACTATTCTTAGTTACCTGATTATTACATGCCTTTACATATCTGATACACATAATATTTATACAAAAAATATGTCTATACAAGATTCCCGAGTAACAAACCCCAAAACCTACTCTATCCACTTCCTATTGTTGACCGTCGATATGCGGGTGCGTCCTTCAATCACCTCTTGTCCGTACCTGCACGGATTAGAGTAAACCCGTGCTAAGCGAGAAAGCTTAGTGGGGAACACATATAACAAGTAATTTCTCCACACAGATATAATTACCATACATTGCATGCCAACAATCATGCTTAAATAAAAATCACTTCATCCAATTCCATTTCATGCATAACAATGTTCATTACTATATTCAATCATAAAGCACCGATCACGTATTCATATACTCACCTCATATATCATATTGTGTCACCATCATTTCCACTTATTAATTAGTTGATTAGCCTGCAAACCAGAGACGTGGATAATGGCTATCGCATTGGTACCACTCAGGTACTAGAATCTCATCGAGATTACATTTACGCATTGGTACCCTCAGGTACTTAACATCAATCCACTTATAATAAAATCCAGCAAGGATTATTCGCATTGTTTTTGCATTGTAATTCCCATGGAATCAGACACATTAAACGCATGGGCTGTAGCACTTGACCATATAGGTATGCCTAACTATCCACTGCTTGACTCGCAGGCTTAAATCGTTAAGCATATTAGTCAGTTCACATTGATCACTTTTCACATCGTACATGTTGATAGCTAACATCACATTCACTCCACACATTCACATTAGCACATAGTTATACATTTCACTTGCATACTCAATATGTTTCCAAAGTCATTCTTCATAGTTAATAACCACATATTTGATCGCATTCAAGAGTCATCATGTAGTATGCAAATGTACATTACCTAATACACACATAATACTTACTCACTATGTCCTTCAATTCAACACAAAGCTTTTCCATTTAAAAGGCCAAACACATTAGGGTATATTGCCCAAAACAGGGTAGGTCACGGTCATAACCAATTTGGTTGTCACCGTGACATGTTGAAGTCCAAAACAGAATGCAAATTGAGGACAGGTCACTGTCACAATCAATTTCATTACCACCGTGACATGTTCCTAATTCTCAGCAGAATGCTAGTTGAGGGTATGTCACGGTCACAATCAATTTAATTGTCACCGTGACATATTCCCAATTCTCGGCAGAATGCTACTTGAGGGTATATCACGGTCACAATCAATTTTATTGTCACCGTGACATATCATCTTTGCAGGGCAGAATGCTTCCTTGGGTACCTCACGGTCACAATCAATTTGATTGTCACCGTGACCCATGCAAGAATTCCACTTCCACATTCTATTCCCATTTCTTTTCAAGGACTTCCACCCCACTTCCCTTTTTAACAAATTAACCCAATTCATCAACCATATACCCAATTAGCACATACCTGATTTCCATCTTGACATTAGCATTCACTCATAGCATAAATCAAAATCATATTCATCGTACACATAGCATACATATTTTCAAACAACATTTTCACAAAGCATATCTCCACATCCAATATTAAGCCTAGCCATACAATTTCATGCTCGAGCCATTACTGCTCATATACACATGATTCATACCAAACTCATATTCAAGCAACACAATTTTTCATAGTTGTACAACTAGGATTTGTTCCCAAACCTTGTCTCCTTAGCTCCTAATCTCCACGAATGCTCGGTTCTCCGATTACAGCTTTCCCTTTATCCTTCTTCACTTCTTCAGCTAGCAAAACCAGTTCAATTCCAGAATTGAACATAATCCATCAATTCTCATTCCAATACCAAATCACAACCAAGAAGAAAAGTAGAAGATGAGAACAAGCATTCATAATCACCTACCTCTTAAGTCCAATAACTTAACTCTTGAGCAACTTAACAACTTGAACTTCTTAACAATTATGCAATTTAATTTAGAGACTAAAGGAACTACTCACACGGCAAAAGGGGTAGAAAACACAGAAAATAACTCAATCCTCACAAATGGGTCATTACCCTCCTCAAGAGACTTATGCATGCAAAAGTGGAGGTGGCTTACTGTGACGCGCGCCGGATGTCCACTCGGCCGCCCCTATGACCGCCCACTTGAGGGAGATCGGGCAATTGAGGGTCCGCTAACAGCTTGCAATAAATCGCAAGTGCGTCTATGTTGGGCAACAAGGAGGTTTCATGGAGTCGCTACCCAATAGAACATTGGAAAAGTTTCTCTCGCCTCGGAGAGCCTAAGACTGTGCTTAGTATCCATTTTGGGCCAACCAAAGGGGTCTTGGAGGGTAAACCTCTCACCCTAAGGAGCCTAAGATTAACGCCAAAATCTCATGACACAAGAGGTGTCTTGGAGGGTAAACCTCTCGCCTCTTTGAGCCCAAAGATCAGAGCTGGGTTCGGGACTTCTCGTCTATTTCTACCTCGATTATTTTATGATCAAAGTCTAATTACCATTAATTCGCTCTCTCTCCACACGATGTAATTGATTAAAGGCGCATTTATTCACATTTGGAAAGCAGTAGATGAGCAAGTAATGAAAGCAATAAATTACAATAATACAAGAAACGGAATACAACTCCCTTTTATAAAGGTGCGGTACATACACGAATCGGGGCATTGCTTATTTTGAGGACTTTGGTCCTCGTATGCATCATTATCAAAATGGCTATTTTTATTGTGATGAGCTTTTATTGGATAAAAATAGGACATTGGGTCCTTGCGCTTATGAAAACCTCTTTTTATTGAATATAAAACATTAATCAATTTTTATATTTAACGGGATACAAAAAAAAAGGGCATACTCATGTACATAGAATAAATAATGAATAAATTAATAAAGGGAATAATCAAGAGGGTTAGAAAACTAAATCGGACGGAATCCTCCGAGCATGGTAGATCGCCCCTCGAGCTCAGGATAGTCCAAGAAAATCAATATATGCTCACAGAAGGTTAAAAGATGTTAATATATGAAAGCTCAACATAAAATGGAGTTAAAAGACTTGAAAGAAATAGAAAAGATTTGGAAAAGTGGAGATAGGACCCATCGACGGCCTCTGTCGAGCGATCGACGGGCGTCGGTAGGTGACCAACATATCTCGTCGCTCACTCAAGAGAGAGGGCGTCTGTAGGTGAGGTGACCGACGGGCGTCGGTGAGATAGGTGACCCGTCGGTCACCACTGCCTCCGAAAATAAATAATGAAAAACTCTTTTTTCAAAGCAAAAATGGGTTTTTATCACAAAATGAGATGAAGAGAATCAAAACAAAGGAAAGTGAAAGCAAAAAGCCACAAGAACAGCAAAAATAAAGAATAAAGATGAAATAACTCGGAGAATAAGTCCGGAATATTTACCCTCAGATAATGCTTTAGCGATATTCTTGATGTTGATTAGAGTCCCGTACGTTCCACGAGAAACAAAATGAAGGATCAAAGAGAGGAAAATAGATTGTTTCCTTCTTAAACCCTCAAAAAGTTTGACTTTGGAATCAAAAACCCAAAGAAAACTAATTAGTTTTAGTTCCTTTTTAACAGTTTGATCTTCAAATTAAAAGAAATTTCTTGACGTGTGTTTGCTGGAAGAGAGAGAAAATACGCTTGAAATTCTGCAGAGTTTCCCCTCTTGAAAAGTTTTAGAACCCTTTTTAGGAAGAAATTCAAAGCTTTTATAGGCTAAGCACGACCGACGGGCGTCAGATGTGGAGACGGGCATCGGAAAAAACCACAGGCCGTCTGTGACCCTAAGCGACCGGCTGGCCTCCCACAGACGGGCTGGCCGTTTGTAGAAGAAAAAATATTTTTTGACTCGAAAACTCTCGTTCTTCCCCCCTCTGCCTACAAAAGGTGAAAAGACTCATTTCTCGTGGAGTATGGGACTAAAATCTTCGAATCCAAACCGTTTGTAAAGGCTTGGATACTGATTTCATCATAGGGCAATCTCTGATCCGGACCGCTCCGGGACACGGTGCCTACAGTTGCCCTAAGTTTTGGGGAAACTAGGCCATAAGCGCCTAGATGAGCCAAAACTCAGAGAAAGGACAGAAAGGAAGAAAGCGTACCTATGGCGGTTCTCACCTTCCATGCCTTTTGCCGGGTAGACCTCGTCTCAGTCTGTTGGGCGATGTGAAGATATCCCTATAGATCTCGTTCCGACCTGTAGGTGTTGGTGAGGTATAGCATTCTCTAGCCACAATCTCGATATGAAGAGCAGTGTTTCTCTAACCGCAACTTCTGCTTCTGCTGGCCTCGTCTCGGATTACGTAGGGTTGAGGAGATGTAGCACTCTCTGACTACAAACTCGATGTGAAGAGCAGTGTCTCTCTAACTGCAACTTCGGTTTCTGCTGGCCTTGTCTCGGCTTGCGCAGGGTCGAGGAGATGTAGCACTCTCTGACGACAAATCTGCTGTGAAAAGCAGTGTTTCTCTAACTGCAACTTCGGTTTCTGCTGGCCTCGTCTCGGCTTGCGCAGGGTCGAGGAGATGTAGCACTCTCTGACTACAAACTCGATGTGAAGAGCAGTGTTTCTCTAACTGCAACTTCAATTTCTGCTGGCCTCGTCTCGGCTTGCACGGGTCTGACTACAAATCCGCTGTAAAGAGCAGTGTTTCTATAACTGCAACTTCGGTTTCTGCTGGCCTCGTCTCGGCTTGCGCAGGGTCGAGGAGATGTAGCACTCTCTGACTACAAATCCACTGTGAAGAGCATTGTTTCTCTAACTGCCACTTCGATTTCTGCTGGCCTCGTCTCGGCTTGCGCAGGGTCGAGAAGATGTAGCACTCTCTGACTACAAATCCGCTGTGAAGAGCAGTGTTTCTCTAACTGTAACTTTGGTTTCTGCTGGCCTCGTCTCGGTTTACGCAGGGTCGAGGAGATGTAGCACTCCCTGACTACAAATCCGCTGTGAAGAGTAGTGTTTCTCTAACTGCCACTTCGGTTTCTGCTGGCCTCGTCTCGGCTTGCGCAGGGTCAAGGAGATGTAGCACTCTCTGACTACAAATCCGCTGTGAAGAGCAGTTTTCTCTAACTGCAACTTCGATTTCTGCTAGCCTCGTTTCGGCTTGCGCAGGGTCGAGGAGATATAGCACTCTCTGACAACAAATCCCGATTTTGTAGAGGAGGACACCTCGATGGGTTCCCTATTCCAAGAAGGCATGAATCTTAGGCGCCCTTGTTTCGGACTTCTAATCGGTGCTTGTGCTCTGATCGATGTTTCTCTGTACCTGTGTGATAAAAGGCTTTGTTAATTCATGTTTGAGTTGTTATCTTTTAACATGTCCATGAATGGCATTGTTTTGCTTTATCTACCATGTCATGTTTCATTTATATTCTTTTCTATTGAGTCGTCGTTCATCATTTTTCATCATTTTTCTTATTGAGCAAATGTGAAAACATATATTCGTCTGTAATATGAATGAATCATGAATAACTGAATAAATGCATAAAACTGAAAACAAAAGTTTTTCACTAGAAATATCTATTTTTATACAATGCATATACAAAGTGAAAATACAAAAGTGACTCCCTGAACATCAGAGAGGTGTGTAGTCAGAGGGCTCATCAGGATCCTCGTCATCTGATATGTGCACTATCCTTGGCGGAGGTGGAGGTGGAGCTGGCTGTGCCGGAGGTGGAGCCTGAGCCGTGGAGGGTCCTGCCTCAGCATCACGGGCCTGTCTGAATCCAATCTGAGCATAGCCATCCAAGAAGGGCTGAGTACAAGTCCTCATAAACCCTAAGGTCTCTGAAACTGTGCCTCCTAGCTTCTTGAAGGCCAGGCTCATCTGAATGGTCTGCCCGCTGGCGGCCTTCCTCATCTGCTCTAGGCGCTACTCTGTCTGCTCTCTGAACTCCCTCATGGTCTGAGACAAGGGTGGGAGAATCCCCTCTATTGCTTGGACCCGGGATCTCAGAGAGTCTAGTGACTCGTCGATCATCTGTAGGGTCATATCAACCCTCTGAGACGCCTGGTCCTGAGACGTGCCCATCTCATGAACGAGCTGCTGCTTAAGCTCCCTCTGGCCCTGCGCGATCTGCTCTATCAGCCTTGCCTGCTCGTCTCTGAAAGCCTCCAGGACCTGAGCCTGCTCTCGCGCTGTGTGCTCGATATAATCGGCCTGCTCCTGAACTAACCGCTCTATCCCCCGAGACTGCTCCTGAATAGCAACCTGCTGACGGTCTAACCTCTCGTGTATAGCTCTATCTCTCTCATCCTGCCGTCGCTCCAAGGCTGCGAACATGGAAGTGAGGAGTTGGGAGAAGTCAGGCTGTGCTGGCTGCTGCTATGCTGGCTCTGGCGGCAGGGCTACGGAGGTGGATGCCCCTGGGTCGCCCAGGAAATATAGATGATACCTCTCGGGGGGCCCGTAGGTAGACCTCTGTACCCTAATGCTCGGCGACGGAATCGACGTCGGCGCTCTGGATGCTGGTGAAGCCGCAAAGAGCTCGTCCATAGTGAACTCCATATCGAAATACGACGGGGTACTGGGCTGCTCCTGTTGTGGTGGTGGTGGCGGCATAGTCTGAGGCTAAGGCTGGGGAGGCTGAGGAGGCTGAGGGGGCTGCGGCTCTGGCTGCGGAGGCTGGTGCTCTGGCTGAGGAGGCTGGTGCTCTGGCTCAGGCTCTGGCTGCTCCTGATCTGGACCAAAAGGTGGAAGGGAGAACATCCGCCTGGTCTCGGGGATGGATAGCACTCTATAAGCCTCTGCCTGTCCTGATATCTTGGAGATCATCCCCATCTGCACCGCCGCTACGGCATCCACATGGATCCCCTCATCCAGGGGTCCTCTCAACCTGTCTGGGGCAACTCCTAGCCCCAAAAGCAACCGGCTGATGACTCCTCCCACTATCACCACCAGTGTCAGTCCTTTGCCAACTCTGACCAAGTTAGCCAAGATCTCATGGCTAACGTTGAGGCGCTGGCCTACCACCATAGCCCAGAGGCTCCAGATCTCGGCCGCATTAAGCGACCCTGGGTTACCAGCTCGACCAAGGTACGAACTGGATAGCACTCTGTGCAGGTACCGGAGTGCCTGAGACACCAATACGGTGCTCTTTGCTGTATCATGATCATACAGCACTCCCGGTAAGGCAATGGCCGCCTAGTGGGTGCGTTTCACCGCTCGCGATGGGATCTCGACCCCCTCCTCTGTGGGAAGCCCCATGGCATACGCGAATCTCTGCCTGGTAATACTGAAGTGCTGGCCATTGAACCAGAACTGGACCACCCCTGGCTCCGTATCTGATCTCTGAAAACCGCCATAACGGAGGGTGGCTAGGACCTGACGAGTAGCCTCTGGGAAGGTCTGGAAAGCGGGGTCAAGGAACTCTGTCCATCCGGCCCCCTCAACAAGCATGTCGACCTCTGGGGCCAGCCCTAGGGCCTCTAGGAATGGCCTGGACACAAAGCGGCTAGCCCGAATCTCCACCTGAGCCAGTGCTCTATATCTCTGAGCTGACTCATCATCCATCCATGCCGGAACCATGACCTCGGGCTGGGCCTGTGGTGCTCTGCGTCTAGGAGGCATCCTGCAAAAGAAATATTAGATGGTGAAAATTTGACAAAACAGGCATTATTAGGCTCGTTTTCGAGGTGAAAGCCCATTTAGGCCTCACCCGAGCAACAGCAGCCCGAATACGCGGTTGAAAAAATAAATAATAAATGAAAGGGGGCGAACGTCCTGTCAAGGGATGTTGCCCAGCATGCTTCGCACATATAAAAACAGGGTAAACATGTAATCGGCATGGAAATATTTAAAGAGAATAAAAATGGGCTTTATAGACCCCATGGTATGCATTATACACAAAAATATTCAATTTTAGAAAAAATAAATAAAAAAAAAGAAAATTTGGGCAGCACCCCGATAAGGGTGTGCCCAACCTCCTGCATAAAAAAGGCATCAAACCAGGCCTCAGGCCTCAACAACAATATTAAGATAAAAATGGGACGCACCCCGGCAAGAGTGTGCCCCCAACAACACAAAATAAATGACCTCAGGCCTCAACAACAATATATACGCTAGAAAGCCTATTTCTAAGGCAACAAAAGTATAGAAAGATTCTATTCCTATGTGATCATGCAAAAGTTAAGATTAATTGCACTACAAAATATAAATAAAAAAAGCGGGCAACATTCTCCCTAAATTTTTAAGGCATCTAAAGCGTTCTAGCCATTTCTAAGGCTAAAGGAAGAAGAATGAATGAATAAATAAATAAATTAAATTAAATAAAAAAATAGTTATTTTACTTACTTGAAGTCGCAAAAAGTGTAGAAAACTGAAGAAATATGAATGTCTAAGCGTCTGGTGAGTGGAGAACGCGAAAAGATGAAGAAATTGCAAGAAAAAATGAGAAAGAAGGCTTAAAATGAACAAAAAAACGCTAAAAAACAGTTTTTGAGAGGAAGAGTGAAAGTGACAGCGCCGCTGGTCCGTCTGTCACTCGCCCTTATATAGAGTTTCGTGACCGACGGGCTGAGCGTCTGTAGGAGCGACCGACGAGCTGACCGTCTGTCGTTCCAATTAATGCGTAATGAATGCGCGTGATTAATGCAATGCTAACGTATGCATCTGCCAGGTGGATCTTTACCGACGGGCAGGCCGTCTCTTGGGAGAGACTGGTAGGCCGTCGGTGACGCCTTTCTATAAAGTCTTCCAAAAATTTTGCTCTTTTTGTGTCTTTTCATTTTCCCAACATCTTGAGGCCTTTATTCTTCTTAGAATGTCTTCCTCTCTAGTCCAAAGAATGCACCGTATCCTAGATGACAAACACACTTGGGAAAAAGACGCCCTTTCCTCTCTGTATGGGCTAAACTATCTGCGTCGGGTCAAAGTTGATCAGAACCTTCTTCTGGCGGCGACCCACTTCTGGGACCCCCGGTTTCACGTCTTCTGGTTCACTTACCAGGAGCTGTGCCCCCTGCCTGAGGAGTTAGTTGCCATTCTCGGAGCCTGGTTCCCTCCTAGCGTTCCGTCCTGCGTCCCCCGCTACGGCCTAGTCCAGACTTGGGACATAGCTATGGCCCTCGGCATACCTTCTTCTGAGGTCGTCGGGCTGATTTCTTCGGGCTCTTCCTTTGCTTTGGAGCCACTGGTCGAGGCTCTACATTAGTTCACTGACATCCCCACCTACCGGGTAAGCATCATATTTCTGTTTTGCATGGTGAACTTTCTCACTGTTGTTCCAGGGGGTTTGACAGGTGATCCTCGCCTATTCAGAGCTCTGAGCGACTTTCATCGGGGATCATCACCCTTCCCGCTTATTCTGGCTGAGACCATTCTGGGTTTAGACGCTGTGAGTTCTGGATCCACCACTACCTTTACCGGCAGCCCCTTATTGCTCTAGGTACGTCATTATTTTAAAGGTAGTGTGTCCCTTATGGATTTTCACACTAGCTTTTCTTAGCGAGAGGTGCGTCCTTTCGGATTTTCACACAACCCTATGCCTTATTTTTGCCTGAAGTAAACCCTACTTACTCCAGCGGCTTTTTTTCGTTTCTTTTTTTTTTCTTTTTTTTTTTCTTTTCTTTTTTTCTTTTTTTTTTCAGATCTGGCTGCAAGAGAAACTGAGGATGCTCTCTGAGCCACCTCCTCGAGTTATTCCACGGTATTCACCGAGCCATTTCCTTCCGCGTCGACGACTATGTGAATGTGCCACCGTTGGTGAAGGCATTACTAGATTTGGCGAGCTGTCAGATGACGACATCAGTTTCACGTCTGCCTGGCTCCCACTATCTCATGTTGTAACGCCCCGAAAACTACCCTAGTAATATGTTGGCTGATGAGGGTAATCACGTGAATTTAATAGTGAGTTTGCTAATTTGGATTTAAGAGTAATTAAGAATTGAGGACCCAATTGCATAAATAAAATTATTTAAGTGACTAAAGTAATGGACTTGAGAAATCAGATTTATGAATGGGCTCAATTTGGACTAAGGAGGCTGTGGGCTTAATCTAAATTAGATGGGTTTTTGGGCTTAAGGCTTAAAGTCCATTAGTGGGACAGATTTGTAGTAGAGCCCATGATCCATTGCTGTAAATTCCGCCTAGGATTATGCATGAGGGAGAGAGAATGTGACAAGTGGGAATGGCATGCATTGGAGGGAAAAGAGGTGGATTGGCATGCATTGGTTGCAAGGGGTGGCAGCTTTTATTTCCATATTCCTCTCTCTTTCATTTTCTACTTGCTATCTCTCTCATACGTTTCCTTTCAGTTTTCTCTCAAAGATTTCTGTGTTCTTCTACTACTCCTTTCTCCATTGTCCTCTTGGTGTATTGGGTGGAAGTTCTGCTGTATTAAAAAGGTCTAGAGGAGTGCATGCGTGTGTGTGTGTTTCTGCATCTTAGAAGGTGAGTTATATTCTACCTGAAAATCACCTATCCTCATCTTTCTTGCTTTTTGCTTGAGAATGAGATTCTGATCCTTGTTCTCTATTTCTGGAAATATGGGTATTGGTGGTCACGAGAAAGGAAAAACGAAAAGAAGAGGATTGATGATAAAAGTGCCATGTGAGCTTAAGAGGAGCTAAGGATAGAGAGGTTTGGGAACTAACCTTTGTTATATATGTGTAAATTAGTTTATCATGTGACAATTGAAAGATGACATAGTTGGAATATATGGTTGATTTGTGTTGGAACTGATGATTGAATTGTTGTGTGCTTAATTAAAGTATAAACCCTAGTTAGGGAAAAATTCTGTTTATATGTCACCAGACATCCGTGTAGTGTTTTGGTCATAACTAGAGTTTGAGAACTCCAAATTAAGTTATTGTTGCGCCATTTGAACCATGACTCCCATAACTACAAAAGTTACATAAATGACTATGAGCTAATTCTGGCTCTAAGAAACCTAAAAATTGCAAAAACAGACGTGTCTCTACCTTGGTAGGCTCACTGGAATTGTCTGTATTGTTTAATTCATAACTGATTTTTTACAAATCCAATTTACCTAAAACTTGTCCCATTTGAAAGATAAGACATATATGAATAAATGTTAAGAAGATACTCTTGCCTAAAACTGAGTTTAAGACATCCGTTTGGGCTATACAAAACTGTGGTGCGAAGCAGTCCTGAAGTTTAGCTTCTGTTTTGCTTATTTTGGTATGTCACGGTCACAATGAAATTCATTGCCACCGTGACATATGTTTTTAGAGGGCAGAATGCCTATTTATGGACCTCACAGTCACAACCAATTCATTACCACCGTGACCCCTCTCTGTTTTGTCTATTTAGGGTGTTTTTCTTTCCGAAATGCACCCGAACTTCACTACGAGTTCCCATAGCTTGTCCAATCCATGTTTATCATTATAAAATGAGTATCTTAAGTATGGTGAACTATGAATGCTAATGTATATAAGTATGTATGAGCTTTAAGTGTTCTAAGGGTGATGAACTAAGTATGTGAAAGGGGATAATTAAGGATGAAAAACCATGGGTTCGAATATGATAAATGAAGTATATAAGCATATAATTGAGATGATCATGCGAATATGTTACTATGTGAAATAGAGATGCATGATAGCCTAACTAAGCTTGAATGCATCATCATGCGAACATGCGACTATGTGAATTAGAGATGCATGATTAGCCTAACTAAGCTTGATTGCATCATAAAGTAAAATAATTACATATAAGATAAATAACCTATGTGCTTGGATTTTAACGTGAGAAGGAGTCTTGTTATGAGAATGTAAACTGCCATTAGAATGAATTATTATGCAAGATATTTAAGGATGTTATATTGGTTCATGCGGATAAATGAGTGATTGTATATTATGATAATGATGAATGTGATTAAATGCTTTTAGCTTATGAGGTGATTATGAATTACATGAATGTGTACTTTGGAGAGGAATGTGAACATGATTGTATGCTTACAAACATGTGTGAGCTATTATGCGTTATGAGCTATTTTATATGGCTATATGAATGAGTTATACCATGCGAATATGTTAACCATGATAGTGAATTATGAAGTGACCTACCCTGTGTATTATGTGTGTATTAAGTGATGTATATTCGCATACAAACATGATGATTCTTGAATGTGATTAAACATGTGATTATCAACTATGAAAGAATGAGTTTGGAAACACAATGAGTATGCAAGTGAAGTGAATAGCTATGTGCTAAAGCGAATGTGATGTTGGCCAACAACATATGTGACATGGCCTATCTACGTATGTGATGTGAAAAGTGATCAAAGTGAAATGAATAATTTGTTTAACAACTTAAGCCTGCGAGTTAAGTAGTGGATAGTTAGGCATGCCTATAGGGTCAAGTGCTGCAGCCCCATACGTTAAATGTGTCTGATTCCATGGGAATCAGGATGCGAATATCCTTACTGGATTCTGTTATATGTGGAATGATTCAGAATGCGAATATCCTTACTGGATTCTGTTATATGTGGAATGATGAAAAGTACTAGAAGGTACTAATGTGTAAAAGTGATCTCGATGAGATTCTGGGTACCTAGGAGGTACCGATGCGATACCCGTTATCCGCGTCTTGAGTTGCAGGCGAAGCTTATAATAACAACAATAATAATGATATTGTGACCATGAGCATGAATATTTGTATAAATAAAGCTATAAATTGCTGAAATAACATTAAGAGAATGCCAAAATATGATTAAGTGCATACCCATTGATTTAAGCAATGCAATATGCTTATTGACATAAGAGTATATGAATAATCTGCATGCAAGTTGTTATGTACCTTAACTTGCTATAAATGTCATGTACTATATAGTTTGTGATTATAATTGATGCGGATTTGTATTAAATGGGTGTTGGTGTTGATAATTGATATTGTATAATGTAAGTTAATGCATTATGAGTATAATATGTTATATCTTGAATGCTATGTCGAATCACAAGTAAATAATGGTAAACTTTACATTAATTAATGTATATGTATATGTATATGTGGTACTATTGGAAATTGAATAAAGGTATGCATTGTTTGAGTTTGTATTTGTAACATGCTGAAGGTGTTCTCACATTGGTGAGTGCTAATGGCTATTTGATGTACATATGTTCATATTTATATGTATACTCATAGGTAATTATAAAGTTGTATATAAGTATGTGATTCTAGTAATATTAAGACTTATAGAATCCCAAATGAACAACTGAGTAAATACCATATTAAGCAAACAAATATTTGTGTGGGAACTTGGATGGTTACTTATGAGTAATTCCTGATGGGTGTACTATTGATGATGTTAAAATGAACTATATGTATATGTGTATATTACTAGGGTATGTGATTAATATTAGTAATCACTATGAGTGTTTATCCATCTTTTGTCGTTCCCCACTAAGCGATTATCGCTTAGCATGGATGTTTTGTCCATATAGGTATTTGAAGATAGTATTTGGAAGACAGTCCAGCATTGCCAACGGCCAACACGTTAGGAACCGCTGCAATAGTAGGCTATTTTGTAATATTATAAGATGTGTAAATATAATTGATATGTGCATAAGAACTGAAGTGTTTGTAATAAAGATGTTGTATTTTGTAAAGTCACAACTAATATAAGACTATGAATGATATGAAATTTAATGTTTGAATTTTCGAAACGTAATCTAGTATTGTATGTTAAAGAAATTTTATTAATCCTGAACTTTATTTGTAAAACTATTTGATGCGCATGTGTTTGTGTTGTAACACTCCATAGTCACCTTAGTAAATCTCTACAGGTGGTTAGGGGGTGTTACACATGTGGTCATTGATGGGCCATCGGGGTGTGTTCCCCTCTGTGGGCTCCGTCAAGCCACCTTCTAAATCACTTCTCGATGTACGCGTCAGCTCGGGATGACCCAGGATGTGGTGAGGGTTCCCTTGTCTTTCTAGGGAGGAGCTCTTTCCGCTGCATTTGCTTCTCGGTATTATGAGCTGTGGAGCAAGCTGCCAGTGAAAACTGTTATTCCGAGGTTCGGCAATCATTCTGTGGCTTCAACTAGAGAGTACAAGAAGTGGATCCTTAGCCCAGCATCTGATAACAGGACACAAGGGCTCAAGCATCTGGTCGGTGAGAGCAGCAGTAGGACTTAGCTTAGCTTAGCTTAGCTTACGTATGTATCTCTTTTGGTGCTACATTTCTTTTAATGCAGAACTAGAAAATGATGAAAATGAAAAGAATAATATTCATTCTATTTCACGAAATTGTGTACATTTCCATGTAACTTCAGCATACATGATCAGTTTTGACATTTACTCAACCGTGTACACCCTATTAATACATGAAACCAAATTTTAACAGCATCAACTCCTGTTACCAATCGGCCCTCTCGGGTTTTCACGATTGGACATTTTCTCTCGTGCCTCTAATTTTTGCATAGGATGCCTTTTTTAGGTTTTCACCCTGTCGAGGCGCCCAATTTTAGCACAGCCGCCTTTTTCGTTTTTCAACCTGCAGGGCATTTTATTCTCTTCTTTTTGTTTTGGTCTTTAGACATGGAACCTTTTGAGTCTGTCGACATTGATCGGCTCCTTGAATTCATTTCCATCGCTATCCGACAAGATTGCAGCTCCTTTGGACAACAGCTTTTTAAGGATATACGGCCCCTCCCAGGTTGGCCTGAATTTTCCTCTGATATCGGGTATACCTAGCCTCATCTGCTTGAACACTAAGTCCCCTTCTTTCAGCGGATGCTTTCTCACCTTCTTTCCGAATGTCCTGGCCAACCTCTTCTGGTAGATCTGATTGTGATAATAAGCCTTCAGCCTACTCTCATCCAGTAAGTTTAAGTGTTGTAGCCTCTGTCGCGCCCATTCGGCCTCCGGGATTTGGGATTCCATGACTACTCTCAGTGATCGGAGCTCTATCTCAACTGGCAACACTGCTTCCGTCGCGTATACTAAGGAAAATGGCGTAGCGCCCGTAGATGTCCTTGCCGTTGTCCTGTATCCCCACAGTGCAAAGGGTAGCTTCTCTGCCCAGTCTTTGTAAGTTTGGACCATCTTGGATAGGATCTTCTTCACATTTTTGTTGGCGGCCTATACTGCCCCATTAGCTTGTGGTCGGTAGGGAGAGGATCTATGATGCTTGATACCATATTTCTCAAGGAGCTTCCAGGTTTCCCCCATGAACTGCACCGCGTTGTCAGACAGTATGTGGTGAGGGAGGCCATATCTGCAGATCAGATTCCTCTCTATGAACTTGGCCATATCCCTTGCATCTATCTTTTTAAAGGATTCTGCCTCTACCCATTTGGTAAAATAGTCAATTGCAACTATGATGTATCTGTGCCCATTGGATGCCGTAGGGCGAATCTCCCCGATAATATCTATCCCCCAAGCAGCGAAAGGCCAAGGTGATGTCAGGTTGTGTAGCTCTGATACTGGCAGATGCCTCAAATCTGCGTACTGTTGGCATAACTGGCATTGCTTGACATACTTTGAGCAGTCATTGTCCATCGTAAGCCAATAGAAGCCTTGTTTCATGATCTTCTTTGTCAGGGTCAAACCATTCATGTGAGCCCCACAAACACCTGCATGGGTCTCCTCCATCACCTTGCGGGCTTCTTTTTCATTCAAGCACCTGAGTTGAATCCCGTCTGCTTGTCTTTTGTACAACACTCCTTCCAAGGATATCAACTGAGTAGACAGTTTCCGGATCATCCTCTGGTCTTTCTCAGTAGCTTCCTCTGGAAACTTATTGTTTTCCAAATAATTCATAATGTCAAAGTACCATGGTTTTCCATCCGCCACTTCTACTTCCATTATTGGCTTGATCTCAAAGCCGGGCTTCTCAGAACTCGAAATCAGCACTGGCTTCATAGCTACCCCTTCAGGATTATCCCATATCGACACTAGGGTTGCCAACGCATCAGCTAGACGATTTTCATCTCTTGGCATGAAGTGGAAAGTGCAGGTCTCAAACTGCCCACATACCTCTTTCAAATATTCAACGTAGGGTACTAGCCGCTCTTCTTTTACAGCCCACTCTCCTCGGATCTGGTTAATCACCAAGGATGAGTCACCAAAGACTTCTACATTCTTTGCCCCCAATCTGGCTAGAGCTTCCAACCTGAAAGTGCATGCTTCATATTCGGCTTCATTGTTGGTTGCTTTGTACCTCAGCTTCTTGGCTAGAGGGAGTTTCTCATTAGCTGGGGTTGTCAAAATAATTCCAACTCCGGCCCCTCTGTTATTCACTGCTCCATCGAAGTGTAACTGCCATCCTTGGACAGAGATCGCGACTATGCTCTCATCCGGAAAGGTGAACTCGGGAGTGTCTCCTTGAATAGGATGCTCAGCAAAAAATTGGGCTACGGCTCGCCCCTTAATAGTTTTTCGGGTGATGTATTCAACATCAAACTCCTGTAGCAAAAGCAGCCACCTCCCCATCTTACCAAGCAAAGATGGCGCTTCTTGCAAATATCTCAACGGATTCTGCTTGGCCACTGCCTGAACTTTGTATGAGTGGAAGTAATGTCTCAGTTTCTTTGATGCCCAAATCACTGCGAGGCAGATTTTCTCTACTTCAGCATATTGAATCTCATAAGCCAGAAACTTCTTGCTGAGATAATAAACTGCGAATTTTACTCCAAATTCATCCTCCTGAGCCATCATGGCGCCCACAGAACTGCCTTCCACTGCCAGATACAGGATAAGCGGTTTGACTGGTCGCGGCGGCCTTAACACTGGCGGATTCAATAGATATTCCCTGATGCTATCAAAGACTTTCTGGCAGTCTTCGTTCCAGACCACAGGCTAATCCTTTCTAAGCAGTTTAAAAATAGGCTCGCATATTGAAGTGAGCTATGCAATGAATCGGCTGACGTACTGCAGCTTGCCCAGGAAACTCCTTACATCCTTTTCCTTCTGCGGCACGGGCATCTCTCTCATGGCTTCACCTTGTCTGGGTCAATTTCTATTCCCCTCTGGCTGACGACATGTCCCAATAGCTTTCCTGAAGTCACTCCGAAAATGCACTTCTTGGGGTTAAGTCGCAGATTGTACTTATCAATCCTAGTGAAGAACTTGTCTAGAGCTTCAAAGTGGCCCTCTCTAGTGGCTGATTTGACCATCATGTCATCAACATAGACCTCCACCTCCTTGTGGATCAGGTCACTTAAAATCTTGGTCACCATCCTCTGGTATGTGGCCCCTGCATTCTTCAGGCCGAAAGGCATGACTCGGTAGGCATAGGTCCCCCACTCTGTGATGAACGCGGTCTTAACCCGGTCAGCTATCTTCTTTAGGATCTGGTTGTAGCCCACATAACCGTCTCCAAAGCTGTACATCGCGCAGTTGGCGGCACTGTCTATCAACACATCAATGTGGGGTAGTGGAAAATTATCTTTAGGGCAAGCCTTGTTCAGATCTCGATAATCCACGCATACCCTGACCTTTCCATTCTTCTTCGCTACAGGAACCACGTTTGCCAACCATGTAGGATACTACACTTCAACAAGGAACTTGGCCTCAATTTGTTGCTGAATCTCCTCCTTGACATTGTCTGCCCATTCTGGCCTGAGCCGTCTCAACTTCTGCTTTACGGGCTTATAATCTGGATAAGTCGGGATGGCATGCTCTGCTATGTCTCGATCGATCCCTGGCATGTCCTCATAGGTCCAGGCAAAGACTTTTTCATGTTTTCTTATTATTCTCTCAAATTTTTCCCTCTCATCAGGAGTTATATTTGATGCTATTAGAATTTCTTTCGGATTTTTCGAGGTTCCAAGATTAAAAGGCATTGTATCAGTGGAATCAATATCAAAAATTGATGGACTATGATCATGTTCATGCATGTTGAAATTATTAGAAACATCACACAAGTAAGAGAAATCATTCGCCTTATTGATAATATTATAATTGTCATTTACATCATAAAAAAGTTCCGGAACGAAAAGACAATCTAAGCTAGAGTCTTCTTCTGCCTCCCTAGAGGTTGATGCTGTTGCAGCTTGCTCATTGGCTTCCTGATTTAGCAGAGGCCCTTCAGGTATGTCTGAGGAAATCTTTAAATCCCCCATCTTCAGTTCTATTTCTGCCATCTTCTCTTTCCCTTTTAGCCTGGCAAACAACATCTTCTCGGTGATAACCTCTTCGGGCTCGCCTCTGTCCCAAGCAATGCACTGAGTCATGACCTCTTCATCCCAGAAGTTCTCAGCGGTCTTGATAACCCCGACATCCCAGTCGAATAAATCATTGAAGATCTCAAATCCGGGGACAATCCTCCCATTCACCCACTGCGGCTCCTCCTCACCATTATAAGCACATACTGAGGATGCGGGCGCAAAGCTTTCTGAAATGTGAGGGATCTTACCCACCGTCTTCTTCTTGCCAAAACCGCCTCTGTACCCCAAACCCTTCCGGTTCTTCTGACCTTGAGTGGTGATTGCAGTCTGTAGCCCCTGAGAGTTTCTACCCAAACCAGCCCCAGGGAGATAGTGCAACTTTTTTATCATGTTAACCACATCTAGATTATCCACTGACCCGTGCTCTTCTCCTATCATTGACACGTGGAAGCCACTGAAGGGCTGATTAGCAATTTCGAGGGCTGACACCTGATTCTCTCTGGCCGCCTTAATAGTTATCACCTCCCCTTCGTGCGGGAACTTTATCATTTGGTGCAGCGTGGATGGTACTCCTCCTAATCTGTGAAACCAAGGTCTCCCAAGCAGGGCTGAGAAATTAGCTGGGATGGGTAGAACCACAAACTCCACCTCTACCTCAATGGGTCCCGTCTTGATCAGGGTTTTGAATGTTCCTGAGGCTTGCCTTCTTGAATTATCATAGGCTGTAATCGTCAAGTCTGATTCTCTGAGCATATCCTCACTCAACCCAAAAGCCTGAAGGGCTATCAGAGGGCAAACATTGATAGAAGATCCATCATCTACCATAACGCAAGCAGTGTGCTTGTCGTTAATCTGTGCTTTGATGTACAGAGGTCGATTATGATTGCGGCCCTCGACCGGCAGGTCGGCATCAGAAAAAACCAATCTCTCGCCCGATCCTCCTTTAACTAGACCTAGAAGTTCTGATGGAGAAATTATGGTGGCAACAGTGGACTCAGTCAAAGCCTCTATCACTTTCTACCTGTGAGAAGGGGACTGCCTTAAAAGATCCTAGATGGATATTTGAGCTGCGGTCTTTTTCAACTGCTTAACAATCTGGCTCTCCTCTGGCTCTTTTTCTGTTGATGGCTGCACTGGTTCCGGTACCCTCGTAATCTCAGGGACCACTCTCCCACTTCTTGTCACAGCCCCTATCTCTTCTTCATCCTCATTAGATCTGCACAAGTCAAGGCTCATCTCTCCTTCCTCTTCGGCCTCTCCACCGCTCTCGCTGCTTGACCAACAATCAATGGTTGCCACGACTGCTCTTTCCTCTCTATCCTCAGGACAAACAACAGCAACACTCTCGCTCCCATATAAATCTTGTAGCACGTACCACTCTGGCAAGTTAGATCCGACCATAAACACTGGTGGCGGCATGGTATTATAACCAGGCATCTTCTTGTCTTCCCTCTTCTCCGGGTCGGAAATCTACATGTTATCAATCAGATCTTGGATAGAGTGCCTCAGCGCCTTACACTTGTTTGTTAGATGGCCCGTGTGCTGATGAAATGCACAGTATTCATTGTCCTTATGACCTGGCTTCCCTTGCGTCAAAGCAGGCCTAGGGGCCGGAGGTTGCAACTTCCCTTCCTTCATTAACCTTCTCAAGACCCAAGACAGTGGTCTCCCTAAGTTCTAAAACTTCCTCGGGGTAGTTGCGTCAGTAGCAGTCACCTCAACTGTTCTTCTGGTGCTGCTACTGGGACCAGTTGGCCTACTGGTACCTTGATCGGTATTAGCTCTCTTTGCAAAATTATCATTGTTAGCTTTCCGAGCCAAGAACTCTCCCTCTGCCTCAATGGCTATGTCCTTCAGAGACTCCCAATCCTTCAACCCTTTCATCTTCAAAGCCTCCTTCAAATACGGGCTTGCGTTCTTGATAAACAGGCGGATCTGGTCTTGGGTGTCTTGCTTTCTTCGCATTTCCATTACCCTATTTCGCCAACGGGTGAGATAGTCGTGAAAAGATTCCCCGGCCTTCTGTTGGAGCAATTTAAGATCTTTAAGAGTCACCTCCATCCTGGTCTTGCAATCGTATTGCCTCAAGAACTCCTCTGTGAGTAGATCCCAATCTTCCTTAGTTCGACGATCGAGGCTATGGTACCAATCGATGGCTGGGCCAGTCAGGCTCAAGCAAAAGTACTCCACCTTCTGCCTTTTAGACAAAGTGGTCCCTTTCATGACCAGAGAGTATTGCTTCACATGGGCAGTCGGGTCAGAGGTACTGTCAAATTTTGGCACGTCAGGCATCTTGAAATTCTAAGGAATCGGGTCTTCTCCCTCCAGTTCCTTATCCTCCGGGTTCATTCCCTAACCTCTACTCAGCATGCGGGCCATGGCTTCAAACCTCTCTTCCATCTTCTTCAGAATAAACTTATCAGTTTGAGGTGCCTTCCCTCTCTCAGATACAGAACTCATCTTATCGTCTTCATCATCCCGGTCATCATCTACCCTCAGTACTGGTCTTCTTCTCTGTCCTCCCGAAGCTGTTGACCTCAGCTCTATTGGCGGCAGCCGAACAGGCTCATCTTGCCTCTCAGCTCTTTCTTCTTCTCGCTCATGCTGTCTCACGGGAGGAGGAGGTGGTGGATTCTGCGGAGCATTCTGTTGCGCTAAAGCAGTTAGCATAGTCATCATTTTGCCCTCAAATTCCTCAAACCGTCGGCCCACTTCTTCTGCAATCATGGCCCTTGTGGCGTCATCTCCCCTAGGTGAGTTTGCCATCTCAGACACAGTACAGCTGACTTCCGGTAAGATCTCTGAAAGGCCCTCTCTACCTGGCAGCTCAGATGTAGGAACTCGGATCAATCGTCCTGTAGGCAATCTAGTCCACCTGGTCAGATCTATGATGGCTGCAGGGGCAAGGCATTAGATATGATGCATGGAATGTAGACATAATGTGTGGTCGTGATATGCAACACCCACAAAACACAAGCAAGCAAGTAGGTCCTTCCACCCTTATTTCTCCCACACACGTGGTCGCGCGGTCTCTTTCCTAGGTGGGATTAGCCCAAGGGTCAGCAGGGGACCCAATGGACACACATGTTGTACGGCGAAAAAATCGGCAGCATGACACTCCTATGCTAATGTACAAGCGAATGGATAATGATCATCATGTATTTGGACATTCCAAAAATTTCGACATGGCCCTGCTGGGGCATGAAAGCCTTTGGCTACGTTACCAAGCAAGACATCTGGACTCACCCAATACATAAGGATCCATATAGCAAGCATAGAATTACGGTTCATATCACCTGTGGAAAGTAGCTACGGCCATTACATGAGCTTTGGACGAGGGAGATGTTACTTTAGGGCTACCCAAGCATGATCCCTACCGACAGGTCTAGCTCATCACGAGCATAACGACCGATCGGGTCATCAGCTTGATATACCATTTAGGTACGAGGCTTGGGCTGGTGATTATCCTTAACACTTCCCTAAATTGAGTGAAAATAGGGTCGTGCTTCAGGAATGCACCGGGGCTAATAGAGGGACAAAACTAGCATATTCTAAGGCTCTAATGGGATGCGAATGCAAATGAGACAAAGCGAATTTATGAATTAAACTTTAATCATAAATGTTTAAACAAGGTATTTTCAAATTGAAGCCTCAAACCATAAGTCCCTAGTGGAGTCGCCACTGTGACGCGCGCTAGATGTCCACTCGGCTGCCCCTATGACCGCCCACTTGAGGGCGATCGGGCAATTGAGGGTCCGCTAACAGCTTGCAATAAATCGCAAGTGCGTCTATGTTGGGCAACAAGAAGGTTTCATGGAGTCGCCACCCAATAGAACATTGGGAAAGTTTCTCTCGCCTCGGAGAGCCTAAGACTGCGCTTAGTATCCATTTTGGGCCAACCAAAGGGGTCTTGGAGGGTAAACCTCTCGCCCTAAGGAGCCTAGGATTAACGCCAAAATCTCATGACACAAGAGGTGTCTTGGAGGGTAAACCTCTCGCCTCTTTGAGCCCAAAGATCAGAGCTGGGTTCGGGACTTCTCATCTATTTCTACCTCGATTATTTTATGATCAAATTTTAATTACCATTAATTCGCTCTCTCTCCATACGATGTAATTCATTAAAGGCGCATTTATTCACATTTGGAAAGCAGTAAATGAGCAAGTAATGAAAGCAATAAATTACAATAATACAAGGAGCGGAATACAACTCCCTTTTATAAAGGTGCGATACATACACGAATCGAGGCATTGCTTATTTTGAGGACTTTGGTCCTCGCATGCATCATTATCAAAATGGCTATTTTTATTGTGATGAGCTTTTATTGGATAAAAATAGGACATTAGGTCCTTTCGCTTATGAAAACCTCTTTTTATTGAATATAAAACATTAATCAATTTTTATATTTAACGGGATACAAAAAAAAAAAGGAGCATACTCATGTACATAGAATAAATAATGAATAAACTAATAAAGGGAATAATCAAGAGGGTTAGAAAACTAAACCGGACGGAATCCTCCGAGCATGGTAGATCGCCCCTCGAGCTCAGGATTGTCCCAGAAAATCAATATCTGCTCACAGAAGGTTAAAAGATGTTAATATATGAAAGCTCAACATAAAATGGAGTCAAAAGACTTGAAAGAAATATAAAAGATTTGGAAAAGTGGAGATAGGACCCAGCGACGGCCTCTGTCGAGTGACCGACGGGAGTCGGTAGGTGACCAACATATCCCGTCGCTCACTAAAGAGAGAGGGCGTCTGTAGGTGAGGTGACCAACGGGCGTCGGTGAGATAGATGACCCGTCGGTCACCACTGCCTCCGAAAATAAACAGTGAAAAACTCTTTTTTCAAAGCAAAAATGGGTTTTTATCACAGAATGAGATGAAGAGAATCAAAATAAAGGAAAGTGAAAGCAAAAAGCCACAAGAACAGCAAAAATAAAGAATAAAGATGAAATAACTCAAAGAATAAGTCCAGAATATTTACCCTCAGATAATGCTTTAGTGATATTCTTGGTGTTGATTAGAGTCCTGCATGTTCCACGAGAAACGAAATGAAGGATCAAAGAGAGGAAAATAGATTGTTCCCTTCTTAACCCCTCAAAAAGTTTGACTTTGGAATCAAAAACCCAAAGAAAACTAGTTAGTTTTAGTTCCTTTTTGACAGTTTGATCCTCAAATTAAAAGAAATTTCTTGATGTGTGTTTGCTGGAAGAGAGAGAAAATAAGCTTGAAATTCGGCAGAGTTTCCCCTCTTGAAAATTTTTGGAACCCTTTTTAGGAAGAAATTCAAAGCTTTTATAGGCCAGGCACGACCGACGGGCGTCGGATGTGGAGACGGGCGTCGTAAGAATCTTTCTGACACAAGGATTCATCCGACGGTCTTGCCATTTCCACCGACGAGCGTCGGAGAGGTTGCGTGCTCCGAAAAACCAGCTGGCGTGCTCCGGAAAAAGCGGGTCCGTCCGACGGGCGTCGAAAAAAACCACAGGCCGTCTGTCACCCTAAGCGACGGGGTGACCTCCCACAAACGGGCTGGCTGTCTATAGAAGAAAAAATATTTTTTGACTCGAAAACTCCCATTCTTCCCCCCTCTACCTACAAAAGGTGAAAAGACTCATTTCTCGTGGAGTATGGGACTAAAATCTCCGAATCCAAACCGTTTGTAAAGGCTCGGATACTGATTTCATCATAGGGCAATCTCTGATCCAGACCGCTCCGGGACACGGTGCCTACACTTACTCTCAAGAAGCCACACGGATTCCACTCACAAAGTCAGCCTCCACCAAGTGATTCTTACATTATTTTATTCCTATTTAAACCATCATTAGGTGACCTAATCAGCCCTTAAACCATTCCTAACTTAATCTCATAAATATGCCCATTAGCCACTAAACTATTCACTCAACTTTCAATCAAGTCCTGCCTTCATTCCAATTTAGTCCAAACCTCACATTCAATTCACACACACATGCCAATTTAAGTTAATTCTTTTAGGGTAAATGTCCGACCATGACAACTCTCCCCTCCTTAAAGAATTTCGTCCTCGAAATTCATACCTGTGATAAACAACTACGGGTGTTGCTCTCTCATAGCCGCTCCTGGCTCCCATGTTGCTTCCTCAACACCATGATGTTGCCAGAGCACTTTCACAAGCGGTATCTGCTTATTCCGAAGCTGTCTTACCTCCCTTTCTAGTATCGCTTTTGGCTTCTCATCATAGGTAAAGTCTGGCTGAACTTCCACCTCTTGCACAGGTAACACATGAGATTCATCTGACCTGTATCTTCTCAACATGGACACATGAAACACATCATAAAGCTTGATTAACGCCGGAGGCAAAGCCAATCGATATGCTGTAGAGCCCACTCTTTCCAAGACTTCATATGGCCCAATAAACCTTGGACTTAGTTTTCCCTTCTTGCCAAATCTCAGTACCTTTCTCCAAGGAGATACCTTCAGAAACACTTTGTCACCCTCTTCAAATTCAACATCTCTTCGCTTTAAATCCGCATAGGATTTCTGTCTATCACTAGCTACCTTTAATCTTTGCTGAATAAGTCTTGCTTTCTCTTCTGTATCGCGAACCAAATCTGGCCCTACAATTCTATGCTCATTCAATTCCATCCAACAAATTGGTGTGCGACACTTCCTTCCGTATAAGGCTTCATACGGTGCCATGCCAATACTAGTCTGATAACTGCTGTTATAAGCAAATTCCATAAGTGGAAGGTACTTATCCCAATTCTTAGAGAAATCCAATACACATGCTCGCATCAAATCTTCCAAAACCTGGATAACTCTTTCCGACTGTCCATCAGTTTGCGGATGGAAAGCAGTGCTAAAGTTCAATCTTGTACCCAGGGCAACCTGCAGACCCTTCCAAAACTTAGAAGTAAATCTGGGATCCCTATCAAAAACAATAGATAAGGGTACTCCGTGCAACCAAACATTCTCTCTCACATACAATTCTGCCAACCTTTCCATGGAGTAATTCATCCGAACTGGTATAAAATGAGCCGATTTCGAGAATCTAACCACAATAACCCATACTATATCTTGCTGTCTTGAGGTCAGAGGCAATCCAAAAACAAAATCCATTGTGATGTTATCCCATTTCCATTGTGGAATAGGGAGTGGATTCAACATTCCTTGTGGGACTTGATGTTCCGCCTTAACTTGCTGACACACCAAGCACTGGGACACATACTCCACTATATATTTCTTCAAACCGGGCCACCAATACAACTATTTCAAATCCTGGTACATCTTGTTTCCACCTGGATGCATAGTGAAAACTGTATTATGGGCTTCATGCATCAATCGCTTCTTCAATTCTTTATCATCTGCCACACATATCCTATTCTTATGTAACAACACTCCATACTCATTCACTGTATAATCTGTCTTGTCACCAGCACCGACGGACTGCAAAATCTGCTGTAACCTTGCATCATTCCTCTATGCAGCTATTAATTCATCTCTCAAGATTGGTCTTGCTTTCAACTGTGCTAGTAAGGCTCCATCTGCAGAGATTCTCCATCTAAACTGCTTCAACTGTAATACTGAAATAGATTTCCTGGTCAATGCATCCGCTACTACATTAGCTTTTCCCGAGTGATAATCCACAATATAATCATAATCTTTAAACAGCTCGAACCATCTTCGCTGTCTCAGATTAAATTCTTTCTGAGTAAGCAGATATTTCAAACTCTTGTGATCGGTGTAAATTCTACACTTCTCACCGTACAAGTAATGTCGCCATATCTTTAAAGCGAACACAACTGCTACTAATTCCAAGTCATGAGTTGGATAATTCTGCTCATGTGGTTTTAATTGCCTTGATTCATATGCTACCACCTTTCCATCTTGCATCAACACGCAACCCATCCCTATTCCTGAGGCATCAGTGTACAGAACATACTCTTTACTAGTCATAGGTTGTGTAAGAATTGGTGCTTCGACCAGCATCCTTTTTAACTGGTCAAAACTCCGCTGACAGTTTTCTGACCACTCATACCCAACTCCCTTTCATAATAACCTCATTAGTGGGGAAGCTAACACCGAAAACCCTCTCATAAACATCCTATAGTATCCAGCCAACCCCAAGAAACTGCGAATTTCAAGCACATTTTTAGGTGGCTTCCAATTCACAATCGCTTCTACTTTAGCCGGATCCACCTTAATACCTTCGGAAGATATCACGTGACCCAGAAAAGATATACCTCTCGCAACCAAAACTCGCATTTACTCAGTTTGGCATACAACTGATGCTCCCGCAACGTCTAAAGCACAACTCTCAAATGCTGCTCATGCTCCGTCTCATTCCTTGAATAAACCAGAATATCATCTATAAACACTACCACAAATTGATCCAAATACGGTCTAAACACCCGATTCATCAAATCCATAAATGCAGCAGGCGCATTAGTTAACCCAAAAGGCATCACCAGAAACTCATAATGTCCATATCGGGTTCTAAATGCAGTTTTTGGTATATCTTCTTTCTTTACTTGCAATTGATAGTACCCAGAACGCAAATCAATCTTTGAGAATACACCTGCTCCTCTTAACTGATCAAACAAGTCCTCAATTCGCGGTAGAGGGTACCGGTTCTTTACTGTCACCTGGTTCAGCTGCTGATAGTCAATACACATTCGCATTATGCCATCCTTCTTCTTTAAAAATAAGACCGGCGCTCCCCAAGGAGACACACTAGGTCTAATGAACCCCCTATCCAGTAATTCTTGCAACTGTGACTTTAACTCCTTTAATTCAGTCGGAGCCATCCTGTAGGGCGCTTTAGACACCGGCGCTGATCCAGATACAATCTCGATGGACAATTCCACTTCTCTTGCTGGTGGTACACCACTCAATTCTTCTGGGAACACATCAAAGAACTCTCTTACCACAGGTATATCCTGTACTTTCACATGTTCCCTCTTGCTATCCAACACCAAAGCCAGGTATGCTTCACATCCCTTCCTCATGCATCGATACGCTTGCATTGTTGAAATCACATTCACAAGGGAATTCGCACCAACTCCCTTTACTATCACTTTATTACCCTTACCATTACTGAGTATCACAATCTTTCTTTTACACTTAACCACTGCATTGTACTTAGTCAGCCAATCCATTCCCAAAATCAAATCGAACTCATCAAATGGCAGCTCAATTAAATCCACTGGGAAAATTCTATTCTGAACCTCTAATGCACAATCTCTATACACCTTGTTCAGATTCACACTATTTCCCAAAGGATTAGACACACATATATCATATCTTAAACATTCAGCTTTAGGCATCCTTTCACATAACTTTTTAGCACACACATAAGAATGAGTTGAACCAGGATCTATAAGTGCAAACATTTCCACATCATAAAGTAGAAAAGTACCTGCTATCACCTCAGGCGCACCTTGATCCTCTCGTGCCTTCATTGCATAAGCCCGCACTGGCATCGTATTAGGCCTATCCACAATCTCTGAATCTGCTGCACCTTTAGACTAGTTACCTCGGCCACGTCCTCTTCCTCTTCCTCTATTAGCAGGAGGCAAATTTGAACCGCCCCTACTCTGCTCTTGCTGATTCCCTGTCATCTTATAAGCGTTCAGGCAGTTAGCAAGGAAATATTCAGTGCTTCCACATCTAAAACAAGCACCCGTCACTCTCCAGCATTCTCCTCTATGCCTCTTACCACAGTGAGGACACTCATGCACCTCACTTCTGTTACTAGATGTTCCTCTCCCAGAACCAGATGTTGTAGGAGCGCTACGCTTCTTACCTCTTACTGCAGAACTGAATACTGATTCCGCAGGTGGTGCCATAGGAGACTCTCTTGATCTTTTACCCCTAAGAGACCCACCTCTATGCGCATTTCTTCTTTGTAACCTGTCTCGTTGAGCTCCCAAGGATCTCTCGGCTCTCATTGCCGCCTGAACTATCCGGTAATAACTCACATTCTGCTCAGTAGTCAATGAAACCAACAATGCCTTGATTTCCTTATTCAATCCCTCTTCATACTGCTGACATCGAAACTCCACAGTCAAAACACCTTTCGGCGCATATTTGCTCAAACGACATAATTCCTTCTCATAATCCGCTACTGTCATAGCTCTCTGTCTTAAATTCAAGAACTGCTTCCAGTTGGCCTCTTTGTGAGCTTTCATCACAAACTTGTTCCTGAACTCCTTTTCAAAGAACTCCCAAGTAATAGGATCGGGAAGCATCGGATTCTGCAGAACTAGCTTCCACCAATCGTATGCTGCACCCTGAAGCAGCGACACCACACACTCTACTTGCTGCCCTAAAGGACACTTGATCTCTCCCAAAATCCTCTGTACCTTTTCCAGCCAGTACTCTGCCTTTTCAGACTCATCCATACTAGTACCGTGGAATTCTTCAGCCCCATGTTTTCTCAAGGTTTTCAAAGGTGCTTGTGGTGCAGTCATGCATTCCATAACCCTTGCCATATCTAGCGACATTTTCATTAGGGTTTCCATAGGACCCTCTAGAATAACATTCCCAAAGCTAGCTGGCTGCGACTGTCCAGACTCCGTTACTTCTACTTCTCAAGGATTCACACTTTCAGCTGTCTCTTCTCTAGTATTGCGATCAGGATCCATCGTTAACTACACAGATTACACAAGGACGTTCGCATTAGGTCAACAATACTAAACACAATCTAGCTACCCAATTCCCATAAAAGACTAAACCCGGGCTCTGATACCACAGCTTGTGACGCCCTTATCCCACGTCAGACTAGCTTAGCTAGTCTTAGTTAGAAAAGGCCGTGCGCGCACAATAGAACACATGCATAACCATATGAAAATCTAAACAAAAAGATTTCATCACATACGATCATACATCATACATACTTATACAACTGTTTGGTTACTATTCTTAGTTACCTCATTATTACATGCCTTTACATATCTGATACACATAATATTTATACAAAATATATGTCTATAGAAGATTCCCGAGTAACAAACCCCAAAACCTACTCTATCCACTTCCTATTATTGACTGTCGATATGCGGGTGCGTCCTTCAATCACCTCTTGTCCGTACCTACACGGATTAGAGTAAACCCGTGCTAAGCGATAACGCTTAGTGGGGAACAAATATAACAAGTAATTTCTCCACATATATATAATTACCATACATTGCATGCCAACAATCATGCTTAAATAAAAATCACTTCATCCAATTCCGTTTCATGCATAACAATGTTCATTACTATATTCAATCATAAAGCACCAATCACGTATTCATATACTCACCTCACATATCATATTGTGTCACCATCATTTCCACTTATTAATAGTTGATTAGCCTGCAAACCAGAGACGCGGATAACGGGTATCGCATTGGTACCACTCAGGTACTAGAATCTCATCGAGATTACATTTACGCATTGGTACTGTAACGCGCGCCGAACCTCGCGGCCCCCCGAAAGCCCGCTTTAGGGCGATCAGGAGAGCTTCATAAATCTTGTAAGGTATTTACAAGCTGCGTCTATTCTGGGCAACAAAGAGGTTTCTTGGAGTCGCCACCCAATAGAACATTGAGAAGGGTCGTCTAGCCTCATCGAGCCTAAGACGGCGCATATATGTCCATCTTGGGCTAGCCAGAGGGATCTTGGAGGCCTCATCCTCTACCCCCCTGGAGCCTAGGATTGTGTATTTAAGCCTTTTGGTGGGACTCAAGAGGTGTCTTGGAAGTCTTAGACCTCTTGCCTCAGTGAGCCCCAAAGACCAGAGTGAATTCGGGACTTCTCATTTATTTATACCTTGATCAATATTATAATTGAGTTTTGAGTTTATTGTTTCATCGACTTTCCACACGATGCAATTTAAATTAAAGGCGCAATCATTCATATCAAAAGCGGTAAATGGAAGATAAATCAAAAAATAAAGCATTCAAAAATATTACAATAACACTAGGAGCGGAATACAACTCCCATTTATAAATGAAATGCAAATCAAGCATAAATCGGGGTATTCATTGATGATGAGGACATTGATCCTCGCATACATATTTATTATGAAATAGTTATTGATGTGATGATTTATTTGAGTACGAAAAACTAGGACATTGGTCCCATTTTTTATTTAGAGAAAATGCCAGGTTAATTAATAGAAAGCTTTTGGTCTTTTTAACTTCAACGATATTAAAACCATTTTCATAATAACATGAATAAAAGGTAAAGGTAAAGAAGAAACCTGAATAAAAGCCCTCGGACTGGCACAATCACCATCTTTCATAACTCCAACTCCGAATGGTCGAAAAATAACTCACAAGGATAAACATGTTAGCATCAAAAAAAACGTGAATAAAATAAAAATAAAAATAAAAATAAAAGAACGATAGAACCCTAACAAAAATAGGTTAAAAGATAGAATTTTTTGAATCAAAAACGTGAAAGCCTGCCTAGGGACGGCCTCCTGTACCGTGCCATAGGCCGTCCCTAGTAAGGGAAAACAAGTAAAAAAAGACCTTTTAGCTCTTTTGTAAAAGAATGATAAAATACATAAAAAATCAATGTGAATCAAATTAAATTACACAAATGTTAGTCCAGAATGTTTACCCTCGGACTTTACCTTTCAGGGTGATTGTCGGATGATTTTGTCCCCGTATGCTTCGCAAAGATCGAGTAAGAATCAGATCAAAGAAAGAAAATTTATGTTATTCTTTCCTTGAAAATTTAACAGTAATCGAGTGTTTGAATTAGTTATATTGATGGAGATGAATGAATTTCATTACCTCAAATTGACTTGATTTGCAAGAAAAATTGGAAGAAATCAATTAATTAGAAAAAATTTATCAAAATAAAATTCTGCAAATAAAGCAGAGATTTTATAAACTTTTGAGTAAATTGCTCACATAAACTTTTCTAAAAACCAATTTCCCAAAAATATTTGATAGCCTTTTTTTCAAAGTAAATTGCTCTACAATTTCCCTCTTTTCTCACCAAAATTCCCAAATTTTCTCCCCAAATTTTCTCTCCAAATTTTCTAACCCAATTTTCCAACCCCAAAATTGAAATTTGATCCTCTATTTATAGGATTTTAGGGGATAATTAAGATAAGCCTCCATCTAAAGTTTGAATTTTAAAAGGACTTTAAAATTGAAATCCTAGATAAATCCTATCCTCCATTTGAAAGAAAACTGATCAGATTTCATCAAATCCGGCGTGATCAGGTTAGTTACCGTACCGACGGGTTTCCCTGCAAATACCGACGGCCGTCCCTACTAAGGGCATATGCGGAAAACTGACTAGGGATGGGGCGCGATACTAGGGACGGGCGTCCCTACATCGCCACGTGTCCGTCCCCACTACACCTAGAGATGGGGATCACACCAAGTGGGGACGGGCGTCCCTACATAGACGGGCATCCCGTCTGTGGAGCAAAACTCCCAATTTTACCCAAAATTTATCCAATTCTTTCAAAACTCCATGCCATAGAAAAAAAGATTTTAATCCTCGCGAAACCGAAAGACGAAAACCTCCGAATTTCATCCCCTTATCCGAAAACCGACATTAATCTCTTCATCGGGTAACTCTGATCTGGACTGCCTCAAGACCCACTGTCTACAGGTACCCTCAGGTACTTAACATCAATCCACTTATAATAAAATCCAGCAAGGATGATTCGCATTATTTTCGCATTGTGATTCCCATGAAATTAGACACATTAAATGCATGGGCTGCAGCACTTGACCCTATAGGCATGCCTAACTATCCACTACTTAACTCGCAGGCTTAAATCGTTAAGCATATTAGTCAGTTCACATTGATCACTTTTCACATCGCACATGTTGATAGGTAACATCACATTCACTCTACACATTCACATTAGCACATAGTTATACATTTCACTTGCATACTCAATATGTTTCCAAAGTCATTCTTCATAGTTAATAACCACATATCTGATCGCATTCAAGAATCATCATGTAGTATGCAAATGTACATTACCTAATACACACATAATACTTACTCAATATGTCCTTCATTTCAGCACAAAGCTTTGCCATTTGAAAGGCCAAACACATGAGGGTATATTGCCGAAAATAGGTAGGTCACAGTCATAATCAATTTGGTTGTCACCATGACATGTTGAAGTCCAAAACAGAATGCAAATTGAGGACAAGTCACGGTCACAATCAATTTCATTGCCACCGTGACATGTTCCCAATTCTCGGCAGAATGCTACTTGAGGGTATGTCACAGTCACAATCAATTTAATTGTCACCGTGACATATTCCCAATTCTCGGTAGAATGCTACTTGAGGGTATGTCACGGTCACAATCAATTTAATTGTCACCGTGACATATCATCTTTGCAGGGCAGAATGCTTCCTTGGGTACCTCACGGTCACAATCAATTTGATTGTCACCGTGACCCATGCAAGAATTCCACTTCCACATTCTTTTCCCATTTCTTTTCAAGGACTTCCACCCCACTTCCCTTTCTAACAAATTAACCCAATTCATCAACCACATATCCAATTGGCACATACCTGATTTGCATCTTGACATTGGCATTCACTCATAGCATAAATCATAATAATATTCATCGTACACATAGCATACATATTTTCAAATAACATTTTCACAAAGCATATCTCCACATCCAATATTAAGCCTACCATACAATTTCATGCTCAAGGCCATTACTGCTCATATACACATGATTCATACCAAACTCATATTCAAGCAACACAATTTTTCATAGTTGTACAACTAGGGTTTGTTCCCAAACCTTGTCACCTTAGCTCCTAATCTCGACGAGCGCTCGGTTCTCCGATTACAGCTTTCCCTTTATCCTTCTTCACTTCTTCAGCTAGCAAAACGAGTTCAATTCCAGAATTGAACATAATCCATCAATTCTCATTCCAATACCAAATCAAAACCAAGAAAAAAAGTAGAAGATGAGAATAAGCATTCATAATCACCTACCTCTTAAGTCTAACAACTTAACTCTTGAGCAACTTAACAACTTGAACTTCTTAACAATTATGCAATTTAATTTAGAGACTAAAGGAACTACTCACACGGTAAAAGGGGTAGAAAACACAGAAAATAACTCAATCCTCACAAATGGGTCATTACCCTCCTCAAGAGACTTATGCATGCAAAAGTGGAGGTGGCTTACTCTCAAGAAGCCACACGGATTCCACTCACAAAGTCAGCCTCCACCAAGTGATTCTTACATTATTTTATTCCTATTTAAACCATCATTAGGTGACCTAATCAGCCCTTAAACCATTCCTAACTTAATCTCATAAATATACCCATTAGCCACTAAACTATTCACTCAACTTTCAATCAAGTCCTACCTTCATTCCTATTTAGTCCAAACCTCACATTCAATTCACACACACATGCCAATTCAAGTTAATTCTTTTAGGGTACATGTCCGGCCATGACAAGTGTATTGTTATCTGTTTAGTATCGGGTGAAATTTCGAGGGCGAAATTTCTTAAGAAGGAGAGAATTGTAACAACCTAATTTGCACCCTAGTAGAATTAGAGGTGTTAATTTCAGTATTTTTTTGAGATTAACGAGAATTAAGGACTTAATTGAAAGGAATTATAAGTTGGTTGATAGGAGAAATGGATTAGAGGGATTTTGAGGGATAATTGCCATGGACTTAAAGTGTAAATTTGCATGAAGTGGGACAAGTGGTTGTGTGTGACATGTGGCATAGTAGGGGAGTGCCACATGGAGTGTACATGCAATATAAGTGATGGTTAGTTGGATTTTCTGTCCCTTGTTGGATTGCATGTAGCTTTCTCTTTTTTTCCATCTCTTTCTCTCGGTTTTTCCCTTCTCTCCATTCTCCTCTCTTTTAGTTGTTTGGCTTATGGTTGGTTTCTTCTCATTGAATTGGATTAATTGAAGAATATTTATTAAAGATTAAGTATTAAAGGTAAGTGGGTATTGGATTTGAGTTTCTTCTTCTTCTCTTTCTTTGTACTTGGATTTAGTTGAGTTTTGGATTAAGAGTTGTTTTGATATGGATATTACAAGAAGATGACTCTAGAAGAAGGGGGAAAGGTATGGACAAGGTCTGAGTTTGGTGGAGGTTCAACTGCTTCTGGAGGTTGGGATTGTGTGCCCTACAGTTTGTTCATGTGTACTTGATTTGTGTATATTTGATGCATGTTGTGTTATGAGTTAAATTGTGTATATGCATGTGTTATTAGTTTGAATATTGATAATCTTAGACTCTATTTTAGAGCATGATTGTTATGTGCATGCTTAGTTGTGTATTTGAGAAGCATGTGTTCATGATTGGTTGTTCATGTCTCTTGCTTGGATTTGGTATATGATTATATGTTAATTAGTGATTTAGAGACTTGAAGTGTTATTGGCATATTGTATGATAAGTCTTAGAAATTATGCTTGTGAGTGTTATTGTTAGAAGAGTATGTTGGTTAGAATTGACTTTTGAGATGAGATATGGTGTAGTTAGCACAGCTGTGTTTTGGTAAGACATAGCTGTGTTTTGGCATTTTTGCATAGGCCACAGTGACAATCGAAGTGGTTGTGGCTGTGAGGTATGCAAGAAATGCTTCTGCCTGGAAGAGTGTGGTATGTTACGGTGAAAACCATAGTGGTTGTGAGGTACCCTAGTTTGCATTCTATTTTGCACCTTTGGTATGTCACGGTGATAAACAAAGTGCTTGTGACTGTGAGATATCCTGTTTTGCACTTTGAATTATTGTTCATCTATAAATGTTATGCACGGGTACGAGTATCATTTTAACCTAGTTTAACATCAATCAATGAGGGTTGTTATATACTAAATTCTACGTTTTAGTATGGATAATAAATATGATTTAATCGTTGTAAAGTATGTGAAACATTGCATTGATTATGATTGTACATGCATTTTAGCTTTTGTATTTGTATTTTTATATATGCAGAAGCTACGTGATGATTTACTTGCTTCGTACATGAGTGGTTTGGTTTGTATCCTTGGTGGGATACATGGATAAACCTTGAGCGTGTGATATTGTGATTTGAATGTTGTTGAGCCTAACCGGTCAAGGTAGTGAATAGATAAGCTGCCTCAGAACTCGGTATCTACGCCCACTAAGTGTTATTGCATAGGACGGATGTTTATTTCCATGTAGGTATGTAGGTTTGGTTCTGAGTGAGGGTTTCCATCTGCTAGCGACTAGGAGTTTTGATTTTGTAGAGTTTCTTTTTGTATTGATCATTGTATTCTTTTTGTATAGGACTCTTGTATAGTGTTTTGTATATGTAATGAAAGGCATGTAATATTGTTCATGGCATTGTAATGGTTTTGTAATTTATTTACATTATAAGTTCAGTATTGTAAGTATGTTCTGTTTTAAAAGCTTCCGCTTGTGTATGTTTTAGTATGCTTCCGGTTTAGTTTATGTGTGTATGTTTATATGCATTTGTTAAGTGTGTGTGTAGCAACTCGGTGTTCCTCCCGAGGGGCATTTGGGCATTACAGTTACCAGAAATGCTTCTATATCATGGCAATTATGACATATACACAATACTATAATCAATTAATGAAAATAACAGTCTTGGAATAGCCTAAATTAATACAGCAATGGATAATGGGTACACTGGATACCACACGAGTACCGATCACTAAATACTGGGGAAAACAACATTATTATTGGAGATATACAAATCTCAAATCACTAGATACCGAACAGGTACCGACACTGGCAGCTACAAACACTAACCCTTATAGGCATGCCTACCTATCCACGACATGATTACAGGCTAAACGATTAAGTCACTTAATGTTCATATGAATAATACATTTTTTTCATTACCAAACGCGTAGTGATTCATGAACCAAGTACCATTATTCACATGTACACATACATTTCTTATTCATAATCTAATATAATAATGCACACAAATTAGGTCAACTAACTTACATTCATGACTCTCAGATATGTCGCACTCGCAACACATATCATGTAACACCCCATACCCGCAATTGGTATGGATATCGGGTGTCACGCACTACGATCGAATCGATGCTTATGACAAATGTGGTAAATTTTTTTTTTCCTTTTAACTTATAAACTTATCGAATCATTCATCAACATCCATGACATTTAACACCTCTATATTACACAATACATAATCAAAGCTAATCCATTATACATATACATGCCACTAATACTATTCTTTTAATCAAAAATTCGACAGCATAACGACTATAATGTTAGTTACCCAAAACCTGCAATTCAAACAATACACAGCCCAACTCAAGGGCACAACAATTATAACTTGTTATACATTCCAAATCAATACAATAACATTTACCTATTATTCTAATAATAGTAAACATAACATACTATCTTAACTTTAAACTAATGGTCCAGTCCGATTTCTAAGCAGGTGTTGTGCTGCTTCACAGATGCCTTACTTAGTACCTACACGCAGTCAAACAAAGTATGAGCTGAGCATTAAATATGCTCAGTAGTGATTACGAATCTAATAATTTCCAATAACAACAAATGCACACATGCACAAACATCACTATGTTTAATCAATTTCTTATTATCATCTTAATCACACATTGCGCTTTCACTTAGTGTCTTTTTTTTCGTTATCATCCTTTATTTGCCCTTCTCGTCGGCAATTTATCATTTAAACCCTGCTGGCTCAATACCTGTTTATGATCTCTTTCATATAACTAAATCGTTATTTTTCCACTCCAATTGCATTTACTTACAAATATCACAGTTATTTTCTTAATAGCATCCAAATTTCCATATTACCATTTAGTCCTCAAATTTTCATTTAGTTCTTATTAGCTCATTATTTCCCTCATTTTACCTCATATCACTATCCTTTATTCTTTTCACAATCATACTATTCCTTTAACACTCCTATACATTTTATACATGTAAATTTACAGTTTAGTCTCTCACTCGTCATTTTTATATCCAATTGACATATTAATTCATATTAAGTCTTCACCTCACATTTAATTTCATTAATCATTCATTTTATCATTATTATTCATTTTACTTATTATTTAAAGTACAAAATCACTATTTAACCTTTATTTTATCACTTTTAGTGTAACACCCCGAAATAGCCCCTAGAAGAATGACAGAATTTTTGTTCAAGAAAGATTAGTGTTGTGTGTGTGAGTCCTGTCGCGAGCGCGACAAGCGTCGCGGGCGCGACAGAACCACTCCGGTGATAGGGTATTTAAATTGGCCTTTTTAATTTGTAACTTTGTAGGAGAGCGACACATGGCAGTGTAGGGAGGTGACATGTGGCAAGAGCTTAATTAGTATTCTATTAAGTTAAAGGAGATTAGGATTAATAAAAAAGGAATAAGAAGATGAATATGCATTTAAGTGGTAGATGGCATTTATGACCATAGTTAATTGTTGGATTGACTTGGACTTAGTTGTTTCTTTCTTCTTCTTTCACGTGAGTTTTCTTTCTTTTCCATTATTCTGCTCTTTCTTTCGTTCCTTCTTCTTCCTCTTTACATTGTTTTGAGTGATTCATTTGGTTTGGCTTTGAGAGGGGCTAGTAGAGCTTGATTAGGTATCCTAAGAAGGTAAGTAATGCTATTTAGTTAGTATTGGTCTTCTTCTTTTATCTTATTTCTGTTTTTGATTTAAAGTAAGAGAGAAGAGTAACTTTGTTATTTTGAATGGTTTGTGTATGAAAGCTGTGGACAAGAGGCCCAATAAAGGTAAGGAGAAGGTCGGAGCCGAGTAGAGAGCGCGGTTCAACGTCCTAGAGGTTGGGATCGCGTGCGATCTTTATTGTTAATTTTGATTGCTTGTAGGGTTTTATGGTGTATGTATATGAATATGTTGTGATTATATGTGTGTTAAATGGTCTACATATAACTTTCATGTGTAAAGTGTGTTTGTGGGTGAATTCTGTTCAGAATGTTATCAGACCTCTGTGTATTGTATTTGACATAAATAGAGTTACAAGGCTTCAATTGAGTTGATTAAAATTGCATCTAAAACATAAGATCCGTAGATAAAAATGTCTAAGAGGGTGCTTGAGCAAATTCTGAATCTACGTATCCCAAAAAGTAGTTAAAACGTAGGTGACACTGTTCTAGCGGGTTCACTGGAACAGCAGAGGTTATTTAGGTCATATCTTAAGTTTTGGATGTCCAAATGACCTGACAATTGTCCCATTTGAAATTTAACATCCTAGGGAACAATTGTTATGAAGACCATGTTGCCTAACAATGTGTTCTAGATGGTGGTTGTTGCGATTCAAGTTTAGGGTAAAAAATGGTGCCGTGAGGCACCAGAGGCGAGTCTCTGTCGCGATCGCGACACATGTCGCGACCTCGTGACAGAACAACTAATTTTAAGCTTTTTCTCCTTCATTTTGAGCTCATAGTTGGCATGGGTCAACCCCTCACCTTTACCCTTAACTAAATGGTATATTTTATTGATGTTTTACTCCCCGGAATGAACCCGTAGTATCCCGGAATGTTTCCGTGATTTATACCCTACATGTTTAGGGCTATCGAATGATTATAGGATTAGTTATCTATGTAACCAATGCTACGACATAAGAGTTAGCATTGACCATGTTATGCCATGTGATATGAATTGTTACATAATGCATTTGGTATAGAGTATAGAACCCTTATGCAATCTGTCTTCTGTCACGAGCGCGACCTCTTGTCGCGATCGCGACAGAGAATCCCTTCTCGTCTTGTTCTACTTGCTTTGAAGAGTGTTTCCTTTTGTCTTGCTTTGTATGAGGTATATGTAATGAAATTTGAATGTTACATGCTTTTAATTGTTGAATATGATTAATAAAGATTGTATATGAATTAAATGCCTTTGAAGTTGATGAGTGCACTTGAGTTATAATCTATGCTTTGGCATTAGAGTAGCGTATAATTGAGTTGTTATTGAGCCTGATTACCGTTATAGTGGATAGATAAGCATGCTTATAAAGGGCTAGAGTGCAGCTGCTAGAGTTGGCCTTAATTGTGCCCAGAGTTCGGAATACCTTTAGTATTCCATAGAGTTTGAGTTAATTCTCCACATGTAAGATACCGTAAGCGGTATCTAGAGTTACCCGTATCCACCGTGAAAGGAATTCATGCTTATTGTTATTGCTAGTGTATAGTGAACATGAAATGATTGTATATAGTGTTACGAATAAAATTTAAAGTACATGAGAATAATGAAACGTGATAGTTGTGTATACAAGTATATGTTTATATGAATTGGAATACATGATTTACATGAGTGTGAAAATATATGCATGTGTGCTTTGACTAATATATGTGGTGCATATACAATTTACTTTGAGACTTCAAAAGAAGTCCCTTGCATTGTTTTCATCCCTACTAAGCATTATCGCTTAGCACGGATGTTTGTTTCCGTGTAGGTTACAGGTTTGAATAAGAGAACGTGCATCTGCAGGTCAAAGGCCACTAGGAAGTTTTGCTATATATTTTTTTTATAAATTAGAGGTAGAATTAGTGATGTTTTGAGTAACATCATTATATACATAGGAAGTATAGTATAGTTGACATGTAAAAGTTAACTGTTATACATATGTATACCGAAAATGAATATGTAACAAGTATAAAGCTTTTGTATTATGTACAGTTTATATATATGTTATAAGAGCTCTTTTTGTTTAGCCCATTTTATTCGTATCTTTCAATATTAATGTTTCCGCTACGGTATATGTATATGTGTATACGTATGTGCCGCATGACGCCCCGATATTCCTTACCGGTGATATGGGGGTGTTACATTTAGGACAAATTACGTTTTTGCTCTTCTTTTGACATTACTTACAGAATTGTCACTAGATCATTTTTCTTTTCATTTTAAATCACTACTTGACCTACAAATTACATATTAGTCCCTAAACTTTGAATTCTTTGGGAGACTGTCATTTTAATTCCACTTTTCATTTACATATCATTACTAATATGATTTTACATTTAATTACGGTTTTGCCCTACTTTTGGCAAATTACACTTTGGTCCTTCATTTGACATTTTATTCTAATTTTGCCATTTGCTTATCACATTTTCACATTTATTCACTCTTTAACTTACAATTTACCAATTAGCCTCACGACTAATTGTTTTTGCAATAAAATCACGTTTTGGTCGTTGAACTCTTTCACATAAGTCATTTTTCACTTAAATTTTCATTTTCACTATACTTATTACATTTTCAGGTCATTAACATCATCATGACCCATCTGAGTTATGTTTGGGTAAATTACCTTTTTATCCCAAACTCTTCATTCTTTTTATTTAATTACTCTTTTTAATTTAAACATTCATTTTCATTTCACTATTACTCTTTCATATCACTTTTATTCTTCTTTTTTTTTTCATTTCAATTACCATTATGCCCCTAGTGTCACTCTGGTAGAAATCTGTGAGCCGGATAAATAGGGTGTGGATCCCGTGGTCCACAATAGAACAGAATAGAGTGACCCCGAAGGAATAACTTTACAGTAACAGTAAACAGTACATCAGTAAACAGTATATCAGTCATCAGTATGGTTGTCCGTCATAGGCCTATCTAGTAGAGTCATCATGCTCAACAACAGTACAGTGCAGAATCCCTATGGCTAGCCACTATATTGTGAACTAGATCACTACCAGACACTACTAAGGGCCATAACTTTCAAAACAAACTTTCAGATCCACTTTTAAGATTTTATCAGATTCACTTACATTCATAGTTCGTTTTCATTTCATTTTATCATTTATACAACATACTCATCAATGTTGTACAATAAATGAATTATGTCATCAATTCAATGAAATTCATCTTATACTTATTTTACATAATAAGTATACTTTGGGCATTAAATGGTCATGAAAGTACTCCAAAGCCACACATTCTTTCTTTTTAATTATGCTTAAATTATTCATTTAATCACAAACAATTCTCAATATACTTATAGATTCAATTACTTCAATCTTTTCATAGTATTTCCCACCGTGGACATAATGGGAAATTAACTTCAAATTATCCAATTTCATTCAATTAATTACAATTAAGTACTTATACTTCCAATTTATACTCATATTCATCTTATGATTTAAATATCATTAAGTACACTAATTTCATCTTTGGTTCATTATGTCAATTATTCAATTTTTCGTATCATTCTTTTCATTAAATTTTCTTTTCCATTTCTAATTACTCATCTATTCATTTTATCATTCCATTATCAAATAAATATCATAAAATGGTCCCTTTTTCCTTACTAACCCATTCGGTCACCACTAGATTCTTACCTTAACATTTATTTTTCATGCATTTAACACTTAATTCACTAATTTAAACCTCAATTCACATTTATATGCCTTTTAATCACACTAATTTATTAGGTATATAAAAATTATACTTATACATACCATGATGTCTTATTAGCACCAAACCTACAATTACTTTTCTTCTAATTTAATCATTCCAATACACTTACTCAACTTCTTCAACCTCAATTATCATCTCAATTTCAATTATACATACATTTACACAAAAATCACAATTCAACATAATATAAAACCCCAAATTTTCAAATGGAAATACTTGGATTTCGTAATCACAAACCTTAATTTCATGCTTAACTCTCCTAAAGCTTCCTTTTTCTTAGCTTTACCCTTGGAAAACTCCTTTTTCCTTTTGATTCTTCTCCATGGCCGAATATACCTCACAACAAAATATCAATCAATTTCTTTATTTTATCAAATCAAACCTCATAAACAAACTCTACACATCCTAGAGTACTCAAGGAAACTATTAAATCAAATTAAAACCATCAAATCCTCTTACCTCCTTTTGAAGACATAACCTCAAATCCATGATTTTCCTTGCTTTTAACCCAAAAATAAAACACTAGATGTTGCTATGATCACAAGGAGGGGCTGGATTCACTTTAAATTGCTTGAATCAAAGGAGAAATCAAGAAAATTATAAAGAAAATAAAAAAAAAAAAGAGAGAGAGGAAAAGAAGAACAAGGCCACGGTTTTGAAGAGCAAACAAAGAGGGAAGAGAAACGTGAACATCACTTGATTCTATAGATTTTGGGCATTTATGGGGTAGGTGAGAATAGGTGCAAGTCATAAATTGATAATTATCCATTTCTTTGTGCCAACTTAAATCAATTCTCTCACTTCCTTACTCCAAAATCACTCAAATAAAATTCCATAATTCATATCACATCAAAACTAGGTTGTACAGAAAATTTCACCTCAATCCGAGTTCGTTTACAGTCCGGTTCAATCAAATCAATCCGGTCATTAAATTTCAAAGTCCTACAAAAAAAATTCTATTTTTACTATCAAAAATTCATAAATAATATCTAGAATAAATCTGGAAATTTTTATCAATTTTGGACATCATTTGCTATTTTCAAAGCCTCGGTCAAACCTCCGGTCAACCGAATACTATTTAAATCGAAATCATTTTTTTTTCTTATTTACAAAGCTTAACTCCTCATACAAATTACTTCATAACACTCAAAATATATTCATCAGACCCCGGGAATATTTTCGACTCAATCGGAGACTATTCTCCGGTCTGGTAATAATTTATCTGTCCGATAGCTTAATTCTCAAAGTCATCAAAACTCTAATTTCTTTACACCAATGGATTCTATTTATCAATATAAGTGTACCCATATTTTTAGAATATTTTTCTGAAGTCTGTAGCTCAAGTTATGGTCCGGTCAAATTTGGGGTCAAAATCGGTCGAACCGGGCTGATTTGACCCATCTGAATGCTCCACAGACGGGCTGGCCATCCCTCCACCGATGGGAAGCCTGTCCCTCAGTCCACAGACGCCCATCTATTGTGCCAGATTCCAGAATTTCCCTTTTTCACTGTTTTGACCATTCCGGACTCGTTTGAACTCTGATTGACCTGAAATTTGCGCCTACGGACTCGTATTGATGAGCTCTATCCAATGATATAATATATATATATATATATATATATATATATATATATATATATATATATATATATATATATTCATTCCAAAATTACTATTCACCTCAAAATCACTATTCACTATCGGAAAGTATTATTTTCAACCAACCCGGTATTGGGGGCTATTACAATTCTCCCCCACTAAAAGAAATTTCGTCCTCGAAATTCACTTGCATAAGATAATGATCTACTACACTCCATATCAGTGCTACTCCTATCATTTTCATACAATCATGTAACACTTACACTTTACATTCATAACACATACATTTCACTCTATTCAATGTACCTATTTTTCGTGCACCTTTCCGTTATCAATCACTTTACTTCATCACTTCCTAACTTATGACTTAATCATTTACCATTTCAATGTTTACTTAATTCTCTATATTCCTTGTTCCCAAAAGCTACTGCCCAAAGACAATGGTAGCTCACTTGAACGTCATCAAAGCCACCATCCAAATAGCAAGTCGCCTCACTCAAGTCAGCATCAATTGTCATTGTCACAATATGCCACCTTCCATTATTATACAGTCTAAATCATTCCTAAGAATGTCATTACATATTTCATAAAATTCTTCTCCAAAAACAAGAACTCCAAATTTGAGTTACGGATCGTTTGCATTCAAGCACTATCATGCCCTCAATATCATTCTCAATCCATTTTTAATAGGTAACATCTTCTTACAGATAAGAAACTCAATCAAATTAGCTAAGAAAGCACATCCTGGTACACTATCAAAACAATTCTCTATACATTCTATTATTATAACACTATGACCTCCAGGATGTCTTAATAATTTACTCTGGTCATTCTATGCATCCTTCATATCTCTTTTTCCTAATTTGGCATGTATGTGAACTTCATCCAATCACTTAGCCCACCCCGATCTTAAAATCGCCTAAACTTGCTCTAATACCACTAAATGTAACACCCCATACCCGCAATTGGTACGGATATCGGATGTCAAGCACTACGATCGAATCGATGCTTATGACAAATGCGGTAAATTTTTAATTTTTTTTCTTTTAACTTATAAACTTATCAAATCATTCATCAACATCCATGACATTTAACACCTCTATATTACACAATACATAATCAAAGCTAAACCATTATACATATACATGCCACTAATACTATTCTTTTAATCAAAAATTCGGCAGCATAACGACTATAATGTTAGCTACCCAAAACCTGCAATTCAAACAATACACAGCCCAACTCAAGGGCACAACAATTATAACTTGTTGTACATTCCAAATCAATACAATAATATTTACCTATTATTCTAATAATAGTAAACATAACATACTATCTTAACTTTAATCCAATGGTCCGGTCCGATTTCTAAGCTAAGCAGGTGTTGTGTCTGCTTCACAGATGCCTTACTGAGTACCTACACGCAGTCAAACAAACTACGCGCTGAGCATTAAATATGCTCAGTAGTGATTACGAATCTAATAATTTCCAATACCAACAAATGCACACATGCACAAACATCACTATGTTTAATCAATTTCTTATTATCATCTAAATCACACATTGCGCTTTCACTTAGTGTATTTTTTTTCGTTATCATCCTTTATTTGCCCTTCTCATCGGCAATTTATCATTTAAACCCTGCTGGCTCAATACCTATCTATGATCTCTTTCATATAACTAAATCACTATTTTTCCACTCCAATTGCATTTACTTACAAATATCACAGTTATTTTCTTAATAGCATCTAAATTTCCATATTACCATTTAGTCCTCAAACTTTCATTTAGTTCTTATTAGCTCATTATTTCCCTCATTTTACCTGATATCACTATCCTTTATTCTTTTCACAATCATACTATTCCTTTAACACTCCTATACATTTTATACATGTAAATTTACAGTTTAGTCTCTCACTTGTCATTTTTATGTCCAATTGATATATTAATTCGTATTAAGTCTTCACATAACATTTAATTTCATTTATCATTATTATTCATTTTACTTATTATTTCAAGTACAAAATCACTATTTAACCTTTATTTTATCACTTTTAGGACAAATTACGTCTTTGCTCTTCTTTTGACATTACTTATAGAATTGTCACTAGATCATTTTTCGTTTCATTTTAAATCACTACTTGACCTACAAATTACATATTAGTCCCTAAACTTTGAATTCTTTGGGAGACTGTCATTTTAATTCCACTTTTCATTTACATATCATTACTAATATGATTTTACATTTAATTACGGTTTTGCCCTACTTTTGGCAAATTACACTTTCGTCCTTCATTTGACGTTTACTTCTAATTTTGCCATTTGCTTATCACATTTTAACATTTATTCACTCTTTAACTTACAATTTACCAATTAGCCTCACGACTAATTGTTTTTGCAATAAAATCACGTTTTCGTCGTTGAACTCTTTCGCATAAGTCATTTTTGACTTAAATTTTCATTTTCACTATACTTATTACATTTTCAGGTCATTAACATCATCATGACCCATCTGAGTTATGTTTGGGTAAATTACCTTTTTATCCCAAACTCTTCATTCTTTTTATTTAATTACTCTTTTTAATTTAAACATTCATTTTCATTTCACTATTACTCTTTCATATCACTTTTATTCTTCTTTTTTTTTTAATTTCAATTACCATTATGCCCCTAGTGTCACTCCAGTAGAAATCTATGAGCCGGATAAATAGGGTGTGGATCCTGTGGTCCAAAATAGAATAGAACAGAGTGACCCCGAAGGAATCACTTTAGAGTAACAGTAAACAGTACATCGGTAAATAGTATATCAGTCATCAGTATGGTCGTCAGTCATAGGCCTACCTAGTGGAGTCACCATGCTCCACAATAGTAAAGTGCAGAATGCCTATGGCTAGCCACTATATCCTGAACTAGATCACTACCAGACACTATTAAGGGCCATAACTTTTAAAACAGACTTTCAAATCCATTTTTCAGATTTTTTCAGATTCACTTACATTCACTGTTCATTTTTATTTCATTTTATCATTTATACAACATACTTATCAATGTTGTACAATAAATGAATTATGTCATCAATTCAATGAAATTCATCTTATACTTATTTTACACAATAAGTATACTTTGGGCATTAAATGGCCATGAAAGTACTCCAAAGTCACACATTCTTTCTTTTTAATTATGCTTCAATAATTCATTTAATCACAAATAATTCTCAATATACTTATAGATTCAATTACTTCAATCTTTTCACAGTATTTCCCACCGTGGACATAATGGGAAATTAACTTCAAATTATCAAATTTCATTCACTTAATTACAATTAAGTACTTATACTTCCAATTTATACTCATATTCATCTTATGATTTAAATATCATTAAGTACACTAATTTCATCTTTGGTTCATTATGTCAATTATTCAATTTTTCGTATCATTCTTTTCATTAAATTTTCTTTTCCATTTCTAATTACTCATCTATTCATTTTATCATTCCATTATCAAATAAATATCATAAAATGATCCCTTTTTCCTTACTAACCCATTCGGTCACCACTAGATTCTTAGCTTAACATTAATTTTTCATGCATTTAACACTTAATTCACTAATTTGAACCTCAATTCACATTTATATACCTTTTAGTCACACTAATTTATTACGTATATAAAAATTATACCTATGCATACCATGATGTCTTATTAGCACCAAACCTACAATTACTTTTCTTCTAATTTAATCATTCCAATACACTTACTCAACTTCTTCAACCTCAATTATCATCTCAATTTCAATTATACATACATTTACACAAAAATCACAATTCAACATAATATAAAACCCCAAATTTTCAAATGGAAATAATTGGATTTCGTAATCACAAACCTTAATTTCATGCTTAACTCTCCTCAAGCTTCCTTTTTCTTAACTTTACCCTTGGAAAACTCCTTTTTCCTTTTGATTCTTCTCCATGGCCGAATATACCTCACAACAAAACATCCATCAATTTCTTTATTTTATCAAATCAAACCTTATAAACAAACTCTACATATCCTAGAGTGCTCAAGAAAACTATTAAATCAAATTAAAACCATCAAATCCTCTTACCTCCTTTTGAAGACATAACCTCAAATCCATGATTTTCCTTGCTTTTAACCCAAAAATAAAACACTAGATGTTGCTATGATCACAAGGAGGGGCTGGATTCACTTTAAATTGCTTGAATCAAAGGAGAAATCAAGCAAATTATAAAGAAAATAAAAGAAAAAGAGAGAGGAAAACAAGAACAAGGCCAATGTTTTGAAGGGCAAACGAAGAGGGAAAAAAACGTGAACATCACTTGATTCTACAGATTTTGGACATTTATGGGGCAGGTGAGAGTAGGTGCAGGTCATAAATTGATAATTATCCATTTCTTTGTGCCAACTTAAATCAATTCTCTCACTTCCTAACTCCAAAATCACTCAAATAAAAGTCCATAATTCACCTCACATCAAAACTAGGTTGTACACAAAATTTCACCACAATCCGAGTTCGTTTACAGTCCGGTTCAATCAAATCAATCCGGTCATTAAATTTCAAAGTCCTCAAAAAAAATTCTATTTTTACTATCAAAAATTCATAAATATTATCTAGAATAAGTCGGAAAATTTTCATCAATTTTGGACATCATTTGCTATTTTCAAAGCCTCGGTCAAACCTCCGATCAACCGAATAGTATTTAAATCAAAATCATTTTTTTTTCTTATTTACAAAGCGTAACTCCTGATACAAATTAATTCATAACACTCAAAATATATTCATCAGATCCCGGGTATATTTTCAGCTCAATCGGAGACTATTCTCCGGTCTGGTAATAATTTATATGTCCGATAACTAAATTCTCAAAGTCATAAAAACTCTAATTTATTTACACCAATGGATTCTATTTATCAATATAAGTGTGGCCATATTTTTGAATATTTTTCTGAAGTCTGTAGCTCAAGTTATGGTCCGGTCAAGTTTGGGGTCAAAATCGGTCGAACCGGGCTGATTTGACCCATCTAAAGGCTCCACAAACGGGCTGGCCATCCCTCCTCCGATGGAAAGCCTATCTCTCAGTCCACAGACGCCCGTCTGTCACCACAAATGCCCGTCTGTCGCGCCAGATTCCAGAATTGCCCTTTTTCACTGTTTTGACCATTCCTGACTCGTTTGAACTCCGATTGATCTGAAATTTGCGCCTACGGACTCGTATTGACGAGCACTATCCAATGATATAATAATATATATATATATATATATATATATATATATTTATTCATTCCAAAGATTACTATTCACCTCAAAATCACTATTCACTATAAAAAAGTATTATTTTCAACCAACCCGATATTGGGGGCTATTACATGTCACACTTGCGACAGAACCCTAAACACACTGCTATCGCGCTCACGAACAATGTCGTACTCGCGACAAAATTCCAAAATTGCTTCTATCATGCCAGCGACGGAGCTCATGCTCGCAACAAAGCGCGACATGGCAAACTTTGCCTTTAGAGCATTTCTATCGCGCTCGGGATAAAACCATAACTCTGTGCTCAAACTGCAACCTTCACAAATTTTCATGCACACACTAATCACAAACCTTCCTATGTTCACATGCATGAACTCTATCTTTGCTCACACCCCAATTCAGCCTAAATGGCCTTCATAACAAGCAATCATATACAACAAACTTTCTCATACACAACTTGTAACCACATACAATCAATATGCACATAATCAAAACTTTATACAACTTCAAGTTGTCATTATAACATCATCAATTCAACAATTCATAATAAACCACAAATAGTCACTAGAACATCATCTACTCGACATTGTTAACCTATGCATAATTTTTAACAACTAAAAGAGTTGTTGAACTCCTTCAAGACCCATAAATTTCCCCCCATTCTAACATGCATGCATCAATTAAAAACTCAATAAAATCCCAAACCTCTTTGAAGCACTCCTTCAATCTTCACAAGTCAAGTAACCTTTTCTTTACCCTTTGCTCTTCTACTGGATTCTTCAACTTTCAAACCAATAAAACCCTTTAATAAGATGAAGAACTAAGAACAAATGAGAGCAGAAGAAGAGAAACTGAACTTACCTAGGATAGAGAAAACTAGCCGGTCAAAATGAGAAACAAATAGACAAACTTGCCTCTCCTAACTCTATTTATATGCATGTAAATCCTAGGTGTCAATCCTTCCTCTTGCCACATGTAATCCACTAGTTGCATGAAGATCCCAGGTGTCAAAAGAAAAGCTTGACACATGGCTTCCACTAACCTACAATTAACACTAATTAACCTAACTTTACTTAATTAACTTCCACTTAACACTAATCATGCAAAATTACACTTTGGTCACTACACTATTTTATTTCATGCAATTGGATCTTATTTTTTAATTACAATTTAGTCAAAAACTATAAACCCTAAATTAAATTCACTTAATTACCCTAATCATGCTCAATACTTCTAGGGTGAATTTCGGGTGTATATATATATATATAATGGATGGATATTGTTAAATAAATATGATATATGAATGGAATATGTTGTCTATGGACATATCATATACATTGGAATTAAGAGAACTAAATTATAGTATGAAAGACTATGTAAGATAACTAGATTTACCCACGTTAGTACTTTGTTAAATAGAAATTGGAGTCAGATGATGGTTATGAGTGTGTAAATATGGTGTGTGTATGTTATACTATATGAAATTAAAAAATAGAATTTCCTGTATGTTGAGACGAGACAAGATAAATGCATAGAGTAATAGTTTATATAAGTTTATTATGCACGAATTACTAACATAATTAAGTAATATCTTATAAATATGTTAGGAAACCAATGATGGTAGGAAAAGTGAAAGTGAGATGGGAATATTCATAGATATATGCTCATGTATAACATGATTGTAGGTTATATATATATATATATGTTTATATGTATGAAATCATAAAATAAGAATAATGTAAACAATGATAATAAGAGTGAGGAGTGTGATAGAAGTGATATGAATAACACTAATAATAATAAATGCAATAATTAGGCAAATGTTAACAATAAGAAAATGCATAAAATATGTACAGATTATATGTAATGTATGTGGAATTATAAACATTAGAATAGTATGAATAATGTTAATACTAATCAGAACAATGGCCATATCATTGATAACAAGAATAAAAGAATAATACTAATGATGATAAAAGTACTAGTAAATCAAGTAAGAAACAAATAAGAGATGACATAAAAGTTATAACATAAAAAAGTAAATAAATGTGGGGTGAAATCATGAGATAATCGAATAACACATGGTGTGCAAAGTGATGGTATGAAATGATTATGGTTATGAATATATGGATATGAAGTGATATATGTTGTATCAAAGTTATTATAATATATATGTGAATAAAGAATAGAGATGTAAGAAAATGTTACACGAAACTATGTATTTGTGGGAAATAAAAGATAAATGTTTATTGCCCTTAATAGTCTGGTAGTCAAATCTAGTTCAGGATACAGTTGGCTAGCCATAAGGACACATTTACCGCGGTAGCGAGTCATGGCGACTTGCATTGGTAGGCCAATGACGGTCTACCACAGTGATATAGTGTATACAGTGCTCAATGATTCAGTGTTTACAATGCAGTGCTCAGTGATCAGTTATAGTGTTATGGGTGGTCCTTCGTGGTCACTCTTTAGTGATAGTGATTGCGTCCCGTGTATCCGGTCCAGAGATTTTTACCGAATATCGCTAGTGGCAAAATGATAAATATTGAACGTAAAATAATAAAAGTTAAGTGACTAAGATAATAATTATAAATTAAATATATAATTTAGGAGATGAAAGAGTAATTTAACTATGTAATAAAATAATAACTAAAAGGAAAAATATAATTTATTAGTAGTAAGCTATTTAGAAATGTGATAAGTATATAGATTTAAGAGTAAAGTGGTAAACTTAAATGACAAACAAAAACTGTATAAAAACACTGCAGATGAAGAAATAAGATAATAAATTTAATAATAAAGACTTTAGTTTAATACATGATGTAGGTAAACGAATTGATGAATTAGGAATAAAATGAAAATGTCTTTTGGCATATATATAAATCATATATTCATCCGCACATAACATATAAGTAGATTAATCAATAATCTAATTATGAAATAAAAGATACAAAGAAATGGTACCCAGAATGTAAATTAGAACTGAGTTAAAAAAATTTATATCGTTTTTATATCAAACTTATTAAGAATTCCATGAAACAAACATGATTGTACTGGGTAATCATATTTGATGCATGGTTAATAGGTGCTAAAACTTAATGATTGACATGGAAATTTAAATACATGTATTTTGTTAAGTATTAATTGTTCAACTATGTTTGTTGAAAATGTTGTTTAAAATGTTGCTTGGTTACATGATATAAGCATAATATGAAGTTGACGAATATTTATACTATAGTTAAATAATAAATAACATATTAACTAGGAAGAATATCCTTGAACTCCTTGTTTTATGTATGTTCATCTTTCCCTTTTGTAGGATAATTTTACTTTATATCGGGATTATTGTAATTTATTATCTTTACAGCTTTCTTTACATGCTTAAAGTGATCCTTTATTTATTTGCATTAATCGTGTGAGAAAAAAGATGGAAAATTAATCCTAAATACTCGTTTATATGAACATTTAACCAAGGTATAAGTAAGGGTGAAGTCCCGAACCTTCTCTGGTTTGGGCTTTATTAGGTTAGATTTACTTTCCCAATGTTTTATTGGGTGGCAACTCCATAATACCTACCTCTTGGTGCCCACATAGACACCCTTGTAGGTTGATCACCAATAATAGAGTAGGGGTGATTTCTTGTCTATTGCGAAGCCAATGTTTACGAGTTTAATGAAATTTCTTGGACCCTAAAAGCGAGCCTTCGAGGTTAATGGGGTTTGATGCGCATCAAAGGACCACTTCTAGAAATTTGTAGGCACAGATCTTATGTTTCACCTCCAAATGGAATAATCCAATTTGGAGTTCTATAACTCATTTTATGGCAAAAACATGCACATTAGGTTTGATGACACTTTGATAGAATTCACACTATTGATGACACTACATGCCATAAAACACCCTCACAACCAATTCATCAACCACAACCAAGGTCAATCCAACATTTAACATCAACATACGTTCAAAATAAACTCAATTCATCATCAAACATACACATATAAGGTAAAGTTCCCAAACCTTCTTTATTGCTCATTTTTCTTGAAACTTGTCTTCCTTTCTCTTTCTTCTTTCTTTTACTTGTTTCTCCTCATCTTCCATATTCCACTTGTTAAAATCCAAATAAATTACACCAAAATCCCATGTTAATCATCATCACCAACTCAGAATTTCAGCTCAAGAAATAGAGAAGAAAAGAGATGCAAACTACACAAAAACTTACCTTCGATGCACCAAAACTCAACTTGATTCACTTTGTGCCCTTGAGTATCAATTTAACAAGTAAAAAAAGGAGATGAAGAGAAGGAAATTACTGTAAATTTTTAACCAAAGAAAATGTCATCCCTCACTCTTCCAATCTCACTTTATATATACTTCGTAATTCTATAAGGATAGGTGTTGGCATCCTATAGGTTACTTTTTTAGATTTTTATGAAATTTTCCTCTTTGATCCTTAGCTTATCTTTCAATCATTCTTTGGCATATAATAAACTCTTACCAATACTTTATCCCACTAATGAAATCTTAGTTATAGATACAAAAGTCTCAATTTATCAATTTACAAATTTTTCGCACTTACTGAAACTTTTGACTTAATGATGGTTACGTCCTTTCGACTCAATATCGCTTCTTCGTGCACTTTTGGTTTCCATTTCACCCGAAACATGCCTTATTACTGCCAAGGTGCATTTTGGGTCCTTATATGTTCTATTGGTTAGGTTAAAATCGGACTATCGATATTCATATTATTTGGGTTGTCATAATGTCTTGCTAGAGACCACTTATGACCAGTGGGCTTATAATGGGATTGGGCTAACTGTCAATATAATATGAACTAATTGTGTCGCACATCAAGAATGTAATGAATGGGTTATGGTTTATTTGGGCATTTCAAATTTTAAATATATCAGATATAAAATTCGAAACAATTTTAGGAAATAAAAACTAATATTTCTTATTATTGAATAAGAAATAATATTCGTAAAATGATTCTACATGATATTGATAATATGTGGCTGCATATATATATATGTGTGTGTGTGTGTTTTAATAAAAAAAGACCCAATTAATGTGTGACTATATAAAGATTTTAAAGGACTAATAACCTAATTATTCTTATTCTTTCTGTCATTTTTAAGAAAAATATAGAAAGGTTTTCTGCCACTTTTGTAGAAAAGATATAGAGAAAAACTAAACACTAGCTACCACAAAGGGGCTAACACTCCTGCAATCAGTTCATCATCATTTGCGTGTGGATACTGGTGGTGTAACACCCCTAATCTATACGTAGTGAACGCCACCTTAACTAGATGAGCCACTACGATAGGTGAGGGCTGTCACAACTACAAATATGCTAACAGAGATACACAGGCATTAACTTACATACATACACAATCACTAGCTTAGGAATCATAAAATTTCATTTCTATTAACTTAAACCTGTATTGTTATTACCTAATTTCATGCATTAACACTATCAATAACCAAAAGGAATATACTTACTATACACATATTATAATTTACGCATTCATATAATTCGAATACATGCACAGGTAGGTTAAATACAACTTAAAATCATACAAATTACATACAAAAAGAACCTACACAAAAACTGGTCCTAGTGTGCTGGCACTAGAGTAATGTAGGGTTGTCCTTTAGTGCTCACTAATCTTCTGCACCTGCACAGATAAACACCCGTGCTAAGCACTACGGCTCAGTGGGGAAAAGCATGCAATGGACAACCACTCACAGTGGTCATCAATGCATATACAAGCATATCTTATATCAAATAAATAATGAGAGCAGTAGGAACAACACATATATATAATTTAGATGTACGATTCATATTTACAGAAAATCAATATATATATCATTATATTCTTTATTTCATTCATAATACCAGCTGTCTGCACTATCAAGTGGTGGATAACGAGATACATAGTGGTAGTGTCATACTGCTGACACAAGACACATAGGGATCCACAATCGGAATCAAAATACAAAGGGGACCCAATAAGATCCAGAAACACATCAAGACCGAACCATAGGTCCAACACATAGGCTGCAGCAAAAAAACCCTATAGGCACGCCTATCTATCCACTACCCGTCTTTTGTAGGTTGTCTATTTATTACATTCATTTATAAAACATACAATATTATCCTGATCACTTAATTATGCATTAAACAAAGAATACAATAAAAATAATCAAAACCGAATGAGAGACGATCGTGCCTCGTGAGCGACGGTCGTGCCTCTTGAGCGACGGCCATGCTTTATGACCGATGGCTATTGGTCACTTACTCAAGCTCGCCCATGGCTATTCGTGTCCCAGGACGGCTGCCACTTCACTTTGGCCCATCCCTGGCGCTTTGCATCTGAGGGAAGGCTGTCAGTCAAGGTGTGCGACCGTCGCTCAGAGGGAAGCCCTTGAGGGGTGGCCATGCCTCAGCCCGCATGTTCGTCCTTAGTATATTTTTACTTGAGGGATGGCTGTCGGTCTCAATAGATGCCCATCGCTCGCGTGGAGGCAATGACGAAACAGAACGTATCTCTTATCCTTCTCCAACACACACACACCATCAAAATAGAATGCAAGAATAACTTGCATAGCCTCAAACACTATATTAAGCTCATTTTTAGCCAGAGTGTTATTACTCCTCTAGATCTTAAATTTATAATGGTATAAATTTCAAGTCATTTGGAGTTAAGACCAGGAAGATATGGCCTTAGAAACCCAAACTTCTCCAAAAATCCTATTCCAAAATTTAGCTACAATTTTGTGTCATTTTGAAGGCCTTAGAGTCCAAAATAAATTATGACTATTTATGGGATATTTGTAGGCACAAATTTCTTGGTTCTGGCCTAATTAGAATCAAGTCATTTAGATATCTAAAACTTGACTTATAGTTAGAACAGTCCCCAAAGGTCATTTTACCTGAAAAACGAATTTCACTTTTCAAGTTTACTCTAATCCAAATTAACTTAACTCTCCTAATTGATCACTCATTTCCAACTCATATCAGCCCAAAATCAACAAAAACACTTCAATTCAAGTAATTAAACAAGTTATGCAAGGGATTCAATAAATTTCCCAAACCTATTCTTAGCTTACTTCAAGCTCAACTAGCTTTTCCTTCTTCTATTTTCTTCTTGCCTTTAGCTCCACTTGGTTTATCCACTACAAATCAATCAAAATCCATTATCAATACACTAAACTCTCACTTACTAACTTATAAACATTCCATGGGCAGAATGAGAAAAACCAACTATTACTTACCTCTTTTAGCTTACACAACCACTAAAAATTCAACTAGCCAATTTGAGTGACAATTCAAGCACCCATTAATAGAGGATGAAGAGATTAAAGAAAGAAGAAGAGCAGAGAAGAGGAGGACGGCAAAATGGATGAAGAAAAAGAAAAGGGAAATGTGCTTCTCCTTCTCCACCAACCAAGACATTCAAGTCGTCCTAATCTTCCTCCTTTAATTTCCATCCACACACTTGTCAGTCATTGATTGGCTCACTTTTCTAATTACCTTTTTAATCCTTGAATTTCGTATAACTCATCCATTAATCTCTTAATTGACTCAATTCCCATATAAGCATATAGTATAATCCATTTGGTGCAATTAAGTCCTTAAGGTTCAATGCCAATTTCAATTCTAACAATTCTCTTAATGCTGTTTATATCCAAGCACACATATTTAGCTAAACACTTACTTAGGCCACTCTCATACAGCTACTAACATGCAAAACGACTAGGGTACAAGTCGACGCCTTACAAGTGGAGGGTGTGATGGCCTAAATACTAGGTTATTCATGAGCAGTATTTTTTGAGATTGATCAATGGATCTGTGGTTGAAAATACACCCATGAGTGAAATTAATTTTATTTGAACAACATAAAATATTTGTCATGACAAGTTCGATGGTGAAATTTGGGGTTAAAAAGAGGTCAAATAGATCCAAAAAATGTAAAATGAAGTGGAAAAGTCGGTTTGGGCATTTGTCATTGATAAATAGCCATCTGTCATGAGGGACGGGTGTATATCAATGACCAACAGCTGTTTGTGGTGACAGATGGGTAAAAACCAGCCCGAGTTGACTAGATGTGACCCAAGTTTTACCGGACTATAAATGATGCTACGGACCTCAAAAAATAATTTGAAAATATGGACGTACTCGTATTAATGTGTAAAATCATATGGTAATAAAAAATTAATTTTATAGTGACACTTGAAATTTGGCTATCGATTAAGTAAATAATTACTGGACTGGGAAACGGTCTCTATTTGAGATGAAGATTTATGTGTGGGCTACTTAATAAATTTTATGAATTATGGAATCAATTTTGAGAGGAATTGAGCTTGGAAAGTGAGAGAAATAATTTTTGGATTGCATAATGGGCTTAATAACCTAAATGCGCTTAAAATTGGTTGGACCAACTTGCTTCGACCAAGCCCAACCTATTGAATCCCCTATAAATAGCCTAAAATATGAGATTGTGCTAGAATTCTCCAAAATTTTATCCATTTTTCTTTTCTTCTTCTTGTGGCTAAATTCTTCTCTCTTTCTCCTCACCAAATCTTTTTAATTTTCTTCTTTGATCTCCCTAAATCTAAGCCACCGTATCATATTCCAGCCCTTCTATTAGTTGTTTGTTGCCTATAGTCTTTAATTGAGGGAATATAAGTGGGAAAATATAAAGATTTAAAGTTAGATCACAACTTTGAAGTAAGAGAAATTGATGTTTTTAAATTGGTTTAAAGGCTCTTATAGCTCAATTAAGGTGTGTAGATTATATTTATGTTGTTATATTTATTAAATAAAGAAAAATAATGGTGGTTTTATGGGTGCATATATTCGGCCATATGTAGAAAATAAGGAGGAAGAAGGCACATCAACGGGATAATCTAACACCTTTATACCTGTAAGAAGAGTATGGGGGTGCTACGTGGACTAATCATGGGTATCTTACAATACTAATTGTTAATCATTTAATTAAATCACATTAAATTACCATACTTAATCAATTACAAACATTATTAAACCATACTATTACTTATATGAAACATATATATATATATATATATATATATATATATATATATATATATATATATATATATATATTTTAACCAAAGACGCTGTAGGATCAAAGGGTATAAATAAATAACTATCACACAACAAAATATCCACGAAAGGATTTCACAACCTAAAACTAAAATGAAAATGTAGTGCAGATGCAATTCAAAATAATTTAAAAATATCGTAACTAAGAAGATACGGGCAGTAGATCAGCCAGGATAACTAAAGCTATATCCCACATGTGGCTAAAGCTTTTTCAACTGATATACCTTCAAGGTTGTTTAAAATTGTGCAAACAGTATTTCTGTTGTACCAGATCAGCATGAGCCACAAGTACAAAGCATACTTATTAATGCAAAACAATTTGTTTAAAACATATATATATATATATATATATCTTGAAATAGTAATACAAATTATAGAAACTATAAGGTACAAAGGCTCAACAAATGAGCTACACTTACAGGTTTTGAAATATAATAATTACAAGCTTTAGGAGATAAATACTCAGCTCAAGAATTATAAGGGTTTTTTGCTCTACACTTGAGCTACCTAGATTCTTTTCTAAGTGTGAGAGAGTTTGAAGATTGGGAATTCTCTCCCAAAATGAGTCTCTGCCTTCAACTGGGAAGAAGGGATCCTTAAATAGAGAGCTTCTGTCAATTAAGGGAGCCTGAGGTGACTGGATGAGCTGTAAAGAGATTCCTTCACATGCTGGATTCCTGTTCATCAATCATGGCTGTTTGAAAATAAAAAAAAGTAACAAAAAGTAGCCGATATAATAAAGTTTTACTGTTTGGCTTTTGACTTTTCTTATACTTTTTTTTTTTCCAGATAGGCTAGGCCTTTTACAAGATTGTGGGCTAAGCCTATGTTTACAAAAATAAAGAAAATGAATGGGCTGGGGCCATGTTTACAAAATGTCTTGTTTATGGTCTTAAACAAGAGTTTGGGAAAATGTTGTAGCAGTCATCTTCGTTATCTTCGCCCAAGTTAACTAAAGGCTCAGAACCTGAGTAAGAGCCTGCTTTTGAGGGGCATGAGGAAGCTTTTGAAAATGAGGCCTTACTTTGGAGGAGTTGGGCCCTTATCTTAAAGTATTCTTCTTCAGTTTTTGCTACTGCCAATTGGGTCTGTGCGAAGGACTTATGGGCCAAAAACTGAGTTATTACTAGCTCTGGTTTGAGAAGGCCTTGACTCTGGAGCCACAAGTTAACGGTCAATTTTTTTGATAAAGTTCGGAATAGAAAATTTCGTCCACCATCTGATTTTAAATCTCCTGACCAAGTTTATTTGTCCTTTCTGCTGATGGTAATCCAAATACCAGGCTGTCACCCATGGTAAGAAAAACCTTGTGGCAAAAAGCATTAAAGGATGGAAACTTTTTTTCTTGTCAGAGGGTTTGTAAGAGGTTTTAAAGAGGTTATAGCTATCTTGAATTTGGGGTTTTAGGATTTCAGGAGAAGCTCGATACAATTTTCACCAATGAGCGAACCAAAAAGAAATTTTGGAAGGCTCCTATTTGAGATTAAAGTAAAACAACCAAGTGTGGGTGAAATTTGTGTTTTGAAAAAGAAAAGCATTGTACCAGGTCTGTTGGTAATCCCAGTAGGAATAGGTCCGACAATGGTTATAGGTGGTTTTGAAATCAACGGGAAAGGTTTTAGGTTGGTGAAGGTTTTATCCCCACTCGAAAGGAGAGAGAACTTTAAGGATTTTTCCCATTGAATAATTGACTTGTCCAGTTTTAGGATTGTCCATAATAGACACGGAACCCGTCAATTCTAAGATTGCCCTGTAATAAGGCTGGAGTTTTGTTAAATCACATGGTATAAAAAACCAGCCTTTGGGGAAAACTCTTGAAATGGCCATTTGAGGGTTTGGAAGATAAAATCCTTCCTCCATGGTCCAAATGTATTGAAAATCCATTTTAACAAAATAATTTGAAATATTTTTTGACAGAGACAAAACAATTTTAGAACTATTTTGGGTTTCAATAATTTTTAAAAATTTCTCTTGTGAGGATTTCGAAGAAACAACTCCGAGGTCGGAGGGTTTGATAAGTACTTTATCAAAAGATGTTTCTTGTGTATTTTTTGAAATCTGTTTAGAGGAGGGTTTTGAGGATGAAGATCCTTCCTCTTGTTTTGGAATGGTTTGAGGTGTTTTACCTGGTTGCTATTCTGCCAGCATTTTGAAAAGGGGGCCAGCCAAGTTCTAGCTGTTTGGAAAGAGTCTCGATCCATTGTTGGTCCTAAGACTATTTGGCAAGGGTCTCCTCACCTTCTTTGACAATTTGGGCCCATGATTTTATTTCTATGGCAGACGAGGCTGTTACAAGTTTTGAAGCCTTCTGGTCCTCTTTTCCCTTTCCTTTGGATTTTCTTGGCATTTTTAAGTCATGTTTTGAATGAACTATCTGGTTAGAAAATCAAGAATCGATTTTTTATGTCCCTTAATAAATTCAATATCAAAATCAAATATACTAAGGATAGCTTGCCATCGGGCAAAAATTTGTTTTGATGCAATATTTTTGACATCTTTCTGTAAAACTTCCTTAGCAGATTTACAATCAATGTGAAGTAAAAACTTTTGATTTAGTAAATTTCTTTAGAATTTTGAAATGCACATGACAATTGAAAGAATTTCTTTTTTAATTGTAGAATAATTCTTTTGACAATCATTCAAATGTGCAGATGTGAACTGGACTATGCATTCTTTCCCGCCCACGCTTTGTTTTAAAATGTCTCCATAACCTAAGTCAAACGCATCCGTCCCAAATATTTTAGGTGTTAAAGGGTCAGCTAAATGTAGGCAAAGGATTTCCTTAACCTATTTTTTAATTTGTTGAACTATACTTGGATGTTCATCAGTCCAAGCAATCGGGTTTTTCTTCAATCTATCATGCAAGGGTTTTGCTAATCGGTTGATATTTGGACAAAAATCTAGAACATAATTCAGACTTCCTAGGAATCTCTGAAGCATGGTTTTGTCTGGAAATTTGTCAGCAAAAGCTAAAGATCTCTATATCAGAGTAATTATCCCTTGGGAAATGTAATGTCCTAAGAAACGGATTTTTGTTTGGAAAAGAGAGATTTTTTTTAGAAATAACTAGTCCATTTTTCTTTATGACATTGAAAAAGGTCCTGAGGTTTTTGAAATGTTGTTCAATTGACTCCGAGAAGACAAAAACATCATCAATATAAACAATACAGAAGTTTGAAAGAGGATTAAAAATCTCATTCATTATTCTTTGGAATTCTTAAGGAGCATTTTTTAAACCAAACGGCATAACCGTCCACTCATACTGTCCAAATGGAATAGTAAAAGCGGTTTTGTAACGATCTTTTGGTTCAATCTGGATTTGCCAAAAACCTGATTTCATATTAAATTTTGAGAAAACAAATGCAGAATGTAATTTTTGCAACAGATCTTTTTTGTTGGGAATCGAATACCGAATCCATTTTAAAGCCTTGTTTAATGGTTTGTAATTAATTACAAGACTAGGCATGCCTCTTTCAATTTCAGAGTTTTTGTTAACGTAGAAAGCTGCACAGCTCCAGGGAGACCTTGATTCTATGATCAGACCCTTTTGTTTTAAATCTTGAATCTCTTTTTTACAGTGTTCTTCGAGTTTACGATTCATTTGAATAGGTCTGGCTTTTATTGGGATTTGTCTTTCTTAAAATTTATTTTCATACGGTAAATCCACCATATGTTGTTTTCTATCCTAGAAAGCATTTGGTAAATCTGAACAAATCTCATTTTCAATAATTTTTTGAAAATCATAAATTCTTTGTTTTACCCAATCGTTTTCTAATCCCTTTTGGATTTTGAAAAAGGAGACATCCTATTTGAGAAAATGCAAATGTTTTTATTTTCCTTGAATTATGCAATTCAATTCATTTTTGTAAACATAACAAGCTTTCAAAAGATTTAAATTTCTTGTTCTGGGTTTTTCAATGAAAGGAAAAATAATTTTCTCTTTGTTTGCTTTAAAAGAAATACCGTCATACGTGACAGAATAAAGAGTAATCATAATGATGGATAGAGTTCTTAGAATGACAGTATGGCTAATATTTTATAATAAAATAAAAGTAGTTTTTATTAAAAAATTTCCATTATGAATTGAAGCTTCTATTTTTAATTTAATATTCATGTCGGAATTGTTGGTTGCGACAAGTTTTTCAGAAGTTTTTTCAGAAAACCTTTTTGGAATGATATAGCTTTTTAAACAATTTAAATATGCTCCTGTGTCAAAAAGAGCTACTGTATCAATAATTCTAAAATCGTTTGAAAAAACAAGAGAAACCTTTAACAAATATTTTCTTGGAGTTATTTCTCTTAAAACAAACAAGAAATTATCTGGAGCATGTTCTAAACTTTGAATTTCATTTTCCAAGTCTAGATCAGTAGTTTTGTTTTCTTCCTTTTCTTCATTATTATTATCCCTGGAACTAGAGTCTTGTGATAGTAAAGCATGAAAAAGTTTTGAATCATCTTCCTATTTTTGTTTAAGAGTTTTTAGCTCTTGTTTGACAATTTTAATTTCTTCTTGAAGCGATTGAACTATCACAAGAGATTTTTCTTTTATTTTAGTACTTAAAATCCTGGTGAGATCATAAGTACTGTTTGAAATGAGCTTAGAAGTAGAAGGCATTGGAGATTTGGGTTCAAAAGACTTCAAAAGTTTTTCAATGATTTCCTTTTGGAGTTTTGAATCTTCTACTTGTTTTATAATATCAAGAATTAGTTCCTGATCTTTTGTCAAAATGTTTATTGATTTTGAACTAGTACCCGACTCACTACTAGAGGAATTAAGGGTGGCTACTTCATCATTTTGAAAAGAATCTTCAGTTTCTGACGATTCTATTTGAAATTCACTTCCAGAAGTTTCAAGGAGGATTGCCTAAATTTTTTGGATTGTTTTTTCCTCTACCTGTAACTCATGGAGTTTCTTATTAAGTCTACAATATTTGTAAGTATGGCCAGGTTTGCCACACTTAAAGCAGGTGACTTGTTTGAAATTTTGGGGCTTGAAGGGTTTTTTGAAAGATCTTCGCTTTTTGTAAGGCTTTTGGGGCTTAGATCTTTTATAAAACTCTTCCTTATTAGGTTTTGAAGAAAATCATTTGTGAAGCTTTTTGTAGGATTTGGAACAGGAACCTCCACAGGTTTTTATTTGGTTTTCTATGGAAACTTAAAACTATTTACAAAATGATCCTAGTTCTTGCCTAGTTTTCTTCATTTCCCATTTTAAATACTTCTGAAGTTTTAAATCTTGGCAGATTCTCAAACCTTCTTTTTGAGTGAAACTGACTAATTCCCCATAGGTCAAATTGTTGTAAGGAATTTGGTTAATCCCAAAAGCTTCTTTAATTTTGTTATGGACTCTTTCTCCTAGAAGGGTAGGAAGGCCTACAAGGATTTTTTCTTTCCAAAATGGCTGATTGGAATCTTCCCTAAGCATTACCCTAGTTAAGAAAGTGTTTTTATAATTTTGGAATTCAGAAAGCTTTTTACACCTAAGGTTTGAAAGCAATTCTGCGTTTTTGTCTTTTAAATGAGAAGGGTCACCTATGAAGTGTAGACTAATCGTATGGACTACGGTTGCTACAGCATTAGGTATGGGGTTACTCAACTTATCAAGAATGGGAGCTCTATCCTCTGTGGTCTAAATGGCACTTAATATTTCTAATTATTGTTGGGCAGTGAGATGGCAATCCCACTATCCTTTCAGTTGACCTGAAAATCCTGCTATGAGGAGTTCAGCAATAGCTCTTTCAGGTGTATTCGTTTGGGTTTTGTAGGCATTTGAGTCCATAGTCATCTGTTGTAGAAGGCTAAGGATATTGTACTCAGACATACCATCTACGTTCTATTCATAGACAGTTGAGGCATTGAACTTAGACTGGGACAAAATGTTTAGTCTATTTTCTATGCCTAAGTCTTGTGCTGTAGTCATGACCAAAGGTTGGCCTTTTTGCCAATGGAGCCTATACAACTCCTCTTTAAGGTTTGGTTGTTGTTTTTCAGAGTTAGATACTGATCTAAAGTGCTAACAGTCTTGTTACGGTCAGGGGTGTCTTGTACAACTACTGGTGTAGAGGTAGTGGTATGTTCTATCCTACTGAGTTGGGTTTTGAGAGCTTCGGTAAATTCTGATTTACCTTCCCTGAATAGTTTTTGACTTGTTTTTGAAATCTGAAAAGGTTTAAACACAGGGCTTTTCAGTTTTAACTCTATTGATTCAACCTGGGAAGTAACAGTGGTTTTCTGGGTTTCCTCTATCCTAATTAACTGCTTGGTAATCATACTTAGATGAGTGTTTGTAAAGTTGTTTTGTTGAAGAATATTTTTGATATCCTTGTTTGAATCATTGCCTGGGGTTTTGTAAGGTGCCACATCTATTGTGGTTTCTAGGTGCGCAATTTTGATCTGTCTTAAAGGTGGATGTTCAGATTGAGTTTTCGTTCCATCTACCATTTCCCATTCTGTTACCTTCTTTTTAATAATAGTGACAGGGTTAACAGATATGGTGTTTGATTTGAATGGATATGAAATTTCTTTTTGAGATGCATAAATTTCAAACCAATCAAAGAATAAAACATGAGCTTTGTTTTGCATGACAAAGTCATAAAACTCATTTTGGATTTCTTTTCTTTTATCTAGAAAATTCTTGAAAAATCAATTTGTGACACGCACCGAACCAAGCAAGGGCCCTCACTGAATTCGCTTTTAGGATTCGAGGGACTGATTCGCATCTTTCGATCATGGGCACTAATGAGACATCTTGGATGTTTCCTTCCCAATGGAACATTGGAAAGGAACATCTAGCCCCATGGCACCTTTGAGCACCTTTGAGGTATCATGTAGTCGCCACCCAATTCACAAGGAATTAGGAAAGGTCTCTAACCTCTCATTGGTCAAGACCAGAGATTGGTGTTCGGAACTTCCCTCTGATTCATGCTTTGGTTAATTATAAATGAGTTTTTAACTCCCTAAAATTATACCTCTCATCTCACACGACTTATGCATTTAAATAAAAGCGCATCGCAACCTCATAAGGAAAATAAAGAAAAGTGATAAAGAAAGTGGTAAGTAAAATAATAAAAGAAAGCGGTAAACACACAAGCATTCAATTACAAGAGGAGTTGGGGCGGAATACAACCCCAAAAGTAAATAATGTTGCCCCAAAATTAATTACAAGGGCCCAAAAGAGAATGAACATAAATTCTAAAACAAACAAACGAAATCAAATATAAGAACAACTTACATAAATCGGGACATTCATTTAATTTTAGGAACATCGGTTCCTTCGCAGTTGTTTGAAGGTTTAGGAAAATTGGTTCCTTCACGCTTATTTAAAGAAGGTTCGAAGAGTCGTTTGATGGTTGAGTTGAAAAAATCGGGATGAGTGATCCCATTTTTTGGGAAAATTAACTCGCTATTTTATTTGTGATATTTTTCATTCCTTGTCTAAAACACGGGACGTTGGTCCCAATTTTGTTAGTAAAAATTTCAATTTAATTGTAGTAATATTTTTGTGATTTTTTATCTCACGCGTGCATAAATGAAATAATTATTTACAAAAAAGCACAACAAAAGAGAGGGCAAAGGAAAGGTCTTACTGAAACCGACATGATCCTTTATGCATCGTGACCCAGCTGGGAGGTCGCGAGAACGCCCACATAATGCAAGTCAATAAATCTCAAACAGAAAATAATATTAAAAATATTAGTAATAATTCTGGAAATAAATCAAATAAAGACAAAACAAACACAGTACATATAATAAATAATGGTAATAATACTAACAATAATGCAACACGACAAAATAATAATAATAATAATAAATATGATAGTAATGATAACAATAATGATAATAATAATAATAATAATAATAATAATAATAATAATAATAATAATAATAATAATAATAATAATAATAATGACGATGATGATAATAACAATAACATAAACATAAACATAAACACAAACATAATAATAATAATAATAATAATAATAATAATAATAATAATAATAATAATAATAATAATAATAATAATAATAATAATAATAATAAATAATAATAATGAATATACTAAGCTTAAAATAAATTAACATGGAACAATAATAGATAAAGTGATAATAATGATAATAATGGTTATAAATATTTAAGACAAATAATCATAATGATGATGATAATGTTACAACATGATGATAATGCTAAATAGTAAAGATAATAATAACATAAGTGGAGGATGGTGGCTAACGGCAAAACAAATAAAGAATAAAGCCACGAAAATCAAACAAAACAACCATAGAGAAATTAGACCAAAAAATGAGACTTGGGATGTCAACAGTGGCAGGAGTATTAGAAATGCTAGCAAATAAAGATGGCAAATATGACAAAATTATTAACCATAAATGATAAATAAAAAAGAAATTAAGACGGCTCCAAAATGTTTACCCTCAGAGATTATAAATTGAAAAATAAGATGCATTGATCCGTCCTCCTTGTTGATTTTTGTTGTGATAAATATTTGAAGAAAATATGAAAATTTGTGTTTTGAAACAAGTTTTAACTCAAGAAATTATTTTGGTGAAAATATTTCTTGGAAGAAAATAGAGCAAAGGAAATTAATTTTCCAAGCTCAAAATCATCCGGGAAATAAAAAGAAAAAAATCTTGAAGAAAAAAAGAGGAAGAAAGAATTAAAAGCTTTTGAATTTCCTTTGATTTTTTCCTTAAGGAAACTCACGGCTGCTCCTCCTTCTTTTGAGAGAAAAATAAAATTCTTTTGTTTGAATAAAAGTTGTAACCCCCCTTGAAAATGAATCCCAAAACCCTATTTGATTTCCTATCTTTGTCCCAAAATGGGACATGACAAAAACTCTTTTAATTTTCGTTACCCAAAATTATCATTAAAACATGAAACTAAAAAAACAGACAGGAAAAAAATGACAGGCTAAAGCGACAGCACGGGGCAGTAAGGCACGGGGCAAAAATGCCCGCGTGGAGGCAGGCAAAGCGCGCCCCAGGGGGCGCGTGCGCCCTCCGTGACACACACCCTAGTGGGGTGCATGCTCCTGGTAGTGCGTGCTGCCTTGGCAGTGCTCGCGCAGGCACGCGCTCCTGCGTGCGCTGCCTCCACAGCGCTCGTGTGGGCGTGACCTTCCCGAGTGACCTACGAACAAAACATATATAAAAAATAAAAAATAAAAATAAAATAAAATAAAAAGGAATAAAAATAAGCGTAAAAATACAAAAATTTTGAATTAAAATTTTTAGAGGAACCAAGGAGATTTTCGACAAGGAAAACATCATTATTGACATCTCTACTTGTGGCAAGTATCATTTTCATCATTGGATAATTCTGATCTTGGACTGCCTCGAGATTCGGGGTCTACAGTTGCCCCCAATTTTGGGAAACCTAAAAACTGGGCCTTTGGGCGTGCCAAAATTCAGAAACGAAGGGAAGAGACACGTACCTGAGTTGGTCACTTCGCCAGATTGGATGGTATTGTTGGAGTGGTTGTCGCCATGTTGTCAGCGTATTGTCTTTTGTTGCAGCGGTAATGTCGTGACCGTGCTAACCCTCTACGGAGTGGTAGTGCTGTCATCGTGCTAACCTTTGTAAAGTGGTAGTGTCGTGGTCGTGCTAACCTCCTGTAGGATGGTAGTGCCGCCATCGTGGTAACCGTTGTGTATTGGTAGTGCCGTGGTCGTGCTAACCTCCTGTAGGATGGTAGTGCCGCCATCGTGCTAACCGTTGTGAGTTAGTAGTGCTGTGGTCGTGCTAACCTCCTGTGGGATGGTAGTGCCGCCATCGTGCTAACCGTTGTGAGGTAGTGCCGTGGTCATGCTAACCTCCTGTGGGATGGTAGTGCCGCCATCGTGCTAACCGTTGTGAGTTGGTATACCATGGTCGTGCTAACCTCCTGTAGAATGGTAGTGTCGCGATCGTGCTAACCCTTATGAAGTTGTAGTGCCATGATCATGCTAACCCTCCGTAGAATGGTCGAGCCGTCATCGTGCTAATCCTTTCTGAAGTGGTAGTGCCGTTATCGTGCTAACCTTCCGTAGAATGATAGTGCCGCCATCGTGCTAACCCTTATGAAGTGGTAGTGCCGTGGTCGTGCTAACCGTTTCTGAAATGGTAATGCTGTGGTCGTGCCAACCTCCTGTAGGATGGTAGTGCCGCCATCGTGCTAACCGTTGTGAAGTTGTAGTGCCGTGGTCGTGCTAACTTTCCGTAGAATGGTAGTGCCACCATTGTGCTAACCCTTCTAAGCTTTGAAGCGGTGCTCCCTAAGAGCCCTTTGGTTGATTGCCCCCTAAAAGTTCTTTGGCTGATTGCTCCTTGAGAGATCTTTAGTTGATTGTTGGATTGGTATTTTGATCGATGTCGTCAGTCACCTCTCGCCGGCATTCGCATTGAATATCTCTTGCTGCAAAACTGGAAAGCTAAATATGCAAGAAAATTGGTGAGCATGCACGTGAAATGCATGTGTCATGCAGGAATGCAGAATAAGAATTCATCTGAATGGATTTGGAGGCGATAACCGGCTTGGTCGCAATTGGCTGTAGGATTGGTGCCCTCTGGAATTGTTTTTGAATTTCGTGCTTTAGGGATTACGAGTTTCTCCTATGATGGCTGTAGTCATTCTTTGAAGGTAGTGCGTCCCTTGTGGATTTTCACAATAGCTTTTCTTAGCAGGAAATGCGTCCTTTACGGATTTTCACATAACCCTGTGCCTTATTTTTTGCCTGGAATTGACGCAACCCGATCCAGCGGCTTTTATTCATTTTATTTTTTTTTGTAGGACAAACTGCCTATTCCCAGGTTTTCACCCTGCCCCTTTGGCCTAACTTTTGCTTAGAGTGCCAGTCATAGTTTTCATCTCTAACGACCTCTTTTTTTTTTTAGAGCGACTGAAATTATCGTCAAAGATCTTTCAGGTATGATTGGCATGTACTTATGTCTCAGATTGTGGTTGTATGAATTTGATTCCTATCATGAGGGTGCTATAGAATTGGCTTCACAGTTGATAGCAGGATGAGTTAACTGAAGTGCCTGAGTGGCGAGAGTGGCAGAGGGTAGATAGTACCAATGCGCTGATTCTATGCTGAAACCAGACAAATTAGAGTATGCAAGATGAACTGCTCTGGTCACACTAATATATCATCGCATAAGTGTATGTATTTCAGCTTGATTTCATAACACATGATCACTATTTAACATGGATTCAGAATGCAAAATTACATCTAATCTCGGAGTGGATCTTGTAAGCATCGGACTCCTGTTTCCAATCAGCCCTTGCAGGTTTTCTTGATTGAATATTTTCTCTCCTTTTATTATTATTATTATTTTATTTTTATCCTTTGCCATGAACCCTCCTTCAGTCCATCAGTGTTGGTTGAATTCGCTTTCATCTTTGTTAGCCGGAGAGGCTGCTACTTCTGAGAGTGGTTCCTCTTAGTATCAAAGCCATGTTCTTGGCCCATATGCAGACTGGTTAAGGTGATGTGTTCCTTATTCGGGGTTTGGATGTGAAATCTCACACTTTGCTTTTATTGGCTTTGGTGGTTTAAATTTTGAAATGGTTTTCAATGGCTGAGATTGGGGATAGGTTCCTTATTTGGGGCTAAAAAAAAGTTATGGCTTTTTTTTCCTCTCTCTTTTTTTCTCTTTTTTTTTGTTTTTATTTTCTTCTTCTCTGTTTTTTTTTTTGGTTGAAAGGTAAAGAGTTGTCCTGCTAAATTTGGCAGTAAGGATCCTGGATGGTTAAAGGTCAATCTTGATTGATTTTAGGGTACACATTTCAAATGGTTAGGAAGAAATGAGTCACACGGTTTGGTTCTAACGAATTATATGTTTCTAGTGAAGGTCCTGAGTTTTATTCGTCCAACTTTTGATGTAGCTCTCGGGGTTTGATTTTATTTAGCAGCACCATATGCAACCCAAATGTTGGGGGTGCAAAGGAATGGCTTTCAAAATTCGGTTCATCATTATGTTGGCACGTGGAAGTAGCATTGATCTCAAGAATGTCCTTGTCAATCTTCAGCATGTCATACCAGGTCCAGGCAAAGGCTCTTTTATTTCATTTTTTTTATTTTCTCACTTTTTAATCTCTCTTTAAGAGTCATAACGGATGCTATCAAGATTTTCCTTGGGTTTCCCAAAGCTCCGAGATTGAATGGAATGGCATTAGTTGAATCAATGTCAAATATAAATGTGCATGATTATGCATAATGAAATCACAAGAAACATCACACTAATAAATAAAATTATTCATCATATTAAAATAACCAAACTGTCATGAAGAGTTCTGGAAATAAAAAGAAACAAAGTATCTAAAAACACAATATTGTCTTCATTTTCACTCTACTGATGAGTGACAGCAACATATTCATCTCTCTGTTGCTCTTGCCAAATATGCCGCTTAGATGGAACGGACCCGATCATATATTCGGTGGAGGGACTGCATTGTGGCCTGCCTTCTTCTTCTCTCTCTTTTTCGGGTCACTGATCTCCTTGGAGTCAATGAGATCCTGGACCTTGTTCCTTAAAGTTTGGCAGTAATCCGTCAGGTGCCCAGTGTACTGATGGTAGGCGCAGTACTGATCATCTATGTGCCCCGGCTGTCCCTGATTCACAGCTGGCCTAGGTGGCAGTGGTCTCATCTTACCTTCCTTCATTAGCCTCTCCAACACCCAAGATAGAGACCAACCCAAATTAGAAAAGTGTCTTTGTCCTTGTCCTGCCCCAGTAGTTGAAACTTCGGCTGTCTTACCATTTCTACCATTACTGCTTCCAGCCCTGCCTGACTTGTACCCCGACTGGTTTCTAAAGTTCCTCCCAGAAAAGTTATTTTGGCTGGCCTTCTTCGCTAGGTAAGCTGCCTCAACCTCTACAGCGATGTCTTTGAGCGACTCCCAATCCCTGAGCCCCTTGAAGATGAGCAAGTCCCTCAAGTAAGGGAAGGAGTTCCTGATGAATAGCCTAATTTGATCAGTAGTGTCAGGCTTTCGCGTTATTTCCATAACCCTATTCCTCCACCTGGTGAGGTATTCGTGAAATGACTCATCACTCCTTTGCTGTAGAAGCTCGAGGTCCTTCAGGGTGACCTCCATTCTAGTACTGCAGTCGTACTGCTTCATTTAGTCAAAAGGTCCCAGTCCTCTTTGGATCTCTTATCCAGCCCATGATACCAGTCTACCGCCAGACACACTAGACTGAGACAAAAATAATCCACTTTCTGCCTCTTGGTCAGCCCTGTGCCCTTCATCACTAGGGTGTATTGCTTGATATGTGCAGAAGGCTCCGATGTTCCGTCAAACTTAGGCAGCTCAGGCATCCTAAACCTTTGGGGCAGCAGCTCCTCATCCCCCAAATCTCTATCATCGGGTTACCAGATGATAATAGGCGAGTGATTGCCTCAATTTGCTGTCTCAACCCCTCATAGCCTCGTCTTCTACCCTGGGTGCTCTACCCCTCACGGCTTGATGGGCTGCAATCTCCTCAACCTCTTCTTCCATTATGAAATCCTCGTCAGGGTTTGGGACCCTTGCCCTCCTTGGCTTAGCGGGCACAGCAGCAACTTTAGGCTCATCGATAGGTTGGTGAGCAGTATTACACATAATTTGGGCCCCTTCACCGACAGGAAGCTCAACTTGCCCCCGAGGAGGGATTGCTGGCGGTTGTGGGGCAACTGGTGGTTATGAAGTAGGAGGAGGAGCGATCCTTTCAGCCATTGGCCCCATCATTTTTAACATCCTTCGCTCAAAATCCTCTAATCTTCTGGCCAAGTCTTGAGAGGTTAAGGCTTCTATCTCGTCTGCCATCGAAGATAATTCACTGGTCATCGAAAGTGACTCAGAATCCCAAATAAGCACTAACTTTAGCAATTCGAAGGGCGAGTCTGTCCTCACTAGTCGACCGTCAGAACCTCTAGTCCACTTGGATGAATCTATGATGGCTGAAAAGCTTAAATTGTTAGAATGATGCATGGATGACATGTACAATGCATGATCGTGAGTTATGCAGCATTTTGCAATCACATACGAGCAAGTAAGTCCTTCCAACCTTGTTACTCCCGCACACGAGGTCAAATAGTCTCTTCCTAGGTGGGCTTAGTCCATGGGTCAACAGGGTACCCTATGAACGCGCAAAGCGCACGGTGAAAAACCGGCAGCATAACACTCTTAATTTAAAGCACATGCGTATGGGTCTCGGCCATTACGTGTTTGGACACTTCAATTAAATTAAGGTGAACCTATCGAGGCATGAAAGCCTTTGATAAAAGATCACTCAATTTGCTTAATTTTGTTTAATACGCAACGGCCCACATCACAAGCATCGTATTAAGGAGCATTTCACCTAATGGAAGTTTCTATTTGTCATTACATGAGCTTTGGTCAAGGTGGTGATACTTTAGGTCTACCCAAGCACGGTCCCTGCCAATGGGTCTACCTCATCACGAGCATGACGACCGATCGGGTCTCCATTTGATATACCATTAATGGTATGAGGCTTAGGTTGGTGATTATCCTTAACACTTCCCTACAATGAGTGAAAGTAGGGTCGTGCTTCGGGAATGCACCGAGGTAAGATAGGGGCCCAACTAACATAGTTTTAAGGCCCTAAAATGATGCGATGCAATTTTTGAAAAGAGATAGAATTTTAAGTTTCAAAAACTCAATTATACATTGTAACCAAAACACTTTCAGAGCAATGTCACAAACGGTCCCCAGTGGAGTCGCCACTGTGATGCGCGCCAAACCCAGTAAGGGCCTTTGCTGAATTCGCTTTTAGGATTCGAGGGACTGGTTCGCGTCTTTCGATCATGGCGCCAATGAGACATCTTGGATGCTTCCTTTCCAATAGAACATTGGAAAGGAACATCTAGCCCCATGGAACCTTTGGGCACCTTTGAGGTATCATAGAGTCGCCACCCAATTCATAAGGAATTAAGAAAGGTCTCTAAGCTCTCATTGGTCAAGACCAGAGATTGGTTGTAACAACCCAAATAGGGCCTAGTCGGAATCTGTGCGGTAAGTCAGTAAAGTGAGGGTATTTTCGTAATTTGGGTAAGAGGAATTTTGGACATTTAAGAATTTTGTGTTAATGGAATTAATTAATTAAGTGTTAAGTGATGTGAAGGGAATATTAGTGTGTGCTTGTGGTGTAGAATTGTAGGGTGTGAGTGGACTTAAGGCTTTTATTGAGTGGATTGTGGTGTATGGTGCATAGGAAGATATTTGTGTTAGAAAGGCTTTGGTGTGGTTAGTGTATGGTGCCATAAGTGGATGAGTTAAGATGGATTGTTTGATTCTCTAAGAAGGTGACAAGTGGCAAGGGTTGGTGGACAATTAATGGAAAGTATGAGAGAGAAAAGGAGAGGGGCAGAATTTCTTAGCTTCCCGTGGAAGCTAACTCACTTCTTCCTCTTTTCTTCTTCTTCCGTCCTCTCTCTCTCTTGTTCTTCCATTTTTCTGTTCTCATCTTTTTCTCTTGCATTTTCTTTGAGTTTTGAGTGGGTGTTTGGAAGTTTTGAGCTGGAAGTGTTGAAGGTAAGTGTTTGATTCGGATTGAGGTTCCTTTACTTAATTGTGTTTTTGGGTTTTTGGTTTTGGTTTGTGTTTGGGTCTGATTTGAGTGTTTGTAATTGGGTATTTGTGCAAGAATCGGAAGAGAGAAGGAAGAGCAAGGGCAAGGATAAAGTGGATTCGTGAAGAGTTCCGTTAAAGCTTCGATTTTCCAGGTTTGGGAATTTGAGTTGTGTTATAGATTGTGATTTCTTCCCTATTTCTCCTTCTTGGATCAACTCTATCTTGTGTTTGCAAGTCTTGTATAATCTTGAGTGTTTTATAAATGCATGTTTTATTGGAGTAGTGATTTAGTGAAGTGATAGTGATGTAGTGAAGATATTATGTGTTTGCGAAATATGAACTTGCAATAAAAGTGTTTTTGAGTTTGATTGTGAGAGATTTCTTGAGGAAATTATATTTGATTTAGAGTAAATGTGTATATGTGACTTGTGAATGATGCGGTGTTGTGCTGGAGGCGAGAGGTAAGTATTTGAGCATGTGGAGTGGATGCATGATGAATTGTGTGTGTAAAGTGAGGGGAATGTGCAGATTTGGGCAAATCTGGGTTCTGTCGCGATCGCGACAAGTGCCGCGATCGCGACAGAAGGCGGACTTAGCCCCTTGTTCTCGCAGAGCCTCTGTCGCGATCGCGATGTTTGTCGCGAGCGCGACAGAGAGCTCGGTTGCGGAAACCTCCGCGCGGGTGCTCCGTCGCGACCAGGCCTCTAGGCGCGAGGACGCGACGAAGTATCCCGTGCACTGTCGCGATCGCGACACTTGTCGCGAGCGCGACAGAGCCCGGCTCCGTGAGTTCTGCCGCGAGTGCTTCATCGCGAGGAGGTTCTTGGGCGCGACCTCGCGAGGAAGTACCCCGTGCTCTGTCGCGAGCGCGACATTTGTCGCGATCGCGACAGAGACCCTTCCTGCTTGCCTTGTTTTCTGAATGTGCTTCGTTTATTCCACTTTGCGCGGTTTCTCACTATTATATGGAATATGTGTGTACCTTTGACTCGTGATATTATGTACTAGTGTCCTTGATATGGATTTATTTTATGTAAGAGTCTTAAATTTGAATATTGTTTTCGTTATGTTTTGTCTGGTGAGTTATTGTGTTGTCGAGCCTGAAGTGTCAAGGTATAGGATAATTAAGCATGCTTAAGAAGGGTTAGTGTTCAGCTGTTCTGTCCGCCCGTTTGGGCGAAGCGGTCGACCTCCGTGATGGTCATCTTCCGTGTAGTGACAAAATGTTTTGAGACTCTGGTCTCTCGCGCTGCCTTCGGGTATTAAAGTGTTTTTGAGGCTTCGGTCTCCCGTGCCGTGTTCCCGTATCCTTAACCTTTGATTTCAGGCTATTGTGTGTGAATGGTCTTGTATGGATACAGTGAGTGTTCTGATTATAGTGTGTGTTCTGAATAGTGTAATGATTTAGTGCATGGTGTTATTTATCCTGATTATAGTTATATCTCTGTACTCTATTGCATATTGAATTATATATAATAGTGCATGTTTCTTGCTAGTGCTCTGTTGTGTTTGTTTCTCCCCACTAAGCGTTATCGCTTAGCACGGGCTTTTATCCCGTGCAGGTATCGTGAAAGATTTTGGGAGGCTCGAGTCGTGCATCTGCAGGCAGGCCACATAGGAGTCAAGTTTATATTTTTCTTTTTGTTTCCTGATGTAATTCCTTTTGTATATGGATTTTTGTAAAGGATTTTAAAATTGTAATTATTTTTTTTTGGAATATTGTATTAATAACTCTATATCTTAATTATGTTAAAGTATATTTCTATTAAATAGTTATTGAATACTTCCGCTTAGCGCATGTATGCTTCTGCTGTATGCTTTGTCGCGTCGTGAGTGAGTGTCGTGTTGTAGCGCGCCCGCCGGTGCCCTTCCAACGGGGGCGGCGGCGGGGGTGTTACAAGTTAGTGGTATCAGAACACCGGTTTAGGCGGTTCTGGATGCCTCTGTTTGTTATGTGTTGAGTCTTTGCATGTGAGTCGGTTTTGTGTCGTGGCCTAATGCAGATGTGTCTTGTCTTGTGTAGTGTTTAGATGGAGTCTGATCCAAGTGAGCATGTGGGTGAGACGGTTGGTAGTGCAAGTGTAGTGAGAGGTGAGCAGCCTGCTCCGCAGCGTCAGCGAGAGGAGATTCCTGATGAGGGTTTTGGTCAAGAGAATCCGGTTTTGTTGCAAGGGTTGCTTCAGTTAGTAGAGAGGCTGACTGCTCCTAAGGCTCCGATTGAGTTACTAAGAAAGAGAGGAGCCGAGGATTTTCATGGGACTGCTTTGGACCAATCTGATGTGGCCGAGTTTTGGCTTAAGAGAGTGGGTCGGATTTTGCAAGAGATAAGATGTCCTGCAGAGCAGAGGGTGCTTTGTGCAGTGTCGTTGCTTCAGGGGCCAGCGTTCGATTGGTGGGAATTAGTGATGCGAAATCCTCAGCGACCAGCCATGTTGACTTGGGAATTCTTCAAGCAAGAATTTGAGCAGAAGTATGTGACTAAGGCGTATCAAGAGGCTAAGTGGAGAGAATTTATCAGTCTGAGGCAGCGAGGTATGACAGTGAGCGAGTATGATAAGGAATTCAGCCGGTTGAGTAAGTACGTGCCTGAGACTTTGTTGACGGATGTGTTTAGAAGTCGGCATTTTCTAGAGGGACTTCGGGAGGTGTATAGAGGTCAGTTGTCGGCATTTTCAGTTTTGCAACCCGTAGGGTATTATCAGCTTGTGGCAGCGGCAATGAAGTTAGAGGAATCAGAGGTGATCAAGCAGAGGATGGAGAACAAGAGGAAAGCACCGAGTGATGGGTTAGGAAGTGGCAAGAAGTCGAGGGGAGTTTCGAGTGGTCAAAGTGGGAAGAGTTCGATTCCGGTTCGTTCGGAAGTTGGGAGTGTAGCGCCACCCTCAAGCAAGGGAAGTGTGATTCCTGAGTGTGAGCATTGTTATAAGCGCCACTGGGGCGAGTGCAGAAGGGTCTCTGGAGCGTGCTTCAGATGTGGCAGTCAAGAGCACATGGTGGCGAATTGTCCGGATCGAAGAGAGCTTCAGGATAGACCCGCAAGTAGAGCCAGTGGTCATCGAGCGAGAGGGAACCAGAGTGGAAGAGCCAGTGGACGTCTTTCGCAAGCACCATCAGAGACAGTGCAGAGGCCACCAACTGAAGAAGTGCCTTCGCGTCCAAGAGTTTATGCGATGCAACTAGGAGATATAGCAGATCGAGCGGGACCTTCTGGTAAGTTATGCTATTAGTTTTCTGTTAAGTTTCGGTTTGGGTTTGGGTTGTTTGGATTCAAGTGATTAGCGGGGAAATTTCGAGGACGAAATTTCTTAAGGGGGAGTGATTTGTAACAACCCAAATAGGGCCTAGTCGGAATCTGTACGGTAAGTCAGTAAAGTGAGGGTATTTTCGTAATTTGGGTAAGAGGAATTTTGGACATTTAAGAATTTTGTGTTAATGGAATTAATTAATTAAGTGTTAAGTGATGTGAAGGGAATATTAGTGTGTGCTTGTGGTGTAGAATTGTAGGGTGTGAGTGGACTTAAGGCTTTTATTGAGTGGATTGTGGTGTATGGTGCATAGGAAGATATTTGTGTTAGAAAGGCTTTGGTGTGGTTAGTGTATGGTGCCATAAGTGGATGAGTTAAGATGGATTGTTTGATTCTCTAAGAAGGTGACAAGTGGCAAGGGTTGGTGGACAATTAATGGAAAGTATGAGAGAGAAAAGGAGAGGGGCAGAATTTCTTAGCTTCCCGTGGAAGCTAACTCACTTCTTCCTCTTTTCTTCTTCTTCCGTCCTCTCTCTCTCTTGTTCTTCCATTTTTCTGTTCTCATCTTTTTCTCTTGCATTTTCTTTGAGTTTTGAGTGGGTGTTTGGAAGTTTTGAGCTGGAAGTGTTGAAGGTAAGTGTTTGATTCGGATTGAGGTTCCTTTACTTAATTGTGTTTTTGGGTTTTTGGTTTTGGTTTGTGTTTGGGTCTGATTTGAGTGTTTGTAATTGGGTATTTGTGCAAGAATCGGAAGAGAGAAGGAAGAGCAAGGGCAAGGATAAAGTGGATTCGTGAAGAGTTCCGTTAAAGCTTCGATTTTCCAGGTTTGGGAATTTGAGTTGTGTTATAGATTGTGATTTCTTCCCTATTTCTCCTTCTTGGATCAACTCTATCTTGTGTTTGCAAGTCTTGTATAATCTTGAGTGTTTTATAAATGCATGTTTTATTGGAGTAGTGATTTAGTGAAGTGATAGTGATGTAGTGAAGATATTATGTGTTTGCGAAATATGAACTTGCAATAAAAGTGTTTTTGAGTTTGATTGTGAGAGATTTCTTGAGGAAATTATATTTGATTTAGAGTAAATGTGTATATGTGACTTGTGAATGATGCGGTGTTGTGTTGGAGGCGAGAGGTAAGTATTTGAGCATGTGGAGTGGATGCATGATGAATTGTGTGTGTAAAGTGAGGGGAATGTGCAGATTTGGGCAAATCTGGGTTCTGTCGCGATCGCGACAAGTGCCGCGATCGCGACAGAAGGCGGACTTAGCCCCTTGTTCTCGCAGAGCCTCTGTCGCGATCGCAATGTTTGTCGCGAGCGCGACAGAGAGCTCGGTTGCGGAAACCTCCGCGCGGGTGCTCCGTCGCGACCAGGCCTCTAGGCGCGAGGACGCGACGAAGTATCCCGTGCACTGTCGCGATCGCGACACTTGTCGCGAGCGCGACAGAGCCCGGCTCCGTGAGTTCTGCCGCGAGTGCTTCGTCGCGAGGAGGTTCTTGGGCGCGACCTCGCGAGGAAGTACCCCGTGCTCTGTCGCGAGCGCGACATTTGTCGCGATCGCGACAGAGACCCTTCCTGCTTGCCTTGTTTTCTGAATGTGCTTCGTTTATTCCACTTTGCGCGGTTTCTCACTATTGTATGGAATATGTGTGTACCTTTGACTCGTGATATTATGTACTAGTGTCCTTGATATGGATTTATTTTATGTAAGAGTCTTAAATTTGAATATTGTTTTCGTTATGTTTTGTCTGGTGAGTTATTGTGTTGTCGAGCCTGAAGTGTCAAGGTATAGGATAATTAAGCATGCTTAAGAAGGGTTAGTGTTCAGCTGTTCTGTCCGCCCGTTTGGGCGAAGCGGTCGACCTCCGTGATGGTCATCTTCCGTGTAGTGACAAAATGTTTTGAGACTCTGGTCTCTCGCGCTACCTTCGGGTATTATAGTGTTTTTGAGGCTTCGGTCTCCCGTGCCGTGTTCCCGTATCCTTAACCTTTGATTTCAGGCTATTGTGTGTGAATGGTCTTGTATGGATACAGTGAGTGTTCTGATTATAGTGTGTGTTCTGAATAGTGTAATGATTTAGTGCATGGTGTTATTTATCCTGATTATAGTTATATCTCTGTACTCTATTGCATATTGAATTATATATAATAGTGCATGTTTCTTGCTAGTGCTCTGTTGTGTTTGTTTCTCCCCACTAAGCGTTATCGCTTAGCACGGGCTTTTATCCCGTGCAGGTATCGTGAAAGATTTTGGGAGGCTCGAGTCGTGCATCTGCAGGCAGGCCACATAGGAGTCAAGTTTATATTTTTCTTTTTGTTTCCTGATGTAATTCCTTTTGTATATGGATTTTTGTAAAGGATTTTAAAATTGTAATTATTTTTTTTTGGAATATTGTATTAATAACTCTATATCTTAATTATGTTAAAGTATATTTCTATTAAATAGTTATTGAATACTTCCGCTTAGCGCATGTATGCTTCTGCTGTATGCTTTGTCGCGTCGTGAGTGAGTGTCGTGTTGTAGCGCGCCCGCCGGTGCCCTTCCAACGGGGGCGGCGGCGGGGGTGTTACATTGGTGTTCAGAACTTCCCACTTATTTATGCTTTGGTTAATTATAAATGAGTTTTTAACTCCCTAAAATTATACCTCTTATCTCACACGACTTATGCATTTAAATAAAAGCGCATCGCAAGCACGTAAGGACAATAAAGAAAAGCGATAAAGAAAGTGGTAAGTAAAATAATAAAAGAAAGCGGTAAACACACAAGGACGCAATTACAAGAGGAGTTGGGGTGGAATACAACCCCAAAAGTAAATAATGTTGCCCCAAAATTAATTATAAGGGCCCAAAAGAGAATGAACATAAATTCTAAAACAAACAAATGAAATCAAATATAAGAACAACATACATAAATCGGGACATTCTTTTAATTTTAGGAGCATTGGTTCCTTCGCGGTTGTTTGAAGGTTTAGGAACACTGGTTCCTTCGCGGTTGTTTGAAGGTTTAGGAACACTGGTTCCTTCGCGCTTATTTAAAGAGGGTTCGAAGAGTCGTTTGATGGTTGAGTTGAAAAAACCGGGATGAGTGATCCCATTTTTGGAGAAAATTAGCTCTCCATTTTATTTGTGATATTTTTTATTCCTTGGCTAAAACACGAGACGTTGGTCTCAATTTTATTAGTAAAAATTCCAATTTAATTGTAGTAATATTTTTGTGATTTTTTATCTCACGCGTGCATAAATGAAATAATTATTTACAAAAAAAGCACAACAAAAGAGAGGGCAAAGGAAAGGTCTCATCGAAACAGACAGGATCCTCTATGCGTCGTGACCCAGCCGGGAGGTCGCGAGAACACCCACATAATGCAAGTCAATAAATCTAAGACAGAAAATAATATTAAAAATATTAGTAATAATTCTAGAAATAAATCAAATAAAGAAAAAAAATACAGTACATATAATAAATAATGATTATAATACTAACAATAATACAACACGACAAAATAATAATAATAATAATAATAATAATAATAATAATAATAATAATAATAATGAATATACTACGCTTAAAATAAATTAACAAGGAACAATAATAGATAAAGTGATAATATTGATAATAATGGTTATAAATATTTAAGACAAATAATGATAATGATGATGATAATGTTGCAACATGATGATAATGTTAAATAGTAAAGATAATAATAACATAAGTGGAGGATGGTGGCTAACGGCAAAACAAATAAAGAATAAAGCCATGAAAATCAAACAAAACAACCATAGAGAAATTAGACCAAAAAATGAGACTTGGGATGTCAACAGTGGTAGGAGTATTAGAAATGCTAGCAAATAAACATGGCAAAAATGACAAAATTATTAACCATAAATGATAAATAAACAAGAAATTACGACGGCTCCAAAGTGTTTACCCTCAGAGATTATAAATCGAAAAATAGGATGCCTTGATCCGTCCTCCTTGTCGATTTTTGTTGTGATAAATATTTGAAGAAAATATGAAAATTTGTATTTTGAAACAAGTTTTAACTCAAGAAATTATTTTGGTGAAAATATTTCCTGGTAAAAAATAGAGCAATTAATTTTCCAAGCTCAAAACCATCCGGGAACTAAAAAGAAAAAAATCTAGAAGAAAAAAAGAGGAAGAAAGAATTAAAAGCTTTTGAATTTCCTTTGATTTTTGCCTTAAAGAAACCCACGGCTGCTCCTCCTTCTTTTGAGAGAAAAATCAAGTTCTTTTGTTTGAATAAAAGTTGCAGCCCCTCCTTGAAAATGAATCCCAAAACTCGATTTGATTTCTTGTCTTTGTCCCAAAATGGGAAATGACAAAATCTCTTTTAATTTTCGTTACCCAAAATTATCATTAAAACATGAAACTAAAAAAATAGACTGGAAAAAAAATGACAGGCGAAAGCAACAGCACGGGCCAGCAAGGCGCGGGGCAAAAATGCCCGCGTGGAGGCAGGAGAGGTGCGGGCCCAAGGGGTGCGCGCGCCCTTGTTGACGCGCGCCCCAGTGGGGCGTGCGTGCCTCGGCAGCGCTCGCGTAGGCGGGTGCTCGCTGCCTCTGCAGAGTGCGCGACCTGCGAACAAAATATATATAAAAAAATAAAAAATAAAAATAAAATAAAATAAAAAGGAACAAAAATAAGAGTAAAAATGCAAAAATTTTGATTTAAAATTTTTAGAGGAACCAAGGAGATTTTTGACAAGAAAAACATCATTATTGACATCTCTACTTGTGGCAAGTATCATTTTCATCATCGGGTAATTCTGATCTTGGACCGCCTCGGGACCCGGTGTCTACACAATTTCTTTTCTCTGAATTTTTTGAAGAATAGAAATCCTGATGCAAGAAACTCTTGTCAACTTCAAATTCCTTTTCCAAAACTTTTAGTTCATTGATAACATTTTCAGTTACAGCAGAAAAAGATGGTGAAGTTGGAGGTGAATTATTTTGTTGTTCTTCATTACTTACTTGTTGTCTAGTATAGACCTGGTGAGGTACATTTGAAGAATAATCCACATTTAGAAAAGAAGCACTTGGAATGCTTGAACAAGAAAATCTTGGGTTTTGAAAACTCTTCGTCCTATCAGGCAGGTGAATAACTGAGTGCAACTTTGAGATTTTTCCCAAGTCCAAAGTACTGGTGGAAGAACCAGCGTTAAAATATCGATGACTGGAAGCTCTATTGAAGCTTACTTTTACCTTTTCGTCATTACACTGGGTAATTTCTCTTAAATGTGTATTTGGTTTTGCCTGTTCAGGAGATTTTGGTCTTGAAATTCCTTCCAAGATCCATTCTTCGGGAAGACTGATATCTTTCTAAAGGATAGATTTTGGAATTACAGTGTTTGATCTGGATAGATCTGTTTGTAAAAAGAGGGTTTCACCCTTTTTGAAATGAATATTTTTAGTAGCAGTAAAAGCAGAAACCATTGCTTTGTAATGCACTTTAAACATGATTGCTACAGGAATTGAACCTTCTAGTATTTTGTAATTGTGAGTTTTGATTTGTAAAATCAAAGATTTTAAAATATTTTTATCTTTTAAAGATAATGATATATTAGGATAGCATTCAAAACAAATTGGTCCTTGACAAAGGCTTGACTCTACTGACGCTATCATTGAATCCTGGTAATTTAACCATCTAGCATACCTCAAAACACAAAGTATTGAAGTGTTTAAGCCATCTTTGGTTAAAGGTTTAATTCCCACCTGGACAAGACCTAAGTGAATGTAGTTGTATTTCCTGTCTCGGTGTTTTTGTAAAGTTCTTTGAGAAAGAAGTTGGATGGTTTCGAAAGGTTTTGAGATTTGAACATCCCTTTCTTCCGTTTTGATGACATAGTCAGTTTTAAAAAGATTTTGAAATAAACCAGTTTCATAAACTTGATCTTTTTTTATTTTTGGAATTTCCCAGTTATTTAAAGATTTTCTAAAATCCTCAATATTGATTTCCTCACCCAGTTATTTAAACTCGATTCCGTGGAATCTGAAGCAAGAGAACTTGAAAGAGAAGTAGATCTACAAAATAAATTATTCATAATTTTGAAAATTTAATTAATTTTCTTAAAACATATTTTCTTACCTGGATAACTATGCCCTGGAACCTTATTGCCTTAAACGCCTATCAATGCCTCAAATGAGACTTACTGCCTTGCATCTAACCTTACCCAGATAATATTTTAATTTTCCAAATTATAAATTATCAACATATATATATATATAAACAAATGTACTCTAACATTCAATTACATTACATACTTTTCTGAAGATTACAAAATAACACTTCCTTTACATTACAGAATTTCATCAAATCACTACATCTTGCTTACAAAGCTTTACAAACATTATATCATTTAACTATATATATCCTAAATACTATACCAAAAAGAATATTCCTTAATGGCCTGTAGATGTGAACTTCAAAAAGACACTTTCTCGCTCCTACCCTGTATTACCTACAAAGAAAAAATGCCCGTGCTAAGCGATGGCTCAGTGGGGATACAACAAATAAAATAGACTTCTGAACAATGTCACAAACATATAATCTATAATAGAACATATATAAAATGTAACAAATAACTAATTAATAGTACATTCACTTTAGTTCATCCATAGTAAAATTATTTTAAGCACTATGAATAATCATTAGAAACATTATAATTCGTTACTTAATAGACAATTTATATTCATATTTTTATCTCTCATTCAATTTAAAGACATTATATTGCCTGAATCAATATTAGAAATGTATAATGGGAACACTGGATACCATCAATGTTATCAAACACTGGATACTGAATGAACAGTATCAATCACTAGAGACACGATGGTCTCATTACACTAGATACCAATAGGTATCAAGCACTGGACACCATGTGAGTGTCAACACTAGCAGCTGCAATCACTATCCCTTATAGGCATGCTTGCCTATCCATGACTCCATTTAATTCAGGCTTAAATAAATACTCATTTATTAACTTATTATCATATACATATAATATTTATCATATATTCATGTTATTCAATCAATAAATACATAACATAAAATTTCAAAGGAGATTGAATTATATAATTAATCATAAATCATAAACTTGTGTAATATCAATAAATTAAATTCAAAGTATTTCAATTAATAATAATAGACAAATAACGAAATCATTTTGGTTAAATTTAGAATCCAATTACTCAATTTTTACATCTATTTAAATCTTGATTTTTAGAACTCACACGGTGGTTAGAAAATCCTGACCACCGTGTGGCATAACATAATCAGAATACAAGGAAAACAGAAGCGTTTTACACTGTAGTAAGGCATATTTCCTGCCGTAAGAGTATTCAGACGGTGGTTAGGAAAACCTAACCACTGTGTGGATCATCAAAAACCCAAAATATCCTTCTCAGAGTTTGATTACGTGGTGGTCAGGACTATCTAACCACCGTGTGACCCTCAATTTTGCGAAAATCTGCATAATACTAATCCAACTTTACCCATCTTTAAACTTATTACAACCTCATTGGGTTAATATTCCTTCATATCAGATACTCATACATTTTTTAATTCTCTAATAACTAAAATCAATTCAATGAAATAATTAAAGACCAAATTATAACCAATTTACAGAATCTATTTCAAAAACCCCAAAACATAATATAGCTTAACCTATCAATCTAAACTCCATCAAATCTATAATCTCAATTGAAGTACAATTTACTCATATAAAATAAACTATTAAACTCATCTAGCAAACCATAAATCATCCCAATTTAAACTATCATGCATCAAACATTAATATTAAAATCCCAAACCTATACATCCACTTCTTCAAACTTAAACTTAATACTCAATTGATAGCTTTCTCTTTCCCTTTCTTTGCTCTACTAATCCCTTCTTCAGCTAAATCATATAAGCATTACATATTACCAACTACTAAAACAAATTTATAGAATTCTAACCCATCCAAGAAAACAGTAAGAGAAGAAGATGAGAATGAAAAGAATTTAACTTACTAATTCTAACTTTAAATTCCACAACTTTCATGCAAATCCTTTACTGATTTCTCTAAATGGAATTCATATGAATGAAGATGAGGAGAGAAAGATTAGAATTTTGCCCGAAACTTTTTGTATCAACTCCCACCAAAATGGTTCCTCCACTTTAATTATTTCAATGCCAGATGTTCTCCTTAAATTTTACATGCCACTATATATATTGGGTAATTTACTACTTGATCCCTTAAACTTCCATTTAATTCAATTTAATATAATAAAACTACTCTTATTCAATTTAATCCTCATAATAATTATGTAAACTTAATTATTTAACTACCCTGATTAAACAAATTACTACTAGGGTCTATTTTAAGGCATTACAGATAAGGCAAGGAGAAGGAAGTGTAAGAGGCCTAGAGCAAATAATTGAGGTTAGTCGTTACAAAGTCCAACCATTTCTATTGATTTAGTATGATTTTAGGTTATGTTTATATGGCATGTGTGTGATAAATGTATGTTAAATTGAAATAAACCTTATAAACATGTTTAAGGATATTGAAAATAAGGATTTGAATGCTTAAAACAAGAAGAAACAAATTGTTTGTGATGAATCTAATGGAGGCCGAATGGTATATATATGTATACATGGGTAATTTTCTTGATTTAAAGCAAACTAATAGTATATACATGATGATTAAATTGAAATTTGGCTAAATAAATGATAAATGAGAAAAAAATAAAATTGAGAAAGAAAATTTAAAGTGGGCCGAAGGGTTTATATATGGAATTAATTGTGTATTTTGATAATATGTTAAGTGTAATGTCATAAAATGTACGTAGAATAAAAAATGAGTGTATATTAATTTATTTGCAATTATTAGAGTGTATTTGAATATATTTGAAATGTATTATTATAATATGTGTATATAAAGAAATGTGAAATGTATTATGTTGAAATAAATTTATGGCATAATTGGGGTTAAAATTGATTAATAAGTGGACTAGAATTGAAATTAATTGAAAAGAAATAAAATCTGATATATAGAAAGTGTGGGCCAAAATGTATATAAATGAATTATGAAAGGATTTTGTGTAATTTTTTAATCTAATTATGAATTATAATACTATATATGGTAATGTGAAATGGAATGATAATGATGACAAGTGCAAGTACATATGCATGGGATGGAAAGCATGTATGATATGGTGTGTGATATAAAGTGATATTATGAATAAAGAAAGTGAATTGAAAATGAAATGTACATACATGATTAATTGTATATACGAAATGATTATGTGCCCTTAGTATATCGGTCGAGAAATCATGGAGTGTAGGATATAATTAGCTAACCATATGGACGATATAGTGTACCACGGTAACGAATCATGGCGACTCGCAGTTGTCAACCAATAACGGTCTACTTATAGTGTAACAGTGTATTGTTAAATGTTAAAATGTAAATGTATTATCGTTGGAGCATAATCTAGCCCTTAAGTAGTCATTCCGACACTACTGAAGCACAATCTAGCCCCTAAGTGGCCACTTCAGTATGTTTAAGGCTTTGGAGCCTTATTCCGTATATCCAGTCCAGTGATTTCTACTGGGTGATTTTAGGGGCAAATTAAAGAAATGGATTCAGATGAGATTGTTTAAGAAACATAGTGAAAAAGGATAATAATGGAAAAAATAAATAATTAAATGGTTATATAAGTAATTAAGTGATACGGTGAAGTTTAAATGTGAAATTATGTGTAAAATGAGATTTAGGGGAAAAATGGTAAAAATGAATAAAATTGAGTAAATGAGAGTTAATATAAGTAATATAGTGAAAAAGGAATTAATTGTAAGAATTAGAAAGATTTAGGGACTAAGAGGCAAAAAGTTTAATTTAGTGGTTAATAAGGTTAAATAAAAGGAAAAATGAAATAAATTGGTATAATAAGTAAGTTGATTATTGTATAAGGATTAAAATGTAATTTGATATGGAAATAACATTATAAGGACTAAATGGAAATTTGTAAGTCAAATAACGAATTAAATATGGAAATAAGATTAACAAGTGGCATTTTTATAAATAAATAGAAAAGAATGGCAAAATTGTAATTTAGTAAAAGTTTAGGGACTAAATTGTAAATTGGCGATAATAATGTTAATTCAAGGATTAAAATGTAATTAAATAGTAATATAAGAATTAATTGTGAAATTAAGTGATAATGAATGGTTAAATGAATAAATAATATTATTAGTGAATTAAACTAGAATATAAGATAACTTAATTATTTATGGGTTATTAGCTAGTTAAATTATAGAATAAGCAATAAAAATTTTTATGGTATGGAAAATGTCTAATGATAAATTTAAAGACTTAAAATTTATGAAATACGTATGTGTGTGTGTATGAGTTAGGCTAGTGGAAATCTTTGGATTTGTAACCATCACTAGGCATATTTAATGCTCAGTGTAACACCCCGACATCCCCGTTGGAAGGATACCGGAGTGCCACACAGGCAAACACATATAACAAATCCATATTCACATGTATAAACAAAAACCAAATGTAAAATAAAGAAACTTTTAATCATGTAATAGTAAATCCTTTTTACATATAACATATATCCGTACTGTTTTACAAAATGAGGCTTGTAATCGAATACATATACAAAAATAATATTTGTTCCTTTACAAAAGATTTACTTTGCTATACACAAGCCATATACAAAAATTTACAGCGGAAGACTTCAAAAATAACTTCATCAAAAGACTCCTAGTGGCCGACCCGCAGATATCTGACTCCAAATCCAAACTCGCCACCTGCACGGGAAAAGAGCCCGTGCTAAGCGATAACGCTTAGTGGGGAGGAACAAAACAAACTAACAATATGCATATACAATATTTACAACAATACTATAATCTCATCCCAACCATAAACATACATTACAAGTAATTAACTATTAAAACATAATTAAAATCTACATATTTCTCACCATTGCAAATACATATACACTCAAGGTGTATAAACACAAAGTTATACTATATTTCATATATAACATATACCTTTAATCTTGTCAATAAACATCTCAACATATATATATATATATATATATATATCATATAAACATGTAGCCTGATTAGTCTGAAATACTCTTTAGAAGTGGATACGGTCATTTGGATACTGATTGAACACAGTATCCCAAGCATATAGAGACATGAGTCTCAAACATGTATTTTCCATATAGAGACCGGAGTCTCGCTTTATTTTCATATAGACCAAACATGGTCAAAACAAGGATCCAAATGGACCCGCATATATCGTTTTATCATATAGCAGCTGCACACACACTCTGACCTAAGTAAGCGCTTACTTATCCACTACTATGACTTATTCAGGCTCAAAGAATACTACTCAATAATTCATGTATTCATGTACATTGATCAAAATCAGAAACATATACATATATTCAAATATTAATTACTGAATGTAATATGAACTTATAATTCATCTAGAAATAATCCATGTATACATATATACTGATCACATTTAAAACAAGTAACTATAAATATTAAATACAACTAAATACAAATACATATTTCACGTATACATGTATCTAGATCAAATTCAGAAACATTTAAATACATCCAGTATCAATTATTGGAGGCCGAAGTACAAATAATTCACATTCAAGACCATTTATGTTCATGTAAAATATAAACTAGTAAGTTATGTACATTAATTATTTAATCAAGTATACGACTCAATAACTCACGTGTCATATCATGTGAATTTCATTAAATACTAACTTATATTTCATTTATACACGTATATTGATCCAATTCAGAACATTTAAATGTATAAATATCAATTACAGGAGGTGATAAGAACAAATAGTTCATACTGAAAAAGTCCATGTTAAATAAATTATAAACATGTAAATCATGTAGATTAATCATTAATCATGTATACAAAACCCAATATTATGCAATTATTCAAAATACAATACAATTTTAACTCAAACATTTGTCATGTAGTGCAAAAACCCTTAAAACAGAAGTTAAAACTTTATCTTTAATAAAACAGGGCAGCAGGGGAAGGCTGGTCACGCCGTGACCATTCGTCACGTCTCGTGACGCAGGCTTCACACGAGTGCCAGGCAAAAAGCAAGGCAGTCACGGCGTGACCACCAGTCACGTCTCGTGACGCCTGTGAGGAGAGGGAGGAGATGAGTTCTCGTGACACGCAGAGACAGGCGAGAGGTCGCGAGGCGTGACGCTACCTCACGTCGCGACTTCCCAAGGGGAGGAAGGTCACGGCGTGATGCTTCATCACGCCACGTGACTTCCCACAGAGGGAGGTCACGGCGTGATGTACCATCACGTCACGTGATCTTTCTCTCACAAATCTGCTTCTCCTTCTCAAACTCCATCATCTTCTCAAAACCAATTTCCAGAAAACATCAAAACCCAGAAAATCGTGAAAACAGAGTACAACCAAAACCCAACCCCCAGTTTGTCTGAATCCATTTTTCATGCAATAATTATGCAAATACGTACCTTTAAGTCTTCTGAGCACATTTACAGCAATTTCACTCACATTTTTACATTATCATATATTCACAGTGACAAACAGAGAGAGAGTCACTAACAAAAGTTTCACATGCAAATACACGTATAAACATCTCAATTGCAAATTCATCACCATTCTTTTCCTACTGAAATCATGTATAGAACACTACATAACTCATGCATTTCAATATACAAACACACATTAACACATTAGCAACGGAACTGCAAACCGAATCCAGAATGAGAACAGACAGACACACTCCCAAACTTGAAATGAAGTCCCCAAAAACGCCCACAGCTTCTCAATCCACAACCTTATCTTTTCCCTTTATCTTTCTTCCTCTCTTCAACAGATCACATGAACCAACGAATAAACCCAATATCAATCCAAAGAAAAACAGCAATGAACAATCCTTAAACAGAGAAGATGGGGAACCAAACTCACCTTCTGAAGCTTCAAAGCTTAAAACCCTAGCTCACAATAAATGAACACGCATGCAAAAGAGAAAAGAACAGCAAATGGAGAGGAACGGTATGGCTAACGTGAGAGAAAGTAAAAGAGAGAAGAACTTTCAATCTTTAGTTTTTCCAGCACTAACACATCCAGACTTCTCTCTTCCCTCACCCACGTGCACACACTCACTCTCCACTTGGCACACATGCACAGATCACAGACCCACTTAATCCTCTTTTACAATTTGATCCAAACCATATTACTAATAAGTCCTTGTCAATTACCTTTCACTCACCAAACCAATAATCTGCAATTACTTTTATTTCTTTGCAATTTAATCCTCAATCACAAGTAAAATTACTCAATTGTCCTTAAATATCCATTTAAAATTGCCAATTTCCGATTAGGCCACTTATGGGGTGTGACAACTCTCTCCCCCTTAAGAAAATTTCGTCCTCGAAATTTCCTCGCTTATCACTTGTAGGTAAATCTTTAAACAAATCTCTGAATCGCTATCACTTATACCATACAACTATCACATCATGTACACTCCACACTTTCCTTAACACACTACACTCTAATCCATATACCTCTTCTAATCATCAAGTACTCGATGTATATCCTGTCAGCTTCTCTCAGTGAAGTGCATACAATGATGCTGTTTACATACAAATGAGGGATGCGGATAAAATGGTCATGTAATGATTTATATATGCGAGATGATGCGAAAATGCAATGTAAGCTACTATAATGCACTTTTCCCATCCCCATGTTTCACTATGCTTATGTGCACATGATTTCAAGAAGATAGCTGACAGGAATACAGAGTGTCACCTCGAACTCTTATCAATTCACATATGCCACTGCCTCGTCTATGCTCTCACGCGAGTCGGACTCCATCTATACTTTACACAAACGACATCTGCATTAGGCCACAACTCTAGACAAACTATGACATTAACCTATACTCTACACCTTCTAGTCCCGAACCAATTAACCTAGAGCTCTGATACCAAGCTGTAACACCCCGACATCCCCATTGGAAGGATACCGGAGTGCCACACAGGCAAACACATATAACAAATCCATATTCACATGTATAAACAAAAACCAAATGTAAAATAAAGAAACTTTTAATCATGTAATAGTAAATCCTTTTTACATATAACATATATCCGTACTGTTTTACAAAATGAGGCTTGTAATCGAATACATATACAAAAATAATATTTGTTCCTTTACAAAAGATTTACTTTGCTATACACAAGCCATATACAAAAATTTACAGCGGAAGACTTCAAAAATAACTTCATCAAAAGACTCCTAGTGGCCGACCCGCAGATATTTGACTCCAAATCCAAACTCGCCACCTGTACGGGAAAAGAGCCCGTGCTAAGCGATAACGCTTAGTGGGGAGGAACAAAACAAACTAACAATATGCATATACAATATTTACAACAATACTATAATCTCATCCCAACCATAAACATACATTACAAGTAATTAACTATTAAAACATAATTAAAATCTACATATTTCTCACCATTGCAAATACATATACACTCAAGGTGTATAAACACAAAGTTATACTAGATTTCATATATAACATATACCTTTAATCTTGTCAATAAACATCTCAACATATATATATATATATATATATATATATATATATATATATCATATAAACATGTAGCCTGATTAGTCTGAAATACTCTCTAGAAGTGGATACGGTCATTTGGATACTGATTGAACACAGTATCCCAAGCATATAGAGACATGAGTCTCAAACATGTATTTTCCATATAGAGACCGGAGTCTCGCTTTATTTTCATATAGACCAAACATGGTCGAAACAAGGATCCAAATGGACCCGCATATATCGTTTTATCATATAGCAGCTGCACACACACTCTGACCTAAGTAAGCGCTTACTTATCCACTACTATGACTTATTCAGGCTCAAAGAATACTACTCAATAATTCATGTATTCATGTACATTGATCAAAATCAGAAACATATACATATATTCAAATATTAATTACTGAATGTAATATGAACTTATAATTCATCTAGAAATAATCCATGTATACATATATACTGATCACATTTAAAACAAGTAACTATAAATATTAAATACAACTAAATACAAATACATATTTCACGTATACATGTATCTAGATCAAATTCAGAAACATTTAAATACATCCAGTATCAATTATTGGAGGCCGAAGTACAAATAATTCACATTCAAGACCATTTATGTTCATGTAAAATATAAACTAGTAAGTTATGTACATTAATTATTTAATCAAGTATACGACTCAATAACTCACGTGTCATATCATGTGAATTTCATTAAATACTAACTTATATTTCATTTATACACGTATATTGATCCAATTCAGAACATTTAAATGTATAAATATCAATTACAGGAGGTGATAAGAACAAATAGTTCATATTGAAAAAGTCCATGTTAAATAAATTATAAACATGTAAATCATGTAGATTAATCATTAATCATGTATACAAAACCCAATATTATGCAATTATTCAAAATACAATACAATTTTAACTCAAACATTTGTCATGTAGTGCAAAAACCCTTAAAACAGAAGTTAAAACTTTATCTTTAATAAAACAGGGCAGCAGGGGAAGGCTGGTCACGCCGTGACCATTCGTCACGTCTCGTGACGCAGGCTTCACACGAGTGCCAGGCAAAAAGCAAGGCAGTCACGGCGTGACCACCAGTCACGTCTCGTGACGCCTGTGAGGAGAGGGAGGAGATGAGTTCTCGTGACACGCAGAGACAGGCGAGAGGTCGCGAGGCGTGACGCTACCTCACGTCGCGACTTCCCAAGGGGAGGAAGGTCACGGCGTGATGCTTCATCACGCCAAGTGACTTCCCACAGAGGGAGGTCACGGCGTGATGTACCATCACGTCACGTGATCTTTCTCTCACAAATCTGCTTCTCCTTCTCAAACTCCATCATCTTCTCAAAACCAATTTCCAGAAAACATCAAAACCCAGAAAATCGTGAAAACAGAGTACAACCAAAACCCAACCCCCAGTTTGTCTGAATCCATTTTTCATGCAATAATTATGCAAATACGTACCTTTAAGTCTTCTGAGCACATTTACAGCAATTTCACTCACATTTTTACATTATCATATATTCACAGTGACAAACAGAGAGAGAGTCACTAACCAAAGTTTCACTTGCAAATACACGTATAAACATCTCAATTGCAAATTCATCACCATTCTTTTCCTACTGAAATCATGTATAGAACACTACATAACTCATGCATTTCAATATACAAACACACATTAACACATTAGCAACGGAACTGCAAACCGAATCCAGAATGAGAACAGATAGACACACTCCCAAACCTGAAATGAAGTCCCCAAAAACGCCCACAGCTTCTCAATCCACAACCTTATCTTTTCCCTTTATCTTTCTTCCTCTCTTCAACAGATCACATGAACCAACGAATAAACCCAATATCAATCCAAAGAAAAATAGCAATGAACAATCCTTAAACAGAGAAGATGGGGAACCAAACTCACCTTCTGAAGCTTCAAAGCTTAAAACCCTAGCTCACAATAAATGAACACGCATGCAAAAGAGAAAAGAACAGCAAATGGAGAGGAACGGTATGGCTAACGTGAGAGAAAGTAAAAGAGAGAAGAACTTTCAATCTTTAGTTTTTCCAGCACTAACACATCCAGACTTCTCTCTTCCCTCACCCACGTGCACACACTCACTCTCCACTTGGCACACATGCACAGATCACAGACCCACTTAATCCTCTTTTACAATTTGATCCAAACCATATTACTAATAAGTCCTTGTCAATTACCTTTCACTCACCAAACCAATAATCTGCAATTACTTTTATTTCTTTGCAATTTAATCCTCAATCACAAGTAAAATTACTCAATTGTCCTTAAATATCCATTTAAAATTGCCAATTTCCGATTAGGCCACTTATGGGGTGTGACAACTCAGCACATAGTTTTATTGACTGCGTGTAAGTACCAATTAGTGCATTCAGGAGCAAGCATGCCTCGCATTTTGGGAACGGACTGGAGAAAGATTAGGATAAAGGACATTTTGTATGTGGGTTCTATGGCATGTATATGTATTTGTTTGGATTTATGGTTATGTATTATGGCATGTATTTGGACATTATAAATATTATGGATGGCATGAGACAGTTTATGATGGATGATATGTTTGACAGTGATTTGGAAGTAATGTGATATATATATATTATTATTGTTCGCTACGTGGGTTCTGCATTGTTTGGTTTGCAGGAGTGGTAGGTTAAGATTATAGTAGTCATGTTGTCGAAATTGTGACCAGATGAATAGTAAATTTTGGACAGTTATAGGTCAATCGGCAAAAGTTTAGTATGGACATGAAGTAATTTTAATGCATGATTAATAATGGTTTGTAGATTGGTATTTGGTAAGTAACATTAGAGATTAAGGTAAAGAACCAATAAGTTAGAAAAAAAATTATCGCTTTTGCAGGAATCAAATAATTATTAGTATCAAACAATCATGATAATCGCTTGAGTCAACATAATGTACGTACAGTATAGCGACTATAAGGCTGTTACAATTTTATTGGTATCAGAGTGCAGTTTAGGCGATTCGAAGATCGGAGTGGTGTTAAAAGATTTGATTAAATGAATATACATGCCAACTGATGAATGGAAAGTGTTATAAGATTAATGTATACTTGCTCCTTTTTGTTTTATAGTGAGAGATGGCCTCTAATGCAGTTGAAAGTGCAGCTTCTGTTAGTGTTGAGCAAGCTGAGATGCCACAGCCAAAAGTTACTCCAACTGTTACACCTCCTCCACCTCTGTAAAACCCCTTACCCGTACTTAGGCGAACCCATCCCATGAGGAGTAAGATGCCGTACGAGTCAGGGTGCAAACGCATAAAACATAAATATATAAATTCAATCAAAGATAAACATGCATAAATTCAGGGCAATTAAAAACTTTTGCAAAACATAAGAACTAAGGTTGATCATGCATTAATATAACGGAAGCATTACATTACTGTTTGATCAACCAGGAAAATACAATAGGTAATTACAAATCCCAAAATACATGTACATAAGCGGAAGCTATTACAAAACTGATGTAAGAGATTTCTATACAAAAAGAATCCTCAAAATACAAAAAATAAAGCCCTACACTAAGACCCTGCTGTGTTGGCTTCGATGGCTGTGACTCTCCCAAAGCAAACTCCCTCCGCACCTACACGGGTAACACATCGCGCTAAGCGATAACGCTTAGTGGGGAACCACACATATAGCATAAGGACAACCATTCACAACGGTCGTCAAGGCAATACACACGTGTAGCTCATGTATAAATATATATACGATAATCATGGCATAACAATTGCATATACTCATGCTCACATAAATAAAACCATTCATCAGAAGCTCATAACAATAATCAAATTCTCATAACAGATTATCCTTTTCATTAACCCATACATATATCACATACGTTTCCTCATATCAAAATTCATACAAGGCACCTACTGACTCGAGGGAGTGGATAACGAGTATACAGACTGTACTTTGCGGGTACGAGCCGATTAAGGACAGTACCTTGCGGGTACGAATCGAGAAACCAATTTTACTTTTAACTTTCACAAAACATTTTCAAAAGGGACCTTAAACAAGATCCATACACATAAAAGGGTTCGCGAGGAACCAAACAGGGACCTGATCGGGGTCCAAACGGAACTGAGGGCTGCAGCTATAAGACTCTATTAGGCATGCCTAACTATCCACTTTCTAGACTCTAGCAGGTCATGCATAACACAATCCACAAATAAATATTAATCCAATCTATAGCATGCAATTATATAGTTAAGCATGTATATTCACATAATACAAATAATCATGGCATGATATAGCATGTGATCACCCTCTATATCATTTATAAAAACTCAAATAGCATGGTCATTTACTACTCTTCATATATATATATATATATCATATGCAAAGCAATTAGCTTAATTAGAGACAAGTAATAGAATCCATCCATTGTATAGCTAAAATATCCCTTTTAAAGACGTAAATCATGTAAAAAGGCACTAAATAACATTTAAAACCATACAAGAGAGGAAAAGGGATCAAAAAGAAAGAAGTGGAAAATTGCAAAAGAGGCGGGCAGAATCGTTTTACACGTCGGTATGGCCTTACCCTTACCGCCATGTAAGACAATTACATGGGCTAAGGCTTAGGCCATACCACCGTGTAACCTGCGTCACACCTAGGCAGAATGGTTTTACACAGCGGTATGGCTTTACCCTTACCCCCGTATAAAGACACAGCTCCAGAATTCCGAGGCAAAACCCACGATCCACACAGCGGTGAGACCAGGCCTTACCGCCGTGTGACTCCTGGATTTTCCAGAAATCTGCAGAATTCAAACTTCAACAATACCCAAATTTATCACAATCAACCACAACGAAATATACACATTTTGACAAATAAATTAACACCAAAAACTTACCTCTAACTTACCTTAACTTGGCCATCCAACATCACAACTCAAACATCATAATATAACATCAATTTATCCAAACATACATGAACTCAACATCCACAAATTCAGAAAATTATATCAAGGAAATTAAACATTTTGCAATAACTTATTATTCAAATTCTACACTTAAAAACTTGAAACCCACATAGAGTAAACCAATTTCATACTCCAATTTCCATCAATCATACATACATACCAAAACCCAAAATCACATTCAAGCAAAACCAAAGCATAAATAATTTCCCAAACCTCAAAATTAGGAGCTCTATCACTTGGTTCCACTAGATCCAGCAACTTCCTTGCCTTTAGGATCTCTTGCAGGCTTAGCTAAACACCCAAAACAATGAAACACACACCAAAGCAACCCTAATCAAAACCATAAACAAAGAAGATGAAGAAGAGAAGGGAACCTGAAATTCAAAACATAAAATGCAAAGAAACTTACCCAAAACAACACAATAAGTGACCAATCTTCACCACACAAGCTTGGACCAAGGGAAAGTTGGCTAAGGGAAAAGAAGAAAAAGAAGAAGGAGGAAGAAGAAGAGGGGATGGGAAATGGAACCCAATTTCTGATTTTTCCCCTTTATTTCTTTCTCTTTCTTTTCTCACCCTCCACTTGTCACAATTTTGGTGGTGGAAACCACTCACTCACACACTAGAGGCACATGTCATACACACACAATGAAACACTCTAATAATGCATCCTACACATGTATGAGCAACACACACAATACAATCTCATCTAATACACACACATAATAATATGCTCACATGCATGTGATCCTAACTCCACTTATGGACACCTTATTTCTATATGCACCACCACACAAAAACAAACCCACAAAATATGCATATATACCAAAATACCCCTATGATATGCCAAAACCATGCAAATGCACACACATACATATTGCTCGCTCGACTAGGGGGCAAACGGGGTGTGACAACTCTCCCCTACTAAAAAGAATTTCGTCCTCGAAATTCTCACCTGAACTGAATAACTGCGGGTACTGAGCTCTCATCGACTCCTCTGGTTCCCATGTCGCCTCCTTGACTCCATGGTGATTCCACAAAACCTTTACCAAAGGAATTTGCTTACTTCTTAACTGCCTCACTTCCCGAGCTAGGATAGCTTTTGGTTCCTCATCATAGGAGAAATCGGACTGCACTTGAACCTCTTGAACCGACAAAACATGAGAAGGATCTGACCTATACCGACGAAGCATAGAAACGTGGAACACATCATGTAACTTGGACAATTCTATCGGTAAAGCCAGTCTATAGGCCATCGGACCAACTCTTGCCAATACCTCATACGGACCAATGAAGCGAGGACTAAGCTTTCCTTTCTTTCCAAACCTAAGAACTTTTCTCCAAGGAGAAACTTTCAGGAAAACCTTGTCTCCGACTTCAAACTGCACATCCTTTCTCTTCAAGTTAGCATAAGATCTTTGTCGATCCTTGGCCGCTTTCAAATTCTGCTGCACAACTCTGATATTCTCCTCTGTATCTCTAACCAGATCTGGCCCAATCACTGACCTCTCGGATAACTCTGTCCAACAAACTGGAGTCCTACATTGCCTTCCATACAAAGCCTCGTAAGGAGCCATACCGATACTGGACTGATAGCTATTGTTGTAGGCAAATTCCATAAGCGATACATACTTGTCCCAACTACCCAGAAAGTCCAAAACACAAGCCCTTAACATGTCCTCTAAGATCTGAATCACTCGCTCAAACTGACCGTCTGTCTGAGGATGAAATGCCGTACTGAAGTTCAACTTGGTACCCAAAGCTCGCTGCAACTCTTTCCAAAACTTAGATGTGAACCTTGGGTCCCGGTCTGAAACTATGGACAAAGGTACTCCATGGAATCGAACTATCTCATCAACATAGATACTGGCCAATCTATCCATTTGGTAGTCCATCCTAACCGGAAAGAAGTGAGCGGACTTTGTGAGTCGATCTACAATAACCCAAACAGAATCATGCTTTTTCTGAGTCAAGGGCAACCCAGAAACAAAATCCATGGAAATATCATCCCACTTCCACTCGGGAACGGACGAAGGCATGAGCAATCCAGAAGGAACTTGGTGCTCAGCCTTTGCCTGCTGACATGACAAGCACTTGGATACAAAGTCTACTATGTCCCTCTTCATACCAGACCACCAATAAAACTGCTTCATATCCTGATACATCTTCCCACTGCCAGGATGCATGGTGAAAACTGTGCTGTGTGCCTCACTCAAGAGCTGTTTCCTCAAATCCTCATCATCCGGAACACACAAATGGTTCCCATACGAAAGCACTCTATCAAGAACCGAGAACTTTGACTGCTTGCCCAGACTAACCTCTTGCACAATTCGCTGAAGCCTCTCATCGAACTTCTGAACATCAACTATCCGCTGTCTCAAGGTAGGCTTAACTCTCAACTGAGCTATCAAAGCCCCATCCGAACCAAACCTCTATCTGAACTGTCTCAAAAATAGGGCAGAAACTGACTTCTGACTCAAAGCATTTGCGACTACATTGGCCTTACCCGGATAGTAATCCACAATTCAATCGTAATCTTTAAACAACTAAAGCCATCGACGCTGTCTCATATTCAGTTCCTTCTGAGTCAGGAAATATTTCAAACTCTTGTGGTCCGTAAAGATCCTGCACTTCTCCCCATAGAGATAATGGCGCCAAATCTTCAAAGCAAAGACAACTGCTGCTAACTCAAGATCATGCGTCGGATAGTTCCTCTCATGTGGCTTTAACTGTCGAGAAGCATAAGCCACAACCCTACCTTCCTGCATCAGAACACATCCCAGGCCAACACCTGAAGCTTCACTATACATAACAAACTCCTTACCCGAGATGGGTTGAGTAAGTATAGGAGCTTCGACTAATGACGGGTCCTCGGCAAGTGTACCGAATCGACAAGTAATAAAGTGGGGTATATTTAGGACCCCGAGTTATCGTACCCAAGGGAAAAAGGATTGTCCAGTTAAATATCTATAGATGAGTGAATTTGAGATGTCCCCAATTTGTTTGGTGGAGAAAACTAAACTAAGCAAGAAAATAAATTAACAATTAAATATAAAATTGGTCATCAAGAAATTACTCAAGGATGAAATTAAATGCTTAGGAAATTCTATCCTCATAAATGTAACTGAAAATTGGTAAAACAATATAACATGAAATTCTGGACAACCCAACTGAACCCAAGCCTACCATATCCATGGATTAAGCTATTCTAATTAATAAACCTACCATATCCCTGGATTAAGTCTATTAATTAGCTTAAGTGCGGGTTACCAAATCCTAGATCTAAGACAACCTACCATCCCGGATTAAGCTATCTTAAACCTATTTATTCCTCACTATTCTTAATCTAATAACATCAACAACCACAAACCAACCTACCATATCCCTGGATTAAGCTGGAAAGATAAATGTCAATATTAAAAGAACAGAGCATTTGCACAAACAATAATTTTCGGATTTAGCTCCAATCATCATTATAATTGCAAAACAATATATAACAAGAGGAATAAAAGAAAACATGAAAATATTTATTAAATCCAAATATCCAAAATACAAATATGATTCAAGAACTCCCAAGCATGATTAACTACTCTAACATCAAGAATATAACCATAAAAGATGAAAATTAGAGTTTAGAATACACCCTTGATGAGAGAGAAAATAGATCTTGAAGTTCTTGTTCTTCAACCTTGGAATCCACTTGAATCCCTAAAATCTAGATTTAAACTAAATTAATCTAAATTATTTAAGAAGGAAATTGCAAATCAAAATTAAATCTAAGCTAAACATAATTTAAAAGGAAAATTAAAACATGAAAATAAAATAAATTGTTGCTGGAAATTAAAGAAAAATAAACCTAAGTCTACTGCCTAAAGGAAAGAATAAGAAAATACAAACTAAAAACTAAAACTCTTCTCCTTTTTGGTATGCAGCGGCGCTTCTTTTAATTGTCTGAAGAAAAGCACAGTTGTGCTTTTAAGAAGCACAGCTGTGTTTTGCTAGGGTTGCGCGTCTGCTGGCGGAAAAAGGCGAAGCACAGCTGTGCTTCTCGCTGAAGCACAGCTGTGCTCCTGGGCGAAAAAATGCGTGACCTGCTCCGTATGCGCGCGCCTCCTACTGCGTGACACAACTGTGCTTTGCGAGGAAGCACAGCTGTGTCGCCTTGTTGTTCCGTGTGCGCTGCGCGGTCCCTTCAAAAGCACAGCTGTGCTATTGAAGAGCACAGCTGTGCTTTTGGCTAAAATTGCCCTTTTTCCACAATTTCTTCTAATATCAGCCCCAAACTTCCAATTTAGCTCCGGATTAAAATAAAACACCTGAAAACATCCCAAAACTTATTAAAAATTATAAAAACATTATAAATTAATAAAAACACAAAAACTAATTAATTATTATTAAAATTAAATAAATAAAACACATAATTATGCCAAGAATTAATCTAAAATCTTAATATAATTGCAACTTATCAACTACCCCAAACTCAAACCTTTACTCGTCCTCGAGTAAACTGAATGAACCACATTCTCAATCATCTCAATCTCAACAAAAGAAAATAAGGAGTCATTCTCAATTAAGGGACAAGAAAATAGGTTTGCAAATACCAATGCTCACTAAATAACAAATAAACACAAGAACATACTAAACAATTTCTGTATGTGTTTGCAAAAGGCCAAAACAGAATTTTTATCATTTAAAAACAAAACTTCTAGGTACAATGTTGGGAAAATGAATCAACTCGAATGCATGAATGCACTCATGGCTTTTCACGCAAAGCTCAAGAAACACCATATGCCTTTTCTTACGTACCAAACCTTACTAAAAGGTCATCTCCACTGAATAGAACAAGACAAAACAAAGAATCAAGAGGTCTTACATTAGGCTTAGGTAAATTGGCTAACAAAGAAAGATCAAGTCACTAGAGAAAAATAGCCACTACCTAAACAAAACACAATCACCCAACTGTACTAATAAATATTCCCAACTCAATTACATATAATCAAAATAAAATTGGCCTAAAAGACACCTTAGCATCATCAAACTCAACTCACAATAACAAATGCCACATAATATGCAACCCCAATTTTCACAAGGCACTAGTTCAAGTCTCACTAAATTTTTTACCCCAAACTCACATTTTTCCCAATCAGCTAAGAAAAACTTACAATGCTTCTTCTTTTTCAATTTTTTTTTTTTATTTTTATTATTATTATTTTTTTTAGAAGCATAAAAACCAACTAGCCATTAACAATAAATAAAGTACTTAATTCGTCTATAAATCCCAGCAAGAACTACAATTGAGCTTTAATTTTTACAAGACCAATAAACCACTTAAATCACATTCCTCTTTATCAACCCCAAACTCATTTCTTTAAATGGGCTCAACTCTCCATTACACACACCAATCAATTCTCAAACAGAAATTTACACCAAGAATTGACAAAATCTAAATTCCCTTTTACCCAAAATAAAAACCCAACCTTACTAGAGTGGCCACTCTTCTAAGGGAGGCAAAAATCATTTAAGGCTAAAGGTAGTTTTAATATGTGTAACAATAAAATAAGCACGCATTTAGCATACTAAATTGATAGGCTCAACGGGCTAACAAGAGATAATGAAATTAAGGTAGGAAAAGTCATTTAAAGTAGCTGTACAAAGAAGGGTTGCCTAAATCATTTTCTAAGTTGTGTCTCATCTGAGGTCGCTTTGATGGGTAATCAGAAAGGTTCTAGTGCTCTTAGTGAGTTTTCATCTAATCCCCTAATTGCAACTAGATTAGATTTTTCTCAATTTTTGAAAACAGGCCCAAAGTGCTCAAAATTTAGAAATTGCAAAGTATAATCAAGGTTTACATGCAGTCTAACAAACAAAGATATAAACATGACTATTTCTCACTCAACTTAATATTGAATGAAACACAAATTTCTAAACCTGAGATCAAAATCATTCACAATTGAGAACTATTAGGACGAAATAAAAATTTAAATCGAAGGAAAATCAAAAAGAAACAACCATAAAAATATTTAGACACAAACTTGACACAAACAAAACAAAAATTAATTAAAAACTACTAAAAATTTAAAATGCTACCCTAAACACACAACAATTAAAAAGACACAATAAAACGAAACTGGTTTTGATTTGAAGAATTGAAATGGTACTCCACCCCAAACTCAAAATGTTGCACTGTCCTCAGTGCAAGAAAGTGAAGCACACAAAGATATTTTTCAAAAAATTTCCCCTATGCTGTGCTAAAACTCGTTGCAATTTAAAATTAATTGCAATCATCTAAAAAATGGCAAACATGAAATAATTACTGTGCAAAACTAAAAACCAAACAAAATTTCTGCATGCCACCTGTGCAAATTGAAGAAAATTCAAAACCTGTGCAAGAATCCAATAATCACTGTGCAAAATGAAATACTCTGAAATCTGTGAAATTCATAGCCAACACAAATAATATCTATCCTATCACACGTCATTGGCTCAGCCACACAATTCCAAAATATAATAAAATAAATGAAATCATACATTGCCTGACTACATCAATTTCATTAACTAAAATAAATAAATAAATATATACAAAATCTGTTGTGTACGAATCACTTCCTGAAATATATACAATATTTTACTGTGGTGGTCGTCTCAGATGTGGAGGAAACACAGTGGAAACAGGAGTGAAAAATCCACGAATCTCAACGCTCAACCTGTCCAACTGTGTCATAATCCTGTGCTGGAAGGATCCCAAAAATGCATCTCTCTGCTCAGCTCCCAGGACCATATCTCGGCGCACCTGCTCCAGCTGAGTCTCAATAGAAGCCAGTCGCTCCCAAGCTCGCTGTACCGATAAGTCCACGCCAGATATCATCTGGTCACTCTGAGAGGTAGCTGCCCTGACCTCCGCCAATCCTCTGCTCAGCTCATCCAATCTCTCCCACACCCTCTCCTAGAAAGCTGCCTGCTCCCTCCTCAACTCACTAAAAGAAGTCTGAAACTGCGTCATCGATGCTGTCATAGACTGAATCTCAGATATCAAAGTCTGCACCAAAGAAGCATCTACATGTGGAGCTGAGGGTGGAGGGGCTGTAGAAGAAGATGGCTCATCATGCCCCTGAGCATACCGACTCATATCTGGAGGGGAGAAGGGAATATCACTCCTCCGTCTCACCCTCCTACTGGAAGTAGCTCTCTGTGGCGGAGGTGGTGGTGGAGCATCAGTATCGTGATCAGCTGGCGGATGGGCATCATCAGAATCTCCCTCTCCATCATCACCCAAGTCATGGGCCTCCATCTCCTCCGCTCTCCTAAGTCGATATCCACTCTCGGAAGAAGGATCCTCTATAGCGATCCTACATCTGAGCACTACCTCCTCATCAATCAAGTGCGATGACCCTAAAGCTGGTCCCATGTCAGGAGTAGGCAGATGTAGGGCTCTCGTGATCAAGGTGATCAATCCACCAATCCCGATCCTCTTCCCTGAAGTAGCGGTGGCTCTCTTCAGTTGCTTACACAACCAAGGTACGACATTAACTCTGGTGCCGGTCTCCATAGCATATAAAAAGAATAAGTCTGGTGTGCTCACATTGCTAGGACACCCTGGTCGCATGAACACTGATGAAGTCATCACTCGGTGTAAGTACTGATAGACTGGAGAGCGGAGCTTCGTTGACTTGGTGTTTCTCGCATGAAAATCCATATTGGGCTTCCCAATAATAGCCCAATGCACAGCTGAGTCACCCACAACATGTACCTCCCCATCCACTGGCAACCTCAAGTATCTAGCCAGGTCAGAAATCGATAGATAATAAGGGATATTGCGCACTCTAAACTGAATGGTATTCCGATCATCCAGAGATAACCTAGGAGAGTACTGAAACGTACTAAGGAACTCCAATGTTATCTCAGGATAAGTCGGACCATTCAGAGAAAAGAACTCCTCCCATCCAATGTTCCTCAGCAAAGCTAATACCATCTCTTGAATGCCCAGGTCAATGAGTGTCTTCATACTCATAAACCTACTCGAAATAATAATCTTCGCAGCCAGCTTGTTGAACAGGATGCGCTGTTCTGGAGTCAACCAGTCAGGAGGCTGAATGGGCGCTGATGGTTGCTCCTCTCTATTGCGAACCATGGTTCCTGAAAAAGAAAGTAAACACTTTGTTCAAAACATTCTTGGTTTCATTAAGCGCATACCACATCTATAACTAAATTGGAAGAATAATATCAAAACTCACCAAAACTCACAACAGAAATTTGCAAAATAAACATACTTTTTAGCTAATGATGATGCAAAAATTGAAACATTAAGCATAAGGCAAATGTATAAACCTATTAAAGTACAAATTCTATGCACAAAATAGAGAAAATTGAAAAATTGCACAAATTAGAATTTAAAGAAATTTAAAATGAAAAGTACAAGGTGGAAAATAAAATACGCACAAGTAATTAATCATTGAAGTGCAAATGCCAAGAATAAAATAGATGCAATTAATGAAGAAAACTAGAGAACAATGCACAGTTTGCTTAATCAATGCTCTTTTCAAAGCAAAAATATGTAGGAACTATTCAAAGCTGCATGTAAATAAAACTATGAAAATTTGGCATCAATTGCAACTTCTCCTAATCCCATCAAGTCGGGAACTAGCAAACATGCATTTGACTCAATTCAATCAAGCACAATATTCAATTGCATCTAAATTAAAAACTAAAGCAACAGCAACATTATTAACACAAGATAATACCAAGCATAATCTCAAGCAATTAGAATTCAACTTGCAAAAATTTTCTTTCCATATTCATACAATGCATAATTGCCCCAATTATCTCAAAGCCATTCAATTCAGAATTTTGAAGTCCAAACTCCCCATTTCCAGCAGCTATATTTCAAGGCAAAATACACAATATATCCCCATCTAACACAATGAGTACTGAGTTCAAATTCAATTCAAATGGCATCCATCAACTCAACACTGCTATAATAGCAATTTAAACACAAACACATATATGAAATTAGGCTCAAAATGCAATTGCTCAGTGTACAATATGGTCAGATAAAGCTCAGTTAGTTAAAGTTCCAAATCCGCAGTGGACATGCCAACAGTGACCTAATTGCCTGTTTACACAACCTAATTTATGCCATCTAAATATGACCATTATCTCAAAATATCATATTAACAGAGTTGGCCAGGATAAATTAACAAATTGCTGAATTAATCACGTTATTAGTCCATTAATGTACATGCATTTCTCATTCAGGCATTTCATCAAACAGTTGGTGAGCATGATTCTAACTAGATTTTTAAGCACAATCTTTTCAATCCTAATTACCCATTTCTGTTGACGTTGGCCCGAAGAAGCAACACACATCAAAATTCACAATTAACACAACAAAATTTCCATTTGAGAATCAAACCCAGTCAATTAAAATGAGAAAATAAAAATGCGAAGAGTGAGGAAATTAAATACCTGGAAATGTTGAATTTAGCTACTGACTTAAGGAAATTGGAAGATAAATAACGGAAAAGAGAGAGAGAACTCTTAATTCTTTTAACCCAAAGAAATCTGGAATTTATTGCATAAAAATTTGGGAAAGATCAGAATCGGCAAATAGGAAAATTGAAGAAAGAAAATGAAAAGAATTCCTTTTAAGCTCTATACAATCGCATAAAATTAAAATTACCTGAGATTAGCTTGGATTGTCAGTGAAGATCGAAGAGAAATTGAGAGAAAAATTTTAATTTTTGAAGAACAGGGGGGAAAAGAGGAAAAGAAAAGAGAAAAGAAGAAGAAGGAGGGGCACAGCGTGTGTTAAAGGAGGCTGTGCGAAAACGCACAGCTGTGCTTTTTCCAGCGTTGCGTTTCGGCGTGCGTTTAATTGAAAGCACAGCTGTGCTTTTGATTGAAGCACAGCTGTGTTTTTCAGCGCGCTCAGTATCGCCGTGTTTTAAATTAAAGCACAGCTGTGCTTTTGAAAAGCACAGCTGTGTTTTCGCGCTATACCTGATGCTACTGCCCTCCTTGTCCCAATTTGGACTTCTTGGCTTCTTGCTCCTCAATTGAAATTTTCTTCCTTCTCAACTATTAATTTCCAAAACAATGAAATAAATCAAAACCAAATAACACAAATTAAATCCAACAAATTAAACATTAAAAATAACAAATTAACATTCTAACACACTAAAAAATTAAGGAATATTATTTTATAAAAATATATATAATAATTTTTTTATTATTATTATTATTATTATTATTATTTTTTTTTTAGAATACTTTATTATTATATATATATATATTTTTTTTTATTTTTTTATTTTATTTATATATATATATATATTTTTTAAGAAAAAATAAAAATAAAAATACAAACAACTAGTAATTAAAAATTAAAACATAAACACAGAAAATTAAATAAGAAGGGTTAAGAAAAATATAAGTTCTGGTTTATTGAGTCCCAGCTCGACTCATTTCACTCTCGGGTGGACGAGCTTGTGAACCAAATAATGGTCTTTCCGGTTTTTGCTCTTCATTTTCCCCCATCAGTAGGAGAAAATCATCGAAAGCTACCAAGGTGGGAAATTCCATGTCTTCGATGAAGTATGACTCCACCTTGGGTTCACTATACACGAACTCTACCGGCTCCTCAAGCCTAAATAAATCCTTCAAATGGACTGAATTCAGTGTTTCCATTTGAGAATCATTCAACTCTTGCTCCTTTGGTGCATTATCATGCATAGAAAAATTGAAATTAGTTTCCAACGAAACACAAGATTTTTCTTCAACAATAATTGGCTCCTTTTCTTCTTCATGCAACCCATCCTCAAAAATTTCAATATTCTCATTAATCTCTATAGGTGCATGACTCAATTCGCCACCATCTTTTTGATCACTCGGAGAGACAATTAAAATTTCTAACTTGGATTCCAAATTTTGGATCTCCAATGCTTGACTCTTTAATAAATCCCCTTGAGCCTTGATCCTCTCCTCTTGATAGTTGATTGTAGCCTGCAACTCTCTCCTTTCTGCTTGGTATTCCCTCTCTCTACAATAATTGTAGTTTGAAAGACGTTCGATATGGGCAAAGTGATACTCTTGTGATACACATGAAGAGTGAGGATCTTCAAAAGACGGTGAATAGGTGACTGGTGAAGTTAAATACATTTGTCGTAACTCTTGCATCTCCCTCATCATATCATTCACTTGTTCTCGCAAAAGGAACAACTCATAATCTTGATCACTATCTTGCATCATTTTGAAAATGTCTCAAAATTTTCCTGCAAAAATAAACACCAAATTAAAATAAAAAGAAAAATAAAAACCTCAAACTAACTCAACTAAAGATATAAAACAAACAACACCGTTATCCCCGGCAACGGCGCCAAAAACTTGACGGGTCCTCGGCAAGTGTACCGAATCGACAAGTAATAAAGTGGGGTATATTTAGGACCCCGAGTTATCGTACCCAAGGGAAAAAGGATTGTCCAGTTAAATATCTATAGATGAGTGAATTTGAGATGTCCCCAATTTGTTTGGTGGAGAAAACTAAACTAAGCAAGAAAATAAATTAACAATTAAATATAAAATTGGTCATCAAGAAATTACTCAAGGATGAAATTAAATGCTTAGGAAATTCTATCCTCATAAATGTAACTGAAAATTGGTAAAACAATATAACATGAAATTCTGGACAACCCAACTGAACCCAAGCCTACCATATCCATGGATTAAGCTATTCTAATTAATAAACCTACCATATCCCTGAATTAAGTCTATTAATTAGCTTAAGTGCGGGTTACCAAATCCTAGATCTAAGACAACCTACCATCCCGGATTAAGCTATCTTAAACCTATTTATTCCTCACTATTCTTAATCTAATAACATCAACAACCACAAACCAACCTACCATATCCCTGGATTAAGCTGGAAAGATAAATGTCAATATTAAAAGAACAGAGCATTTGCACAAACAATAATTTTCGGATTTAGCTCCAATCATCATTATAATTGCAAAACAATATATAACAAGAGGAATAAAAGAAAACATGAAAATATTTATTAAATCCAAATATCCAAAATACAAATATGATTCAAGAACTCCCAAGCATGATTAACTACTCTAACATCAAGAATATAACCATAAAAGATGAAAATTAGAGTTTAGAATACACCCTTGATGAGAGAGAAAATAGATCTTGAAGTTCTTGTTCTTCAACCTTGGAATCCACTTGAATCCCTAAAATCTAGATTTAAACTAAATTAATCTAAATTATTTAAGAAGGAAATTGCAAATCAAAATTAAATCTAAGCTAAACATAATTTAAAAGGAAAATTAAAACATGAAAATAAAATAAATTGTTGCTGGAAATTAAAGAAAAATAAACCTAAGTCTACTGCCTAAAGAAAAGAATAAGAAAATACAAACTAAAAACTAAAACTCTTCTCCTTTTTGGTATGCAGCGGCGCTTCTTTTAATTGTCTGAAGAAAAGCACAGCTGTGCTTTTAAGAAGCACAGCTGTGTTTTGCTAGGGTTGCGCGTCTGCTGGCGAAAAAAGGCGAAGCACAGCTGTGCTTCTCGCTGAAGCACAGCTGTGCTCCTGGGCAAAAAACGCGTGACCTGCTCCGTATGCGCGCGCCTCCTACTGCGTGACACAGCTGTGCTTTGCGAGGAAGCACAGCTGTGTCGCCTTGTTGTTCCGTGTGCGCTGCGTGGTCCCTTCAAAAGCACAGCTGTGCTATTGAAGAGCACGGTTGTGCTTTTGGCTAAAATTGCCCTTTCTCCACAATTTCTTCTAATATCAGCCCCAAACCTCCAATTTAGCTCCGGATTAAAATAAAACACCTGAAAACATCCCAAAACTTATTAAAAATTATAAAAACTTTATAAATTAATAAAAACACAAAAACTAATTAATTATTATTAAAATTAAATAAATAAAACACATAATTATGCCAAGAATTAATCTAAAATCTTAATATAATTGCAACTTAACAACTAACAACTGCTTCAACCTCTCAAAGCAAGCTTGACACTTATCCGACCACTCGAACTTAACTCCTTTCCTCAACAACCTAGTCATCGGAGCGGCAATCACAGAGAAACTCTTAACAAACAGACGGTAGTAACCCGCCAGACCAAGGAAACTTCTCACTTTCTGAACATTCCTAGGCGCTTTCCAATTGACTATCGCCTCAATTTTAGCTGGATCTACTTGAATACCCTTGGCTGAAACTATGTGGCCCAAAAATGACACTTCCCGAAGCCAAAAATCACACTTACTCAACTTGGCAAACAACCGATGTTCCCTCAATACTTGTAAAACCAATCGGAGATGTTCCTCATGCTCGGTCTCGTCCTTGGAATAAACCAAGATGTCATCTATGAACACTACTACAAATCGGTCTAACTATGGCCTAAACACTTTGTTCATCAAATCCATGAATGTCGCTGGAGCATTGGTCAAACCAAACGGCATAACAAGGAACTCATAGTGGCCATACCGAGTCCGAAATGCAGTCTTAACCACATCCTCATCCTTAACCCGAAGCTGATAATACCCAGACCAAAGGTCTATCTTGGAAAAGACTCCTGCACCTCGAAGCTGATCAAATAAATCTTCAACTCTAGGCAACGGATACTTGTTCTTCACTGTGATCTTGTTAATCTGCCTATAATCGATACACATCCTCAAAGACCCATCCTTTTTCTTGACAAACAGAACCGGTGCTCCCCATGGAGATATGCTGGGTCGAATAAACCCCTTATCCAATAGCTCTTACAGTTGAGTTTTTAATTATCTCAACTCTACAGGAGCCATCCGATAAGTTTCTCTCAATATAGGTGTGGTACCCGGCATGATCTCTATGGCTAGCTCAACTTCCCTCTCTGGAGGCAAACCTGGCAAATCACTTGGAAAAATATCACTAAACTCCCAAACAACAAGGATGTCCTCAATCCTGACTTGATCCCTCTTGGAATCCAAAACCACAGCTAGGAAAGCCTCACAACCTTTTCTCAAAAACCTCTTGGCTTGAATTGCATAAATCACATTGTTCACAGAACTCGCACCCAAACCTCTTACAAACACTGGAGCTCGGTTCCTATCCCGAAGCACAAAGGTCTTCCTATGGCAATCAACCACAGCCCGATGCTTGCCTAACCAGTCCATACCCAAAATCAGGTCATATTCTCTAAAAGGTAACTCTATCAAATCCGCATGGAACTCAACACCCTCAATCATCAAAGGGCAACTCCTAAAAACTCTACTCACCCTGACACTATGCCCTAATGGATTGGTCACACAAATCTCATAGTCTAACTGATCTACCACATGTAACTTATCAGCAATCTTATGTGTGCACAAATATGAGTGTGTGGAACCAGGATCTATTAGGGCATATAATTTAGTGTCATAGAGTAGGAACTTACCAGCAATCACATCAAGGGCATCCTGCTCCTCTCTGGCTCTCACTACATATGCTCTAGCTGCAACAGGTGGAGGACGCTCAACAGTCTTAGAAACAGCTCCATCTCTAGGCCGACCGCCTCGACCTCTACCTCTACCTCTACCTCTAGCAGCTGGAGAAGCATTCGATCCAACTCTGCTAGTTCCTCCCTAAGGGCTTGAATCTTCATTCAACTGGGGACAACTAGCCAAATGGTGCTCGGTGCTCCCACACTTAAAGCACGCACCAGTGAGCCACCTACACTCACCCCAATGAGCCCTGCTGCAATGAGCAAAAACAGGTACAACATCAGATCTACCACCTCTGCCAGAACCAGATACCACTGTTGAACCTTGCCTTCTACCTCTAGTAGCCGAACCAGCTGATGGCTCATCTTACGGGTTCCTAGATCTCTTACCCGAAGATGAGGAAGAACCTCCCCGTGCAGAATTTCTTCACCGAGCTCTCTCTCTAAGCAATGATTCCGTCTTCTCTATCCTCATGGCAGCCTCTGCAATCTGATAATAACTTACCCCTGGTGTACACATCAAAGAAATCAAAGCAATCTTCAAAGACTCGTTCAACCCGTCTTCAAAATGCTTGCATCTGAAATCATCTGTCATAACCCCACGCGGAGCATAGCGAGACAACCGATTAAACTCTTTCTCATAATCCAAAACAGACATGGCCCTCTGCTTCAAACTCAGAAATTGTGCCCATCTTGCGTCCCTATATGCTTGAGTCACATACTTCTTGGTAAACTCCTCCCCGAAGAATTCCCATGTAACCGGATCAGGCATCTGAGGTTGCTTACATACCAACTCCCACTATTCGTAAACCGAACCTTGAAGCAATGCCACAGCACATTCAGCTTGCTGATCTGGAGGACACCTGACTTCCTTTAAAGCTCTCTTTACTTTATCAAGCCACTTCTCAGCTAACTCTGACTCATCTAGCCCGGTCCCATAAAAATCCTCAACACCAGCTCTTCTTAAACTCTCTATCGGAGCTTTAGGGGCAGTCACCCTTTCCAAAACCCATGCCATGTCCTAATGCAATCTGAACATAGCCTCAAAAGGCATGGCAGTGGCCTCGGGCTGGAGCCTAGCATGCTGAGCTGACACAAAAATAGAAACAGATGGATCTACAACTAGAGGATTCACACTTTCAGCGGATTCCTCAAGCGCACCATGAGCAGAATCAGAATCCATCAAACAAACAAGAGAACAACCGCATCAGCCAACACAGCCCTAGACATAGATGTATCCACACATAGCATCAGTTAAACAATCACCCAGAAATGCCTAAACTAGGCTCTGATACCATAACTTGTAACACCCCTTACCCGTACTTAGGCGAACCCATCCCATGAGGAGTAAGATGCCGTACGAGTCAGGGTACAAACGCACAAAGCATAAATATATAAATTCAATCAAAGATAAACATGCATAAATTTGGGGCAATTAAAAACTTTTGCGAAACATAAGAACTAAGGTTGATCATGCATTAATATAACGGAAGCATTACATTACTGTTTGATCAACCAAGAAAATACAACAGGTAATTACAAATCCCAAAATACATGTACATAGCGAAAGCTATTACAAAACTGATGTAAGAGATTTCTATACAAAAAATAAAGCCCTACACTAAGACCTTGCTGTGTTGGCTTCGATGGCTGCGACTCTCCCAAAGCAAACTCCCTCCGCACCTGCACGGGTAACACACCGTGCTAAGCGATAATGCTTAGTGGGGAACCACACATATAGCATAAGGAAAACCATTCACAACGGTCGTCAAGGCAATACACATGCGTAGCTCATGTATATATATATATATACGATAATCATGGCATAACAATTGCATATACTCATGCTCACATAAATAAAGCCATTCATCAGAAGCTCATAACAATATTCAAATTCTCATAACAGATTATACTTTTCACCATTTAACCCATACATATATCACATACATTTCCTCATATCAAAATTCATACAAGGCACCTGCTGACTCGAGGGAGTGGATAACGAGTATACGGACAGTACTTTACGGGTACGAGCCGATTATGGACAGTACCTTACGGGTACGAATCGAGAAACCAATTTTACTTTTAACTTTCACAAAACATTTTCTAAAGGGACCTTAAATAAGATCCATACACATAAAAGGGTTCACGAGGAACCAAACAGGGACCTGATCGGGGACCAAACGGAACTGAGGGTTGCAGCTATAAGACTCTATTAGGCATGCCTAACTATCCACTTTCTAGACTGTAGCAGGTCATGCATAACGCAATCCACAAATAAATATTAATCTAATCTATAGCACGCAATAATATAGTTAAGAATGTATATTCACATAATACAAATAATCATGGCATGATGTAGCATGTGATCACCCTCTATATCATTTATAAAAACTCACATAGCATGGTCATTTACTACTCTTCATATATATATATATATATCATATGCAAAGCAATTAGCTTAATTAGAGACAAGTAATAGAATCCATCCATTGTATAGCTAAAATATCCCTTTTAAAGACGTAAATCATGTAAAAAGACACTAAATAACATTTAAAACCGTACAAGAGAGGAAAAGGAATGAAAAAGAAAGAAGTGGAAAATTGCAAAAGAGGCGGGCAGAACCGTTTTACATGGCGGTATGGCCTTACCCTTACCGCCGTGTAAGACAATTACCCGGGGTAAGGCTTAGGCCATACCACCGTGTAACCTGCCTCACACCTGGGCAGAATGGTTTTACACGGCGGTATGGCTTTGCTCTTGCCTCCTTGTAAAGACACAACTCTAGAATTCTGAGGCAAAACCCACGATCCACACGGTGGTGAGACCAGGCCTTACCGCCGTGTGACTCCTGGATTTTCCAGAAATCTGCAGATTTCCAACTTCAACAATACCAAATTTTTCACACAATCAACCACAACGAAATATACACATTTTGACCAATAAATTAACACCAAAAACTTACCTCTAGCTTACCTTAACTTGGCCGTCCAACATCACAACTCAAACATCATAACATAACGTCAATTTATCCAAACATACATGAACTCAACATCCACAAATTCAGAAAATTAAATCAAGGAAATTAAACATGTTACAATAACTTATCATTCAAATTCTACACTTAAAAACTTGAAACCCACATAGAGTAAACCAATTTCATACTTCAATTTCCATCAATCATACATACATACCAAAACCCAAAATCACATTCAAGCAAAACCAAAGCATAAATAATTTCCCAAACCTCAAAATTAGGAGCTCTATCACTTGGTTCCACTAGATCCAGCAACTTTCTTGCCTTTAGGATCTCTTGCAGGCTCAGCTAAACACCCAAAACAATGAAACACACACCAAAGCAACCCTAATCAAAACCCTAAACAAAGAAGATGAAGAAGAGAAGGGAACCTGAAATTCAAAACATAAAATGCAAAGAAACTTACCCAAAATAACACAATGAGTGACCAATCTTCACCACACAAGCTTGGACCAAGGGAAAGTTGGCTAAGGGAAAAGAAGAAGAAGAAGAAGGAGGAGGAAGAAGAAGAGGGGATGGGAAATGGAACCCAATTTCTGATTTTTCCCCTTTTCTTCTTTCTCTTTCTTTTCTCACCCTCCACTTGTCACAATCTTGGTGGTGGAAACCACTCACTCACACACTAGAGGCACATGTCACACACACACAATGAAACACTCCAATAATGCATCCTACACATGTATGAGCAACACACACAATGCAATCTCATCTAATACACACACATAATAATATGCTCACATGCATGTGATTCTAACTCCACTTATGGACACCTTATTTCTATATGCACCACCACATAAGAACAAACCCACAAAATATGCATATATACCAAAATACCCTTATGATATGCTAAAACCATGCAAATGCACACACATACATATTTCTCGCTCGACTAGGGGCCAAACGGGGTGTGATAACCTCAGCTTGACTTCTTAAATTGAATGATGGATTATATTCAGCATTGACTGCATGCATAGCAGGGTCAACCGCCACAGCCTTAGGCTCCAGAACAGCCTCTAGCATCGTAAAAAAAAAGCCGATATTAGAACAAATTAAAAGATTAGTGGCTAAAGATTTTTATGGGTTGGATTCCCTGACACCAGTCCAGGCTGAGGAGTGGTTATTTGAAACCAAGAGATTATATGAGATCACTCAGAGTCCACCTGAAGAGATGTTACAAGGGACAATGGCATTATTACAAGGCCCAACTCTCTTATGGTGGGATGCGGTTTGTGAACATACTCCCATTGAGCAGTTGACATGGGAGTTCTTCCTAGCTCAATTTGAGAAGAAATATATTGGGTCTGAATATAAAGCTGTTATGCAAGATGCCTTTTGGAGACTTAGGCAGGGAATAAAATAGTGGCTGAGTATGAGTACACGTTTGAGTGCTTGAGTGCCTACCTAGATGATAATTAGATGACAGAGGAGAAGCTATGTCAGAGATTCGAACGAGGTTTGCATAATCGGATCAAGCAGATTGTGGGTGCTCAGAATCATCAAGATATACGCTCCCTAGTAGAAGCAGCCATGAAAGTGGAAACTATTTAAGCAGATGAAGTGAAAATGTAAACATGGTTTCAAAAAAAAAGAAAGTTAGGATAGTCTAGTGCATTAGCCATTAAGAATAAGAAATTCATGGGCCCTCCATCATAGACTCGTGACTCAGCAACTCTGGCATGGAGTCAGAAATCTCCTCAACATAGTAATATATCGATAACATCAATGGCTAGTGCACCCAGGGACCTTTAATAGAGATACCATACCTAATTGTGAATATTGTGGTAGAAGACATCTCGGGGAATGTTGGAGGATAACTGGAGCATGTATTAGATGTGGATCTATGGAACATTTTTTGAGAGACTATCCAAAACCTCAGTCAGCAGTGACCATACTGTGACGCGCGCCGGATCCCGAGCGCCGCCCTTTCGGACCGCCCGCACGTGGGCGACCGGGGCATTTGCGGGTCCGTTGGCATCTTGCTAATGAATCGCAAGTGCGTCTATGTTGGGCAACAAGGAGGTATCATGGAGTCGCCACCCAATAGAACATTGGGAAAGTTTCTCTCGCCTCGGAGAGCCTAAGACTTGCGCATTTTATCCATATTGGGCCATGAGGCCTAGGATTAGCGCTAAAGCCTCGTGACCCAAGAAGTATTTTGGAGGATAACCTCTAACCTCTCGAGCCCAAAGACCAGAGCTGGGTCCGGGATTTCTCATCTATTTCTACCTCGATTATTTTATGATCAAATTTTAATACCATTGATTCGCTCTCTCTCCACACGATGCAATTAATTGAAGGCGCATTCATTCATTTCAGAAGCGGTAAATGTAAGCAAAATCCAAAATAAAGCATTTAAAACATAAATTACAATAACACTAGGAGCGGAATACAACTCCCATTTATAAAAGTGAAATACATGCATAAAACGGGTTATTCTTTAATAGTGAGAACATTGGTCCTCGCATGCATATTTATTATGAAACAGTTTTGATGTAATGATTTATTTGGGTATGAAAAACTAGGACATTGGTCCCATTTTTTATTTAGAAAAAATGTCAAGTTAATTAATAAAAATGTTTTTGTGATTTTCTTTTTAGCGAGCCTAAATAAATAATTTTACAAGAAAATTATATGGCAAAATTAAATAACATATTACAAACCAAATGAGCCTTTTTGGACCTCCCGATGTGCTCGCAAAAACGCCCAAGCGAAAAAATGAGTTTAGACATAAAAACAAAATACAATTAAAACAATGTTAGTGATTCAATCAATTAAATCAATTAAACATACAAAATAATGAATAACAAATTAAAATAAAGTAAGATGATATGAAAAGAATAATAATGGAATAAAAAATATTAACAAACCAAAATAAAATGAGAAACATGGATTATATATGATAAATGATTAAATGATGTGATGAAAATAAAATAAAACATGTTAATTAATTAGTACATGAAAATATACACATGATGAAAATAAATGATGATAAGTGAAAAATAATGAATGAATAAATAAACGAATGATAATAAAATCATGTAACAATGATAAAAATTAGTAAACAAAGGAATGATGAAAATAATAATGATATGTAACAAGGTTAATTGATGTGTTCATAATTAATACAAACTATTTACATGGCAAAAAGATTAATTTAAATTAATTAATTATTTGCATGTTAAAAATAATGAGGAATCAAAATAAATTATTTACATGTTAGGAATTAAAAAAAACAATATTCACATGAATAAAAATCAAATCATATATAAACAATTAAATGGAACAAATATAAAATCAATACAACAAATGAATAGATGAAAACAATAAATAAATCAATAAAAATAATAAAATGGATATGAATAAATAAAATAAAATAGAAATGAAATAGAAATGGAGCCAAGAATATTTACCCTCAGAATATTGGATTTAATGAAGGAAAAGTGATGATTTTCCGGAAGATTGCTTGAAAGAATAAAATTAGCAATAAAATTAATTCTCTTTGTTTATGGAGAAAAACAAAGGAATTGATTTGTATGCTTAAGATTAAAAAGAAATTGATGTCAAAATGATGATTAATTTCTTGTGTTTATGAAGAGAAAACCAAGAAATTAATTGGAATAATTAACAATTGAAAATTGATCTTTCAATTTCAATTAAACCTTATTAATTAAAAAAAGAAAAATGAAATTTTGAAGAGAAAATAGAAGATGATGAATTCTGGAAATTCTGATCTCAAAAAGTAGTGGAGGCCCCCCTTTTTAATTTTTCATCCTAAACTATTTAAAGAATAGAAAATGTTGCCCTAATTTAATTAAGGAAAACAAACCTAATTTTATTCAAATTCCTCTATTTTTAGGGATAAAATCAAGTTTTATTAATTAATAATCTATAAAAAATATTTTGGAATTTTATTTGAAGTCAAAAACCCTTAATTTTGGGATAAAAACGGATTTTTGGGTGAAAAAATCGGAAAAAAGGCTGAAAAAATGGAAAATAGGGTAACGGACCCTATACCGACGGCCAGGAGACCGTCGCCACAAGGGGCACCGCCCGTCGCTATAGAGCGACGGGCACTCACGCGGCGAGGCGGGCTTCCGCGCGAAACTCGCGCGCTGGCGCTCGCGCACGAGCGCTCCGTGCGGCGCTCAGCGTGCGCGATGCTGCGCGCGCCTTTAGCGACGCGCAGCATCGGCGACGCTGAGCGTCGCCTTTGCGCGCGCTGCGCGATGGGCGCCTGGGCGCCCAGGCACCTGCGAGCTGGGCGCCAGCGCGCCTGCGCGCTGCCGCGCCCGACACTCGCGGTCCGAAAAATTTTTTTTATTTTTTTTTTTATTTTTTCCTATTTTTTTTCAATTTTAAATTGACTAAAAAAACCATAATTTTAAGCCCCCATTTTTCAGAATTAATTAATTTTTTTAAATATATTTTTTTTTTATTATTTTCTAATTTTTCACTCTAAAATGCAAATTTGATGAGAAAACCATCACTTTTAACCTTTTAAGCCTGTGAAGGCAATTATCATCATTGGGTAACTTCGATCTAGGCTGACTCAGGACCCGGTGTCTACAGTTGCCCCCAGTTTAGGGGAATCTAGTACACTAGTGTCTAGGTGAGCCTAAACTCAAAGAAGAAAAGGAAAGAGACGCGTACCTGAGTCGGCCGTTTTTCCTGCTTGATGGAATTATAATGATAGTTGTTGCTGTCTTTTGGTTGTAGCTGGTAATGCTGTGGTCGTGCTAACCTCTTGTGGGTAGTGCCGCCATCGTGCTAACCGCTGTGAATTTTGGTAGTGCCGTGGTCGTGCCAACCTCTTGTGGGTTGTGCCGCCATCGTGCTAACCGCTGTGCATTGGTAGTGCCGTGGTCGTGCTAACCTCTTGTGGGTAGTGCCGCCATCGTGCTAACCGCTGTGAATTTTGGTAGTGTCGTGGTCGTGCCAACCTCTTGTGGGTTGTGCCGCCATCGTGCTAACCGCTGTGAATTGGTAGTGCCGTGGTCGTGCTAACCTCTTGTGGGTAGTGCCGCCATCGTGCTAACCACTGTGAATTGGTAGTGCCGTGGTCGTGCTAACCTCTTGTGGGTAGTGCCGCCATCGTGCTAACCGCTGTGAATTGGTAGTGCCGTGGTCGTGCTAACCTCTTGTGGGTAGTGCCGCCATCGTGCTAACCGCTGTGAATTGGTAGTGCCGTGGTCGTGCTAACCTCTTGTGGGTAGTGCCGCCATCGTGCTAACCGCTGTGAATTGGTAGTGCCGTGGTCGTGCTAACCTCTTGTGGGTAGTGCCGCCATCGTGCTAACCGCTGTGAATTTTGGAACTGTGCTCCTTTAGATGTTTGGACTGGTGTCGTCACTCGGCTTTTGTTGGTGTCCCCCGCCGATTTCTCCTGCAAGATTGTATGCATAGGGATATACAAGAAATCATGTGTGCATGATATGGAATGCAAATGCTTGCAACAATGTATAGACTGTGCCCTAGGTGGTCCATGGTTCGCTGAGGTTGTAGCCTTCCTGCTCTACAATGCCCCCTGAAACCTGAAGATCGTCGACAAGTTTTCTGAAAGAGACGTCCGGTATATATCCTTGCCCCCCCTGGTCAATGATCATTTACCCGGGATTCTGTTTCATGTTCTGTGTTGTATGTTATATGATTGAAAGAAGATCATCCGAAATACCGTCGCCCTATTGCTCCAGGCATTGAACGTCATTGTTTTAAAGGTAGTGCGTCCCTTGTGGATTTTCACACTAGCTTTTCTTTGCGGGAAATGCGTCCCTTAGGGGATTTTCACACAACCCTTTGCCTAATTTTTGCCTGGAATGGATCCAACCCAATCCAGCGGCTTTTGTTCATTTTGTTTTTTTTTTTAGAGCAGACTGCCTGTTTCCAGGTTTTCACCCTGCCCTTTGGCCTAACTTTTGTTTAGAGAGCCAGTTACGGTTTTCATCTCTAACGGCCTTTTTTTTTTTTTTTTTTTTTTTTACAGCTGCAGGAAAAGTTGGAGCTACCATTAAAGCCCCTTCTTAGGGTAATCAACAGTTATTCTCTGAGACATCTTCTCTTTAGCATCGGTTGCATTGTATGGCATATCTTGATAAATGTGTTGCTAGATTGGGTGAAGTAGCAAATAGGGATCTGGTTCTTGGAAACCATCTATTGTGCTTGATAACTTAGAAGGATTAACGATGTAGTGAGACGTTCCCTATCCTTTCGAGGTGAAGCCTTGTCTTTAGCCTTTGCTTCTCCATATTATTGGACTGGACTTCTAGAAAAACTACTATACCTCTTTTTTTTCTGGGAGTCATTCTGTAACTTTAACCAGCGTATATATAGAAAATGGACACCTAGCCCTGCAATTGATAATAGGACTTGGCCACTAAGGCACCTGGCCGGCGAGAGCCGTAGTAAGGACTAGTTCAGATTTGTATAGACTTTAAGCAATATCTTCCTTTTTAGAACAGAACTAGGAAATAATATCAATGAATGAATTTAGTTTTATTTCATTTCACAACATTGTGCTTGTTTCAATACAATTTCAATATACGTAATCACCATTTAACACTGATTCGAAAATGTCAAACTGCATTCATTCATAGAGCCAAATCTTGATAGCATCAACTCCTGTTACCAATCAGCCCTCTCGGGTTTTCTTGATTGGATATTTTCTCTCAAGCCTCTAATTTTTGACCAGGATGCCTTTTTTCGGTTTTCACCCTGACGAGGCGCCCAATTTTAGCAAGGCCGCCTTTTTCGGTTTTCGACCCGCGGGCTTTTATTCCCTTCTTTTGATTTTTAAGTCTTTAGCCATGGACCCATTTTTGAGTCTACTAATACTGATCATCTTCACCACTTCTGTCATTGTTATCCTGGATAACCGTCTCTGAAAAACAACGGAGCCTTCTCATATCGGCTTGAACTTGCCGCATTATACTCATTTGCTGAAAGATAGAATCTCCCTCTTTTCACGGTGGCTTTTTGGCTTCCTTCCTGGATGATCTCTTGATCTATCCTTGTCTGATGTGTTTAACTGCTGATGCCATTGTTACACTAGCTGACTTCTAAAAATTTAGGCTTCCATGGTTGTGCTTAAAGATTTGATCTCTACCACGCTCGGATATACTGCCTCTGCCCCCCTTATAAAAGGTGAATTTTTTAGAGGTTATAATGGTGATTCTCTTGCCTGGGAATGGGAAAGACAGCTTCTCTGTCCAACCTTTGTAGTTTTGGATCTACTTGGTTGAGATCTCCTTGTTAGCAGCCTCTCTTGCCCCATTAGCTTGAGGGAAACACAGAGAGGACTTGTGGTCCTTAATGTCACCTCTGGAGCAGTTTCCTAACTTTAACCATGAATTGCTCTTTCGCACTTGACCCATGTGTAGAGTAGGAGGCTGCCTTGGCATGACCCTATTCGTTGGGATTGTAAGGAACACCTTTCCTGTGATGTCTTCTTCCAAGCTCGAGCAACCTGTACCTATTGCAAGTCGATACAATCTTCGTGGTCCTTTTTGGTCATCAAGAAAAAAGGCAAAATACAAGCATGTGTAAATCAACGGGATTTGAGGAGACCTTGCCTCCAAATAGCATTCGCTTACCCCCTGATCAATTCTCTCTTTTCTTCTCCCTCTCTTTTTTTTTTTTTTTGTTTTTTTTTTGTTTTTTTTTTTGTTTTTTTTTGTTTTTTTTTGTTTATATATTATTTTTTTCTTTTGTTTGTTCTTCTTTTTTTTTTCTTTTCCTTTTTCTTTTGACGATTTTTTTTTATATATTTTTCGCTCCCCAATAAGCTCTGCTCAAATCTTGAAGTTTTACACATGCGTGCACCTTTCATCTTAACCATTGGGGTTATTGTTGTTCCATCAAGTCGGGCATTGCATTTCAGTATGAATTTTGGTCCTGTTCCTACTGACGGATCTCCACTTTCAGCCATTTCTACCTATTTCAGCTTGAATCTTCTGAGCTTCTTGTGTCATCTGTCCATGATTAGGATATGTTTAGCATAGCATTTTCGACAGCTTCATAAGCACATCTTCATGGGTCCAGGCAAAGACTTTTTCGTATCTTGTTTTAATTCTCTCAAATTTTCTCACTCTTCAAAAGTTATGTCAGATGCCATCAAGATTTTTGAGGTTCCAAGAATAAATAGAGTAGCATCAATCGAGCCAATGTCAAATATAAATGAATTATGATCATGTGTAATGAAATCGTTAAAAACATCACACAAATGAAGGAAATTGTTTGATTCACTAATAAAACTAGAAAACGTCATTAATATTAAAAACAAGTTCAGAACTAAGAAAGAGAGTCTAAACTATCATCTTCCTCTTTCTGCCAACGCAGGTGTTGTTGCCAACGGTCTCTAATTAACTTTGGGGCCCATCCTTCCTTCCTTTGACTCCTTGTCGATGAGGTCTAACCGGCAAAAAGGCATGGAAGGTGAAAAGCCGCCGAAGGTACGCTTTCTTTCCAACCTTTCTCTGAGTTTTGGCTTATCTAGGCGCTTGTGCGCTAGTTTCCCCAAAACTGGGGGCAACTGTAAGCACCGTGTCCTGGAGCGGTCCGGATCGGAGGTTACCCTATGATGAAATCAATGTTCAAGGCCTGTACAGGAGGCTGAAGTTGGAGGTTTTAGTCCCGCGTTCCATGAGAAATGAGGTTTTTCTACACTTCAGGGGCAGAGGGGGAGAAAACGGGAGTTTTCTGAGTAAAAAAGGTTTTTTGTCCTCCACAGACGGCCAGCCCGTCTGTGGAGGTAGCCCGTCGCTTCGAGTCACCGACGGCTCAGGGTTTTTTCCGACGCCCGTCGGAAAGTCACCGCCCCTGTCAGGGGCCGCCTGGTTTCCCGGAGCACGCAACCGTTCCGACGCCCATCGGTGGATGTGGCAGGGCCGTCGGAAGTGTCCTTGTGTCAGTAGGATTCTTCCGACGCCCGCCCCTACGCACCGACGCCCGTTGGTCGTGTCTGGCTATATAAGGTCCGGATTTTCACTTCAAAAGGGTTGGAAAATTTTTCAGAAGGGGAAACTCTGCCAAAATTCGAGCACGTTTTCTCTCTCTTCCAAAAACACACATTTTCCAAAGAACTTTACTTAATCAAGGATCAAATCGATCAAAGGAACTAAAAGCTAATTAGTTTTCTTTAGATTTGGGCTCCTAAATCGACTTTCTGAAGGATCGGAGGTGAAATAGCTCATTTTCTCTCTCTAATCTTTCATTCTCTTACTTTCTCGTGGAACGCGCGGGGATCTAACCGACATCAAAATTCTACCCAAGGCAACTATCTGAGGGTAAATATTCCGGATTCTCTCTCCATTTTCATCTCATATTTAATTATTTATCATTTATTTATTCATTCTGTGAAAATTTTGAATACGTGTTATTACTTTTCTTCATTTTGACTCCCTCATCTCCTTCTTGGATAAAACTTGTTTTTTTGATCTCAAAAGGCCCTTTTCTCCTTTCTGTTTTCCGGAGACAGAGGTGACCGACGGGTCATCTTTATGACCGACGCCCATCGGTCACCCACCTACAGACGCCCATTCTTGAGTGACAAACGGGCATATCGAATAACCAAACCGACGCCCGTCGGTCAACCAGGAAAGGCCGTCGGTGGGTTCTGCCTCCATTTTTTTGATCATTTTCCATCTCTATTCAGTCTCTTCGATTTCTTATGTGTTAATTTTATGAATGTTAACATCTCTTAACTTTCTGTGAGTGTATATTGGTCCTCTTGGATAATTTCGAGCTTGAGCGGTTGCCTACCATGCGTGGTGGATTTTGTCCGGTTTAGTTTTCTTAAACCTCTTGATTTATTTCTCTCGCTCTTTCATTCATTAATTATTTTATGCATATGAATAAGCTCTTTTTATCCCGTCAAATGTAAGAATAGATTAACGATTTGTACTTAAATAAAATTGAGTTTTGTATAAAATGCAAAAAGGGTCCAACGCCCTATTTTCATCCAATAAAAATCATCACATATTAAATATCCCATTTTTAATGATGATGCATGAGAGGACCAAAGTCCTCAAAATAAACAATGCCCCGATTTGTGTATGAATCGCACATTTATAAAGGGAGTTGTATTCCGCTCCTTGTATTATTGTAATTTATCGCTTTGATATTTATTCTGCCCATTTACTGCGTTCCGTATGTGAATATATGCGCTTTTCAATTAAACTGCATAGTGTGGGGAGAGAGCGAATTAATGACATTAAAATTTGATCATAAACTAATTGAGGTAGAAATAGATGAGAAATCCCGGACCCAGCTCTGGTCTTTGGGCTCAAGAGGTTAGAGGTTATCCTCCAAAATACTTCTTGGGTCACGAGACTTTAGCGTTAATCCTAGGCCTCATGGCCCAACATGGATAAAATGCGCAAGTCTTAGGCTCTCCGAGGCGAGAGTAACTTTCCCAATGTTCTATTGGGTGGCGACTCCATGATACCTCCTTGTTGCCCAACATAGACGCACTTGCGATTTATTGCAAGATGCCAATGGACCCGCAAATGCCCCGATCGCCCACGTGCGGGCGGTCCGAAAGGGCGGCGCATCGGGATCCGGCGCGCGTCACAACGGTCTACCTATATTGTGGCAGTGTATTGTTAAATGTTAAAATGTAAATGTATTTTCATCAAAGTGTAATCTGGCCCATAACTGGTCAGTTTGACACTACCGAAGCACAATCTGGCCCTTAAGTGGCCCCTTTGGTAGGTGTGACGCGAGCTGAACCCCGAGAGGCCCGGAACGCCCGCTTTTAAGGCTTCGGGAAAGAGGTTCATGGAAACTTGCAAGTAAAATTGCAAAGGCGTCTATTTCGGGCAACAAGGAGGTTTTATGGAGTCGCCACCCAATAGAACATTTGGAAAGTTCGTCTAGCCTCAGTGAGCCTAAGACAGCGTAGCTATGTCCATCATAGGCAAGATGGAGGTGTCTTGGAGGCCCCACCCTAACATTAGGATGGCCCTCTCGGCCTCACGCTTGGACAAACCAGAGGTGTCTTGGAGGCCCCACCCTAACATTAGGATGGCCCTCTCGCCTCGTGGTGCCTAGGACTGTGCAAATTGAGCCTTTTTATGGGACACAAGAGGTGTCTTGGAGGCCCCATCCCAATGGAATATTGAGATGGCCCTCTTGCCTCGTTGAGCCCAAAGACCAGAGATGGTTCGGAACTTCTCATTTATTCATACCTTGGTTAAGCTAAAATCGAGTTTTGAATTTAAGTTTTCATTCCTTTTCTCATACGTTTTGATGCAATAATTAGAGCGCAAGTTGGTCATTCAAGGAAAGCTGTAAATGAAAGCATAATTAAAATAAAGTACATGAAAATAAATTACAATAAAACTAGGGGCAGAATACAACCCCCATTATTATAAATCATGCATAAAACGGGGTATTTATTAAAGATGAGGACATTGGTCCTCGCATGCATAATTAAAGAAAATAATTTTAAAGTGACAATTTATTTGGATGAAATACTAGGACATTGGTCCCATTTTATTAGAAAACTCCAATTTATTTATAAAAATAATTTTGTGTGATTTTTAATTAAGCGTGCATAAAAAAAGATTTTATTAATAATTACATGACAAATAAATTAAGAAAACAAATAAAGGAAAATTGACAAATACAATAAAAATAACAAAACTCCGGATCTCCTCCTTCGCTTGGTGGATGCTCGAATAAAGAAAAATAAGGATTTGAAACCAAAAACAAGCACAAATAAAATTTATGTTAGTAATTGAATCAAGAAAATTAACTAAACACATAAAACAGTAAATAATATATTAGAATAAATAAAATATGCATTATGGATGACAAATAAATTAACTAATATAATGGAAAAAAATAAATTAGCATATTAACATGTTAACACAAACTATGATAATAATAATAATAATAATAATGATAATAATAATAATAATAATAATAATAATAATAATAATAATAATAATAATAATAATAATAATAATAATAATAATAATAATAATAATAATAATAATAATAATAAAAGAATGAACAATTAAATAAAAATAAAGTAAAAAGAATATTAAAAATGTTAAATCTATATACAAAATCACCTAAAATAAATAAAACACAATAATATAAAAATCTACATGGTTAATAATTAAATATGAACAAAAAATAAATAAGAAAAGTAAAATTAAAGGATTAAGCGTAGAATGTTTACCCTCAGATTTCGGATTTAATTGATGAAGAATATGATGATTTTCCTTACTTTGATTCACAAAATAGAAATAAAATAATTAAAATTTTATACCAAAAGAAAATTGTTTAAAAAAAATAATAGAAGAAAATAATTAATTCTCAAGAACAAAGTATTGATTTTTTTGTCTCAAGAATAATTATTGATGAAAATTGTTAAAGAGAAGAAAATAAATTCAATTTCCAAGAACAAAGAATTATTTCTTTGTCTCAAAAATTACAATTGATTCAAAATCCAAATCTCAAGAACAAACAATAGTTTATTTGTCTCAAGAAAAATTCTAGATTAAAAATTGTATTTTTTAACCCAAGAATTTTTATTTGGAGAAAAAGATGTAAAAAAAAATCAAGAGAGAATTCTTAGAGGAGAAGAGAAGAAGAAATCATGAAAATTGATCCCAAATTAATTCCCCATCATTCCTTTTCAAATTTTCAACTTAAATGAATAAAAATGGAAAAAATAATTAATTCTTTTATTGGGTAACTCCGATATAGGCTGACTCAGGACCCAATGTCTACAGTTGCCTCCAGTTTAGGGAAAGCTAGTACACTAGTATCTAGGTGAGCCTAAACTCAAAGAAAAGAAGGAAAGAGACACATACTTGAGGCAGCTATCTTCCGAACTGGGTGATGTTGTTGTGGTGGTTATTGCATGTTGTCGGCGTGTTATCTTTTGTTGAAGCGGTAGTGTCGTGATCGTGCTAACCCTCCGTAGAGTGGTAGTACCGTCATCATGCTAACCCTTTTGAAGTGGTAGTGCCGTGGTCGTGCTAACCTTCCGTAAAATGGTAGTGCCGCCATCGTGCTAACCCTTATGAGTTGGTGAAGTGGTAGTGTCGTGATCGTGCTAACCCTCCGTGGAGTGGTAGTGCTGTCATTGTGCTAACCCTTCTGAAGTGGTAGTACCGTGGTAGTGTTAAACTTCCATAGCATTGTAATGTCGCCATCATGCTAAACCTTCTGTGTTTTGAAGTGGTAGTGCCGTGATCGTGCTAACCCTCCGTGGAGTGGTATTGCCGTCATCGTGCTAACCCTTCTGAAGTGGTAGTGTCGTGGTCATGCTAACCTTCCGTAAAATGGTAGTGCCACCATCATGCTAACCCTTCTGAGTTTTGAAGTGGTAATGCCGTGATCGTGCTAACCCTCCGTGGAGTGGTAGTGCCGTCATCGTTCTAACCCTTTTGAAGTTGTAGTGTCGTGGTCGTGCTAACCTTCCGTAGAATGGTAGTGCAGCCATCGTGCTAACCCTTCTGTGTTTTGAAGTGGTAGTATCGTGATCGTGCTAACCCTCCGTGGAGTGGTAGTGCCGTCATCGTGCTAACCCTTCTGAAGTGGTAGTGCCATGGTCGTGCTAACCTTCCATAGAATGGTAGTGCCGCCATCGTGCTAACCCTTCTGTGTTGGTGAGGTGGTAGTGTCGTGATCGTGCTAACCCTCCATGGAGTGGTAGTGCCATCATCATGCCAACCCTTTTCAAATTTGAATTGGTGCCCCCAAGGAACCATTCGGTTGATTGCCCCCTGAGAGGTCTTTGGTTGATTGTTTGAATTTGATGTTTGAAATGATGCTTGTACTGATGTCGTCTTGGTTGGTTGCCCCCTGAGAGGTCTTATGCTTATTGTTAAATTGTTGCTTGAAATGATGTTTTGGCTTGATTTTGTTTTGGCTAGTTGCCCCCAGAGATTTCTTTGGTCGATGCTTAGATTGGTGTTTTAATTGATGTCGTCACTCGCCTTTTGTCGGTGTTCTCATCGAATCTCTCTTTCTGCAAAATAGAAAGCTAAATATTCAGGAAAATTGGTGAGCATGCACGTGAAATGTATGTGTCATGTAGGAATGCAGGATAAGAATTCATCTAAGTTTATTCAGAGGCAACAGCCGATTTGGTCGTAATTTGCAGCAGGATTGGTGCCCTTTGAAATTGCCTTCGAATTTTATGCCTTTGGGGATTATGAGATTCTCACCTGAAACTTGTAGTCATTTTTTGAAGGTAGTGCGTCCCTTATGGATTTTCACACTAGCTTTTCTTAGCCGGAAATGCGTCTTTTGCGGATTTTCACATAACCCTACCCCTTATTTTTGCCTGGAGTGGACCCAACCCAATCCAGCGGCCCTTTTTTTTTTTTTAGAACAGACTGCCTGTTTCTAGGTTTTCACCCTATCCTGTTGCCTAACTTTTGCTTAGAGCGCCAATTACGGTTTTCATCTCTAACGGCTTTTTTTTTAAGAAGTTGAACCTGTTGCCAAAGATCCTTCGAGTGTAATCAGCATGTACTTATGTCATGGCCGTCTGAGCTTGATTCTTCGCATGATAGTGCTGTAGCATTGCCTTCGCAGTTGATAGTAAAATGAGTCGACTGAAGGACCTGAGTTGTGAGAGTAACTGAGGGTAGACAGTAGATGACTTTGATCACACAAAATGAAATGCTCTGATCACATCAATATATCATTGCATAAATGCATATGTTTCAGTTTGATTTCATTACACATGATCATTATTTGGCATTAATCTCAAAAACACAAAACCTCATCTAATCTCAGGATGGATCTTGAAAGCATCAAACTCCTGTTATCAATCAGCCCTTTCGGGTTTTCATGATTGAAGATTTTCTCTCAGCCTTTAATTTTTGCCCAGGAATTTTTTTTTTCTGGAAGGGTAATCAAATTTAGCAAGATCGCCTTCTTTTTCGGTTTTCGACCCGCGGGGCATTTATTATTTATTTTTCTTTTTTTTTTTAGCCTTTACCATGGAACCTCCTTCATTCTATTGGTGTTGATTGAATTTGCTTTCATCTTTGTTAACCGAGGAGGCTGCTCCTTCTGATAATGCTTCTTCTGATAATGCCTCCTTTTTAGCACCAAAGGCTTTTCCTTGGCACTTGTGCAAACAGGCTGAGGTAGTGAGTTTCTTTGTTTGGATCTTGGCCGTGAAAGTCTGTATCTTCCTTTTGTTGGCTTTGGTGGCTCGATTTCTTATGTAACCTTAATGGTTGGGATGGAGTTATACATTGGCCTCAAATGGTTCAAGACAGAACTATGGTGTAGGACAGGATTTTGGTTTTTTTCTTTATTTTTTTGTCTTTTTTTTTTGGTGAGGTAATGAGCTGTCCTCCTAAGTTTTGTTATAAGGGTCTCTATTGGTCTCATATGATTAAAGGTTAGTATTGATTGGTTTTGGGGTAAACATCTCAAATGGTTAGGAAGGAAAGGAATCCTAAGGGCTTGGTTTCAATGAGTTATATATTTATTGTGAAGGTTCAGGGTTTTATTTACCTAACTCCAGATGTAGCCCTTCAATGATCGGAGTTTGATTTTGCTTGGTTACACTGTATGCGCCCTATATATTGAGGAAGAGGATTGGCTTTTGAAACTTCGCTCGTCGTCATGTTGGCATATTGAGGCAGCGTTGTCCCAACAATATCCTTGTTATTCCAAGTCCAGGCAAAGGCTTTTTCATTTTTTTTTTTACATTATCTCTCAGAATTTTCCTCTCTTCAGGAGTTATATTAGATGCTATCAAGATTTTCCTTGGGTTTCCAAAGTTCCAAGATTAGATGCAGTCGTATTAGTTGAATTAATGTCAAAATGTATGTATCATGATCATGGGAAATGAAATCATTAAAAACATCATACAAATAAACAAAAATTGTTCATCTTATTGAAATAACCGATCATTGCAAATATTGCCATAAAAAAAGTTCTTGGAATCAAAAGAATCAAGCATCTAAGAAACTATCTTTCTCTCCACTCTCACTAGTGGATTAAAAGGACCCGATCATATTCAAGTTGGAGGAACTGCATTGTAGCCTGTCTTCTTCTTCTTCTCTCTCTTCTCAGGATCCGTGATCTAATTGGTGTCAATAAGATCTTGGATCTTGTTCCTCAGCGGCAGTAATCAGTCAAGTGTTCGGTGTGTTGATGGTAGGCACAGTACTGGTCCTCTCTATGCCCTGGCTGTCCTTGATTCATAGCTGTTCTGGGTGCCAAAGGTCGCAGCTTGCCCTCTTTCATCAATCTCTCCAGTACACAGGATAGAGAGCAGCCTAAATTGGAGTAGTACCTATGGCCCTGCCCAACTCCAGTAGCTGAAACCTCGGCCGTCTTACCAATTCTGCTATTACTGCTCCCGGCACTGCCTGCTTTATATCCTGACTGGTTCCTATAGCCTTTCCCAGCAAAATTATTTTGGCTTGCTTTCTTTGCTAGTAAGTCGCCTCAGCCTCTATAACAATATCCTTAAGTGACTCCCAATCTCTGAGCCCCTTAAAGCTGAGCAAATCCCTCAAGTAAGGGCATGAGTTCCTGATAAACAACCTAATCTGGTAAGCAGTGTCAGGCTTTCTCTTTATCTCCATAACCCTATTCCTCCACCTAATGAGGTATTCATGGAATGACTCATCACTCCTTTGCTGTAAGAGCTAGGGTGACCTCCATTCTGGTACTGCAGCCGTACTGCCTCATAAATTCTTCAGTCAAAAGGTCCCAGTCCTCCTTGGACCTCCTATCCAGCTCGTGATACCAGTCTACCTCCGGACCCACCAGACTTAGGCGAAAATATTCCACCTTCTTTTTCTTGCTCAACTATGTGCCTTTCATCACCAGGGTATACTGCTTGATGTGTACAGATGGGTCCGAAGCACCATCGAACTTTGGCAGCTCAGGCATCTGGAACCTTTGGGGCAACAACTCTTCATCCTCTAGATCTCTGTCCTCAGGGTTGATCCCCTTTCCAGCTGACAGTAAGCGGGTGATAGCCTCAATCTGCTGCCTCTGTAACACCCCGTCACCCCCGTTGGAAGGATACCGGAGCGCCACGTGCACAAATACATTTACATATTCAAGCATGCTAGAAACAGTTACATATAATAATAAAGATATCAAATCCTTATATAAATAACCATATAGTTTTACAAAAGGGGATTTGTAAAAGATAAACATTTACATATACAAAATGATTCTTATATAAAAATTACATTTTTCCAAATTCAGTCCCCAAATACAAAAATACAGGGGAAGATAAAATAACTCCAATTAAAGACTTCTAGTGGCTGACCTGCAGATGTCTGACTCCAAAAAGATCCTGCTACCTACATGGGAAAAGAGCCCGTGCTAAGCGATAACGCTTAGTAGGGAGGAACAACACAAATAGAACATGCATATACAACAACTACTATAACAACTCATGACTCATATGGCAATAAAACATGTAAGCAATATTCCATTTATAAACATACGAAACATCAATCTTATTGATAAACATGGCATAATATCATCTATCATACCTCTTATGTATTCTTATAATATAAACAAGTAATTAATCGAATCATATTTAACTTCAGGTATTGCAACATAACCAATCATATTTCATATATAACACATATTAACATATAAGCCTGATATTCATTAACTAGTGGATACGGGACTTCGATACTGATAGGACACAGTATCTAAGCATATGGAGACATGGGTCTCAAACATCTTATGTGACCCAAACGGGGCCAAATCAAAGACCCAAACGGGGCCGAATCAACACCCAAGCGGGGCCTGTATATGGTAACTACATTCACACATATTACTCAACCCTAGATAAGCGCTTATCTTATCCACTAACTATGACTGATTAGGCTCAAAATTTAATACAACAATATACACACAACTCATTGTCATATAGTAGTGTATACTACCAAAGAAATCATAAAACTTATGCATACAAGCCATCCTAAACTCATTCACATACAACACTATATATATATATATATATGATTGCATACTAACTTGTACATAACATTACATATTAGCACACACATGTTTATACGCACACATGCATAATTCTTCACGCTTAGGACACTCATTTCTTAATGTTAAACATATAGTTCAACATACAAATATACAATGCATTATTCATTTCCACATCACATATATACACATATTCATATGTTAAACACATTAGAATTCTCAAATAATGTATTTAAACTAGTTTAGATTCCATTTGGCATACATATGTAACATTTGATGATGTTTAATAAAGGAAAATGCAAGTTGAAGGTACCTCACGGCGGTAACCTTTTGGTTGTGACCATGAGTTCCAAAAATAGGCAATTCTGCCTCCTCTCGGAATTGGTCATGGTGGTAACCATTTTGGTTGCCACCGTGACATACCAAAATAAGCAAAACAGAAGCTAAACTTCAGGACTGCTTCAATCCACAATTTTGTATAGCCTATACCGATGTCTAAACCTCATTTTTAGACAAAGTGTCCTTCTTAATAATTGTTCGCTAGGATGTTAAGTTTCGAATGGAGAAAGTTTTAGGTCGTTTGGACTCCTAAATCAATAGATATGAATCAAACACTACGTACTGTTCCAATAAGCCTACTTGGCTAGAGGCACGTCCGGTTTTTGCCATTTTTAAGCCTCTTAATGACAGAATTAATTTATGGTCACTTTAGAATTTTAAAGGTACAGTAGTAATTGTTCAGATGGTGAACAAACACTCATATTGGAGTTTGCAAACTCTAGATATGATCAAAACAATACACAGAGGTCTGGTAAGACATAAACAGAATTCTCCCTAAACTAGGGTATATACTCAAATTGTAAGCTCAATAATCATTGAATCAGCAATTTCAACACAAGTCAATTAAATAACTCAATTATATCATCTATCAATATTCATATACACAATGCTATTTGACTCATGCATTTTCATATACCATAAATACACAAATAATATTAACATTCAACTCAAAAATAGGATCAAAAATGAGATGGACAAAACACTCCAAATAAACTCCCAAACATATAACAAAGTAAGCTCCCAAACCTGGAATGGAGCTCAAACTTCCCTTCCTTCAAGCCACAACCTTTCCTTTCCCTTTATCCTTCCTCTTTTCTTCATATTCTTGCAACCAATCAAAACAATAATTCTATTAATCAATGAACATAACCTTTAAAAACCCAATTGATCCCGTAGAAGGAGAAGAAGAAGAATACCCCAAGCAACTACAGCTACTTATCTCTTAGAATCCTTCAAAACTCAAACCCTAGCTCAAAGATGGAAGAATACCCACATCCAAGGCTTGAGAGAGTAGAAAATGGAGATGAGGAGAAGAGAGAGAGGACGTGAGAAGTGAGAGGGCACTTCCAAAAATAGCTTCCACGGGAAGTTTCACTTCCTTACTCCGCTCTCTCTACTCCCTCAGATCACAATTAATGCTCCCAACAACTCTCACACATGTCACTCTACCATTGGCCCTTGATCTCATCTTTTACTAACAATCCATGGCACCAAACTAGACTCACACCATATAATTTCCTTATAAAACACTTCTTACATCCAAGTTACCATGCACACATACTACTAGATTATTCCACAGAAAAAGTACCCTACATCCATACATCACATGTATACCATATAATTCCTTCATTTAACATAACTAAATTAATTCTTTGCAATAAAGTCCTTATTATCCAAATTTCTATTGCTAAAATTACTGGTATGCTCTAAATATTCCGACATACCACACAGATTTCGACTACGCCTATTTTGGGTTGTTACAATCACTCCCCCTTAAGAAATTTCGTCCTCGAAATTTCCCCGCTAACCACTTATATCCAACAACCCAAAACTCAAAACCGAACTTGACAAAAGCTAATAGCATAACTTAGCGGAAGGTCCTGTAGCCTCTAGAGTATCCTCTCTGATCATTGCATATACTCTAGCTGGAGCATACTCTCCCGTAGTCCTTGGCCGATGCATGGTTTCCGATGGCGCCTGTGGAGCTATATTTCTATCACGATTCGATTTACCTCCACCCGCTTTTCTTTCTTGTTGGCTCTTATTCTCTTGTCAATCAGGGCAATTAGCAAACCGATGCTCCATGCTTCCACACTTAAAGCATGCTCCCGTGATCTTGCGGCAAGTACCCCAATAGTGCCTTCAGCAATGCTCACACTCCGGTTCTCTATTTCCTCTACTAGTGGGCGATGCTACACTTCCCACCTCAAAAGGCACTTAGGCAGTCCCTCTAGTTCCTTGGTCAATCGGAGCACCTTTAGACTTCTTATTACTAGCAGCTCCACCATCAAATGCTCTTTTCTTTTGTTCTATTCTTTGCTTTGCCAACTCGGATTCTTCCAACTTAATCGCTGCAGCCACTATCTGATAGTATCCAACCGAATGCATAATCGCCATTGCTGACAGTGGACCTCTAATGACTTCTCTTAATCCTCCCTGAAAATGTTGGCACTTAAAGTCTTCCGTCAACAGTGGTTTGGGCACATACTTGGCTAATCGACTAAACTCTTTCTCGTACTCGCTGAATGATACGTTCCCTTGTTTCAAATTGATGAATTCATTCAATTTTGCTTCCTGATAAGCCTTGGTCACATATTTCTGCTCAAACTCTTTCACCAAGAATTCCCATGTCAATTCAGCTGGTCTCTGGGGACTGAGGAGCACATGGTTCCACCAATCATATGCTGATACCTGCAATAGCGATACAGCACAAGTAACTCGTTATTGCGGAGGGCAAGCTATCTCTTGTAGAATCCGATCCGTTCTCTTCAACCAAAATGCCGCTACATCTGATTCGTCCAAAGAGGTTCCATGAAATTCTTCTGCTCCCCTTTTCCTTATAAGCTCAGAAGGAGCCTTAGGAGCAGTCAATCTGTCTACCACTTGCAGTAAGCCTTATACCAATGCCGGATCGAAACCTTGGCCTTCTGCTGGTGCACGCTCACGTGCAGGCCTATCTTGACCGACCGGATTACTCCCAACCGGATTCACACTTTCCCCCGTGTCGCCCATATACTCACTTGGATCCGACTCCGTCTAAACACTACACAAAACAACATCTGCATTAGGCCACGACTCTAGACAGACTCTCATGCAAAGACTCTACACTCAAACAATCACATAGAACCAGAACCGACTAAACCGGCGCTCTGATACCAAGCTGTAACACCCCGTTACCCCCGTTGGAAGGATACCGGAGCACCACGCGCACAAATACATTTACATACTCAAGCATGCTAGAAACAGTTACATATAATAATAAAGATATCAAATCCTTATATAAATAACCATATAGTTTTACAAAAGGGGATTTTTAAAAGATAAACATTTACATATACAAAATGATTCTTATATAAATATTACATTTTTCCAAATTCAGTCCCCAAATACAAAAATACAGCGGAAGATAAAATAACTTCAATTAAAGACTTCTAGTGGCTGACCTGCAGATGTCTGATTCCAAAAAGATCCTGCTACCTACACGAAAAAAGAGCCCGTGCTGAGCGATAACGCTTTGTGGGGAGGAACAACACAAACAGAACATGCATATACAACAACTACTATAACAACTCATGACTCACATGGCAATAAAACATGTAAGCAATATTCCATTTATAAACATACGAAACATTAATCCTATTGATAAACATGGAATAATATCATCTATCATACCTCATATGTATTCTTATAATATAAACAAGCAATTAATTGAATCGTATTTAACTTCAGGTATTGCAACATAACCAATCATGTTTCATATACAACACATATTAACATATAAGCCTGATATTCATTAACTAGTGGATACGGGACTTCGATACTGATAGGACACAGTATCTAAGCATATGGAGACATTGGTCTCAAATATCTTATGTGACCCAAACGGGGCCAAATCAAAGACCCAAACGGGGCCGAATCAAGACCCAAGCGGGGCCTGCATATGGTAGCTACACTCACACATATTACTCAACCCTAGATAAGCGCTTATCTTATCCACTAACTATGACTGATCAGGCTCAAAATTTAATACAACAATATATACACAACTCATTGTCATATAGTAGTGTATACTACCAATGAAATCATATAACTTATGCATACATGCCATCCTAAACTCATTCACATACAACACTATATATTTATATATATATGATTGCATAATAACTTGTACATAATATTACATATTAGCACACACATGTTTATACGCATTCACATACATAATTCTTCACGCTTAGGACACTCATTTCTTAATGTTAAACATATAGTTCAACATACAAATATACAATGCATTATTCATTTCCACATCATATATATACACATATTCATATGTTAAACACATTAGAATTCTCACATAATGTATTTAAACTAGTTTAGAATCCATTTGGCATACATATGTAACATTTGATGATGTTTAAGAAAGGAAAATGCAAGTTGAAGGTACCTCACGGTGGTAACCTTTTGGTTGTGACCATGAGGTCAAAAAAAAAGGCAATTCTGCCTCCTCTAGGCATTGGTCACGGTGGTAACAGTTTTGGTTGCCACCGTGACATACCAAAATAAGCAAAACAGAAGCTAAACTTCAGGACTGCTTCAATCCACAATTTTGTACAGCCTATACCGATGTCTAAACTTCATTTTTAGACAAAGTGTCCTTCTTAATAATTGTTCGCTAGGATGTTGAGTTTCGAATGGAGAAAGTTTCAGGTCGTTTGGACTCCTAAATCAATAGATATGAATCAAACACTACTGACTGTTCCAATAAGCCTACCTGGCTAGAGGCACGTCCGGTTTTTGCCATTTTTAAGCCTCTTAATGACATAATTAATATATGGTCACTCTTAGAATTTTAAAGGTACATTAGTAATGGTTCAGATGGCGCAACAAACACTCATATTGGAGTTTGAAAACTCTAGATATGATCAAAACAATACACAGAGGTCTGGTAAGACATAAACAGAATTCTCCCTAAACTAAGGTATATACTCAAATTGTAAGCTCAATAATCATTCAATCAGCAATTTCAACACAAGTCAATTAAATAACTCAATTATATCATCTATCAATATTCATATACACAAAGCTATTTGACTCATGCATTTTCATATACCATAAATACACAAATAATATTAACATTCAACTCAAAAACAGGATAAAAAATGAGATGGACAAAACACTCCAAATAAACTCCCAAACATATAACAAAGTAAGCTCCCAAACCTAGATTGGAGCTCAAACTTCCCTTCCTTCAAGCCACAACCTTTCCTTTCCCTTTATCCTTCCTCTTTTCTTTAGATTCTTGCAACCAATCAAAACAATAATTCTATTAATCCATGAACATAACCTTTAAAAACCCAATTGATCCCGTAGAAGGAGAAGAAGAAGAATACCCAAAGCAACTACAGCTACTTATCTATTAGAATCCTTTAAAACTCAAACCCTAGCTCAAAGATGGAAGAATACCCACATGCAAGACTTGAGGGAGTAGAAAATGGAGATGAGGAGAAGAGAGAGAGGACGTGAGAAGGGAGAGGGCACTTCCAAAAATTGCTTCCAAGGGAAGTTTCACATCCTTACTCCGCTCTCTCTACTCCCTCAAATCACAATTAATGCTCCCAACAACTCTCACACATGTCACTCTACCATTGGCCCTTGATCTTATCTTTGACTAACAATCCATGGCACCAAACTAGACTCACACCATATAATTTCCTTATAAAACACTTCTTACATCCAAGTTACCATGCACACATACTACTACATTATTCCACAACAAAAGTACCCTACATCCATACATCACATGTATACCATATAATTCCTTCATTTAACTTAACTAAATTAATTCTTTGCAATAAAGTCCTTATTATCCAAATTTTCTTTTGCTAAAATTACTGATATGCTCTAAATATTCCGACATACCACACAGATTCCGACTAGGCCTATTTTGGGTTGTTACAATCACTCCCCCTTAAGAAATTTCGTCCTCGAAATTTCCCCGCTAACCACTTATATCCAACAACCCAAAACTCAAAACCGAACTTGTCAAAAGCTAATAACACAACTTACCGGAAGGTCCTTTAGCCTCTGGAGTATCCTCTCTGATCATTGCATATACTCTACATGGAGCATACTCTCCCGTAGTCCTTGGCCGATGCGTGGTTTCCGATGGCGCCGGTGGAGCTCTATTTCGATCACGATTGCCTTTGGTTGCATTCGATTTACCTCCACCCGCTTTGCTTTCTTGTTGGCTCTTATTCTCATGTCGATCGGGGCAATTAGCAAACCGATGCTCCATGCTTACACACTTAAAGCATGCACCCGTGATCTTGCGGCAAGTACCCCAATGGTGCCTTCGGCAATGCTCACACTCCGGTTCTCTATTTCCTCTACTCGTGGGCGATGCTACACTTCCCACCTCAGAAGGCACTTGGGCAGTCCCTCTAGTTCCTTGGTCAATCGGAGCACCTTTAGACTTCTTATTACTAGTAGCTCCACCATCAAATGCTCTTTTCTTCTGTTATTCTTTGCTTTGCCAACTTGGATTCTTCCAACTTAATCGCTGCAGCCACTATCTGATAATATCCAACCGGATGCATAACCGCCATTGCTGACAGTGGACCTCTAATGACTTCTCTTAATTCTCCCTGAAAATGTTGGCACTTAAAGTCTTCCGTCAACAGCGGTTTGGGCACATACTTGGTTAATCAACTAAACTCTTTCTCGTACTCGCTGACCGATAAGTTCCCTTGTTTCAAATTGATGAATTCATTCCATTTTGCTTCCCGATAAGCCTTGGTCACATATTTCTACTCAAACTCTTTCACGAAGAATTCCCATGTCAATTCAGCTGGTCTCTGGGGACTGAGGAGAACAAGGTTCAACCAATCATATGCTGATCCCTGCAATAGCGATACAACACAAGTAACTCGTTGTTGCGGAGGGCAAGCTATCTCTTGAAGAATCCGATCCGTTCTCTTCAACCAAAATTCCGCTACATCTGATTCGTCCAAAGAGGTTCCATAAAATTCTTCTACTCCCCTTTTCCTTATAAGCTCAGAAGGAGCCTTAGGAGCAGTCAATCTGTTTACCACTTGCAGTAGGCCTTGTACTAATGCCAAATCAAAACCTTGGCCTTCTGCTGGTGCACGCTCACGTGCAAGCCTATCTTGACCGACCGGATTACTCCCAACCAGATTCACACTTTCCCCCGTGTCGCCCATATACTCACTTGGATCCGACTCCATCTAAAAATTACACAAAATAACATCTGCATTAGGCCATGACTCTAGACAGAATCTCATGCAAAGACTCTACACTCAAACAATCACATAGAACCAGAACCGACTAAACCGGCGCTCTGATACCAAGCTGTAACACCCCGTTACCCCCGTTGGAAGGATACGGGAGCACCACGAGCACAAATACATTTACATACTCAAGCATGCTAGAAACAGTTACATATAATAATAAAGATATCAAATCCTTATATAAATAACCATATAGTTTTACAAAAGGGGATTTGTAAAAGATAAACATTTACATATACAAAATGATTCTTGTATAAAAATTACATTTTTCCAAATTCAGTACCCAAATACAAAAATACAGTGGAAGAAAAAATAACTCCAATTAAAGACTTATAGTGGCTGACCTGCAGATGTCTGACTCCAAAAAGATCCTGCTACCTACACGGGAAAAGAGCCCGTGCTAAGCGATAACGCTTAGTGGGGAGGAACAACACAAACAGAACACGCATACACAACAACTACTATAACAATTCATGACTCATATGGCAATAAAACATGTAAGCAATATTCCATTTATAAACATACGAAACATCAATCCTATTGATAAACATGGCATAATATCATCTATCATACCTCATATGTATTCTTATAATATAAACTAGTAATTAATCGAATCATATTTAACTTCAGGTATTGCAACATAACCAATCATATATCATATACAACACATATTAACATATAAGCCTGATATTCATTAACTAGTGGATACGGGACTTCGATACTGATAGGACACAGTATCCAAGCATATGGAGACATGGGTCTCAAACATCTTATGTGACCCAAACGGGGCGAAATCAAAAACCCAAATGGGGCCGAATCAAGACCCAATGGTAGCTACACTCACACATATTACTCAACCCTAGATAAGCGCTTATCTTATGCACTAACTATGACTGATCGGGCTCAAAATTTAATACAACAATATACACACAACTCATTGTCATATAATACTGTATACTACCAATGAAAACATATAACTTATGCATACATGCCATCCTTAACTCCTTCACATACAACACTATATATTTATATATATATGATTGCATACTAACTTATACATAATATTACATATTAGCACACACATGTTTGTATGCATTCACATGCATAATTCTTCACGCTTAAGACACTCATTTCTTAATGTTAAACATATAGTTCAACATATAAATGTACAATGCATTATTCATTTCCACATCACATATATACACATATTCATATGTTAAACACATTAGAATTCTCAAATAATGTATTTAAACTAGTTTAGATTCCATTTGGCATACATATGTAACATTTGATGATGTTTAATAAAGGAAAATGCAAGTTGAAGGTACCTCACGGTGGTAACCTTTTGGTTGTGACCGTGAGGTCAAAAAATAGGCAATTCTGCCTCCTTTCGACATTGGTCATGGTGGTAACCATTTTGGTTGCCACCGTAACATACCAAAATAAGCAAAACAGAAGCTAAACTTATGTACTGCTTCAATCCACAATTTTGTATAGCCTATACTGATATATAAACCTCATTTTTAGACAAAGTGTCCTCTTAATAATTGTTCGCTAGGATGTTAAGTTTCGAATGGAGAAAGTTTCAGGTCGTTTGGACTCCTAAATCAATAGATATGAATCAAACACCACGGACTGTTCAAATGAGCCTACCTGGGTAGATACACGTCCAATGTTTGCCATTTTTAAGCCTCTTAATGACAGAATTAATTTATTGTCACTCCTAAACTTTTAAAGGTACATTAGTAATGGTTTAGATGGCACAACAATCACTCATATTGGAGTTTGAAAACTCTAGATAAGATCAAAACAATACACAGAGGTCTAATAAGACATAAACAGAATTCTCCCTAAACTAGGGTATATACTCAAATTGTAAGCTCAATAATCATTCAATCAGCAATTTAAACACAAGTCAATTAAATAACTCAATTATATCATCTATCAATATTCATATACACAAAGCTATTTGACTCATGCATTTTCATATACCATAAATACACAAATAATATTAACATTCAACTCAAAAACAGGATCCAAAATGAGATCGACAAAACACTCCAAATAATCTCCCAAACAAATAACAAAGTAAGCTCCCAAACCTGGAATGGAGCTTAAACTTCCCTTCCTTCAAGCCACAACCTTTCCTTTCCCTTTATCCTTCCTCTTTTCTTCAGATTCTTGCAACCAATCAAAATAATAATTCTATTAATCCATGAACATAACCTTTAAAAACCCAATTGATCCCGTAGAAGGAGAAGAAGAAGAATACCCAAAGCAACTACAGCTACTTACCTTTTAGAATCCTTCAAAACTCAAACCCTAGCTCAATGATGGAAGAATACCCACTTGCAAGACTTGAGAAAGTAGAAAATGGTGATGAGGAGAAGAGAGAGAGGACGTGAGAAAGGAGAGGGCACTTCCAAAAATAGCTTCCACGGGAAGTTTCACTTCCTTACTCCGCTCTCTCTACTCCCTCAAATCATAATTAATGCTCCCAACAACTCTCACACATGTCACTCTACCATTGGCCCTTGATCTCATCTTTGACTAACAATCCATGGCACCAAACTAGACTCACACCATATAATTTCCTTATAAAACACTTCTTACATCCAAGTTACCATGCACATATACTACTAGATTATTCACAATAAAAGTACCCTACATCCATACATCACATTTATACCATATAATTCCTTCATTTAACTTAACTAAATTTATTCTTTGCAATAAAGTCCTTATTATCCAAATTTTCTTTTGCTAAAATTACTGATATGCTCTAAATATTTCGACATACCATACAGATTCCGACTAGGCCTATTTTGGGTTGTTGTTGCATCATCCCTCTCAAAGCCTCATCCTCTACCCTGGGTGCTCTGGGCCTCACAGCTTGGTGGACTATTGGCTCGTCCTCTTCCTCTTCCATCATAAAATCATCATTGGGGTTGGGGACCCTTTCCCTTCTTGGCTCGATGGGCGCAACAGCTCTGTACTCATTGATAGGTTAACGGGCAGTAGCTCCAATGAGAGGAGCCTCCCCACCAGCAGGTGGTTCGGCTTGCCCTCGGGGAGGGACTACCGGTGGTTGTGGAGCGATAGGTGGCTGTGGAGCAGTAGATGCCTGGGAAGCAGGAGGATGAGCAATCCATTCAGCCATGGCGCCCATCATATCCAGCATCCTCTGTTCAAAGTCCTCTAGTCTCCTAGCAAGGTCTTGAGTGGTCAAAGCTGCAGTCGTACTGCCTCATAAATTCTTCAGTCAAAAGGTCCCAGTCCTCCTTGGAACTCCTATCCAGCTCGTGATACCAGTCTACCGCCGGACCCACCAGACTTAGGCAAAAATATTCCACCTTCTGCTTCTTGCTCAATCCTGTGCCTTTCATCACTAGGGTATACTGCTTGATGTGTGCAGATGGGTCCGTAGCACCATCGAACTTTGGCTGCTCAGGTATCTTGAACCTTTGGGGCAAAAACTCTTCATCCCCCAGATCTCTGTCCTCAGGGTTGATCCACTTTCTAGCTGACAGCAAGCGGGTGATAGCCTCAATCTGCTGCCTCATCCCTCTCAAAGCCTCATCCTCTACCCTGGGTGCTCTAGGCCTCACAGCTTGGTGGACTATTGGCTCGTTCTCTTCCTCTTCCATCATAAAATCATCATTGGTGTTAAGGACCCTTTCCCTTCTCGGCTCGTTGGGCGCAGCAGCTCTATACTCGTTGATAGGTTGACGGGTAGTAGCTCTAACGAGAGGAGCCTCCCCACTAGCAGGTGGTTCGGCTTGCCCCTAAGGAGGGACTGCCGGTGGTTATGGAGCGATAGGTGGCTGTGGAGCAGCAGGTGCCTGGGGAGCAGGAGAATGAGCAATCCATTCAGCCATGGCACCCATCATATCTAGCATCCTCCGTTCAAAGTCCTCTAGTCTCCTAGCAAGGTCTTGAGTGGTCAAAGCTCCAGTTTGTTCTGCCATTGATGATTCAAGAGAGATTTCACTGATTGATGAGAATGACTCAGAATCCCAGTCAGACACTAGTTTCGACAACTCAAAGAGCAGATTTATCCTTACTAGCCGATCGTCGGAACCTCTAGTCCACTTAGATGAATCTATGATGGCTAAAAAATTTAAATTGTTAGAATGATGCATAAAGGACATATACAATGCATGATAGTGTGTTATGCAACATTTATAATCACATTCAAGCAAGTAGATCCTTCCAACCTTATTACTCCCACACACGAGGTAATGCAGTCTCTTTCCTGGGTGGGCTTGATCTGTGGGTTAACGGGGAACCCAATGAATGCGTATGGTGAACGGTGGGAAATCGACAGCATAACATCTCTTGACTAATGCGCATACGTATGAGTTTTAGCCTTTATGTATTTAAACATTTCAACTAAATTAAAATGGGCTCACCGGGGCATGAAAACCTTTTGATAAAAGACCATTTAATTTGGTTGATTTTGTTCAATATATAATGGCCCACATAGCAAGCATTGTATTAAAGTATATGTCACCTAGGGGAAGTATCTATTGCCATTACATGAGCTTTGGTCAAGGTGATGATATTTTAGGGCTACCCAAGAATGGTCCCTGCTGACGGGTCTAGCTCATCACGAGCATAATGACCAATTGGGTCTCCATTTGATATACCATGATGGTACGAGGCTTGGGATGGTGATTATCCTTAACACTTCCCTATATTGAGTGAACGTAGGGTCATGCTTCGGGAACGCACCGGGGTTATAAATAGGGACCAAACTAGCATAGTTCTCAGGCTCTAATGAAATGATATGCAATTTTCGAAAAGGGGTAAAATTTTTTAAATTAAAACTCAATTATAAATTTTTACCAAGGTACTTTCGAATCGAAGTCTCTTATATCCCCAGTGGAGTCGCCATTATGACGCGCGCTGAGCCCCGTGGATGCCCCAAACGCCCGCTTTTAAGGCTTTCGGGAAAGAGGTTCATGGAAACTTGCAAGTGAAATTGCAAGGGCGTCTATTCCGGGCAACAAGAAGGTTTCATGGAGTCGCCACCCAATAGAACATTGGGAAAGTTCGTCTAGCCTCAGTGAGCCTAAGATAGCTCGGCTATGTCCATCACAAGCAAGCCGGAGGTGTCTTGGAGGCCCCACCCTAACATTAGGATGGCCCTCTCGACCTCACGCTTGGGCAAACCAGAGGTGTCTTGGAGGCCCCACCCTAATAGAACATTAGGATGGCCCTCTCGCCTCATGGCGCCTAGGACTGTGCAAATTGAGCCTTTTTACGGGACAAAAGAGGTGTCTTGGAGGCCCCATCCCAATGGAATATTGATATGGCCCTCTCGCCTCGTTGAGCCCAAAGACCAGAGATGGTTCGGAACTTCTCATTTATTCATACCTTGGTTAAGTTAAAATCGAGTTTTGAATTTAAGTTTTCATCCCTTTTCTTATGCATTTTGATACAATAATTAGAGCGCAAGTTGGTCATTCAAGGAAAGCAGTAAATGAAAGCATAATTAAAATAAAGTACATGAAAATAAATTACAATAAAACTAGGGGCAGAATACAACCCCCATTGTTATAAATCATGCATAAAACGGGGTATTTATTAAAAATGAGGACATTGGTCCTCGCATGCATAATTAAAGAAAATAATTTTAAAGTGACAATTTATTTGGATGAAATACTAGGATATTGGTACCATTTTATTAGAAAAAACCAATTTATTTATAAAAATATTTTTGTGTGATTTTTAATTAAGCGTGCATAAAAAAATATTTTATTAATAATTACATGAAAAATAAATTAAGATAACAAATAAAGGAAAATTGAGAAATACAATAAAAATAACAAAACTCCGGATCTCCTCCTTCGCTTGGTGGACGCTCAAACAAAGAAAAATAAGGATTTGAAACTAAAAACAAGCAAAAATAAAATTTATGTTAGTAATTGAATCAAGAAAATTAACTAAACACATAAAACAATAAATAATATATTAGAATAAATAAAATATGCATTATGGATGACAAATAAATTAACTAATATAATGGAAATAAATAAATTAGCATATTAACATGTTAACACAAACTATGATAATAATAATAATAATAATAATAATAATAATAATAATAATAATAATAATAATAATAATAATAATAATAATAATAATAATAATAATAATAAAAGAATGAGCAATTAAATAAAATAAAGTAAAAAGAATATTAAAAATGATAAATTTATATACAAAATCACCTAAAATAAATAAAACACAATAATATAAAAATCTACATGGTTAATAATTAAATATGAACAAAAAATAAATAAGAAAAGTAAAATTAAAGGATTAAGCCTAGAATGTTTACCCTCGGATTTCGGATTTGATTGATGAAGAATATGATGATTTTCCTTGCTTTGATTCACAAAATAGAAATAAAATAATTGAAATTTTATTCCAAAAGAAAATTATTTAAAAAAAATAATAGAAGAAAATCATTAATTCTCAAGAACAAAGTATTGATTTTTTTGTCTCAAGAATAATTATTGATGAAAATTGTTAGAGAGAAGAAAATAAATTCAATTTCCAAGAACAAAGAATTATTTATTTGTCTCAAAAATTACAATTGATTCAAAATCCAAATCTCTAGAACAAAAAATAGTTTATTTGTCCCAAGAAAAATTCTAGATTAAAAATTGTATATTTTAACCCAAGAATTTTTATTTGGAGAAAAAGATGTCAAAAAAAATCAAGAGAGAATTCTTGGAGGAGAAGAGAAGAAGAAATCATGAAAATTGATCCCAAGTGAATTCCCCATCATTCCTTTTCAAATTTTCAACTTAAATTAATAAAAATGGAAAAAATAATTAATTGGGAAAGAAAATAGGATTTTTCGCTAATTGCGCTTAATTTGGGTGTAAAAAAGGAAGAAAACCATCAAAATCCAGGAAAAAAGGTGAAAAAGTCAAAAAATTGAAGAAAAAATGGAAAAAGGGCATTTTGGGGCGAAATCGGCAGATTAGGGGCGACCGACGCCCGTCGGCATACGCGCGACGGGCCACGCGTCGATAACGTATGAGCGCCACGCGCCCCCATGCGCGCTGCCGCACCCGACACTCGTGAAAAATAATTTTTTTTTTTTATTTTTAAATATCACTAAAAACACTAAAATTTTCAAACTTAATTTTTTAAAATTAATTTTTAAAATATTTTTATTATTTTTTTACTTTTTATTCTAAAATGCAAATTTGATAAGGAAATCATCACTTTCAAACTATTTGCCCGTGAATAGGCAATTTATCATCATTGGGTAACTCCGATATAGGCTGACTCAGGACTCGGTGTCTACAGTAGGTTTAGGGCTTTGGAGCCCTATTCCGTATATCCAGTCCAGTGATTTTTGCTGGGTGATACTAGGTGCAAATTAAAGAAATGGAAAAATGAGATTGTTTAAGAAATATGGTGAAAAAGGGTAATAATGGAAAAATAAATAATTAAATGGTTATATAAGTAATTAAGTGATAAGGTGAAGTTTAAATGTGAAATTAAATCTGAAATGAGATTTAGGGGCAAAATGATAAAAATGAATAAAATTGAGTAAATGAGAGTTAATATAAGTAATATAGTGAAAAAGGATTTAATAGTAAGAATTTGAAAGATTTAGGGATTAAATGGATAAAAAAAAGGTTACTTTAATGGTTAATAAGGTTAAATGAAAAGAAATATGAAATAAATTGGTACAATAAGTAAACTGATTATTGTATAAGGATTAAAATGTAATTTCATGTGAAAATAACATTATAAGGACTAAAAGGAAATTTGTAAGTCAAATAATGAATTAAATATGGAAATAAGATTAACTAGTGGCATTTTTGTAAATAAATAGAAAAGAAGGGCAAATTTGTAATTTCGTAAAAGTTTAGGGACTAAATTATAAATTGACGATAATAATATTAATTCAAGGATTAAAATATAATTAAATAGTAATATAAGAATTAATTGTGAAATTGAGTGATAATGAATGATTAAATAAATAAATAATATTATTAATGAATTACATTAGAATATAAGATAAATTAATTATTTATGGGTTATATTAACTAGTTAAATTATAGAATAAGCAATAAAAATATTTATGGTATTGGAAATGTCTAATAATAGATTTAATGACTTAAAATTTATGAAATACGCATGTGTGTGTATGAATTAGGATAGTGGAAATCTTTGGATTTATAACCATCACTAGGCATATTTAATAATCAACACGTAATTTTATTGACTGTATGTATGTACCAATTAGTGCATTCTGGAGTAAGCATACCTCGCATTTTGGGAGCGAAATGGAGAAAGATTAGGATAAATGACATTTTGTATGTGGGTTCTATAGCATGTATATGTATTTGTATGGATTTATGGTTATGTATTATGTCATGTATTTGGACATTATAAATATTATGGATGGCATGAGACAGTTTATGATGGATGCTATGTTTGATAGTGATATGGAGGTAATGTGATATATATATTGTTACTGTACCCTATGTGGGCTGTGTATTGTTTGGTTTGCAGGAGTGGTAGGTTAAGATTATAATAGTCATGCTACTGAAATTGTGACCAAATTAATAGTAAATTTTGGACAGTTATAGGTCAATCGGCAAAAGCTTAGTATGGACATGAAGTAATTTTAATGCATGATTAATAATGGTTTGTAGATTGGTATATGGTAAGTAACATTAGAGATTAAGTTAAAGAACCAATAAGTTAGAAAAATAAAATAATTTACCACTTTTGCAGGAATCAAATAATTATCAGTATTCAACAATCATGGTAATCGCTTGAGTCGACATAATGTACGTACGGTATAGTGAGTGTAAGGGTGTTACAGAGGGTGTTCATTCTTGGAGCAGCACCTAAGGTTCGATAATTTTCTCAAAGAAGGGACATAGAACAGAATAGAATTAAGGCATTAATTTGTGGTTTTTGCGTGTCATCAGGTCGGTAATCATTAAACTTTTCTTTTGAATCAATTGGATCGCATGGATCCTATCAGGTTCTAGTTTAATTCCATTGTGTAATTTTAAATTATTTTCGCACAAAACCCTATAGTGGTATCAGAGTCATTTGCTGATTCGATTGATTCAAATATTGTGTTTTATATGTATGTGATGAATCTAAAATCGATGGCATGTTTATAGACAGAATGTATGATGATACATAATGAATCGATTTCTGTTTTAATTGTTAAAACGATCTGTTTGTATGATATATGAATGAAATAAATTGACTGATAATTTTAACATTATTTATAAAGGCTATGAAATTAATTAATGTTAATATGATTAACATATTTTGTGATAATTCGGTTGTAATATGATTAACGAATTATTTGTAAATGTTAGTATGATTAACATGTATTTAAATGGTTCTGGTGGTATTCTATATTTATTAAATGAATGTTTAATGTGATCAGCAGATTTGTTTTTTAAAAGATACAGAATAAGGTTTTAAGGCAAAAAATTATTAATTAGATTAATAATGACTTAAAGCTTCGAGGGGCGCTGCACCTAAGGTGCCCTGTAAGTGGCATAGCCCTTTAACTCCACCTACTAACCGGCTAGTGGGACTGCCGTGATTTCTGTTCGTAAGGCCTTATATGTCATTAAAATTAGTAGTCAGTAATTTTAATACATCAATTTTAATAAAAGTATATTATGCATGGTATGAGATAATATGTTTTATTTGATGTATGTATGATATCTTTGCATGGTGCATAGCATGGCCAATTGAACCTCATGTGATTGAGATTTATTTTATCTATTTTATGGGTTTGTAATTTTAAATATGATCCGCGTGTCATTTCTTTTGTTGTAATTTTATTTTACTCAATAGTTGTAGTAGAATAGTTTGTTTCATTACTGTAATAAACACAAAAGAGCTACACATAAACAACAAAAGAAGAACAATCAAATTCCATGATGATAGAGGTGCAAGATGGATGTTGTTGATCAAGACAAGTTCATGTAATAACACCTAGGATTAACCCATTTATTTCATATTGGCTTATGAAGATTAAAATAGATTTGGCCATGCTATGACACGGTTTTATATGTTATGCATATTTTATCAGTATGAGATGTGATGAATGATGATATAGGTGTATGAGATGCCATGTATGGGATGATGCATGATATATAAATAAATGGACATCATAACTTAAAATTAAAATCTCTCAGCATAATTTTAAGTCATATGCCACCCATGATTAAAACACTTGTCAAAACTAAGATCACCAAAATGTGAGCTCTGCTAAAGCGAGATGCATTAGGTTATCGTAGTAAGGCAAGATGGGTAATGGTGCAACCCATACATTTAAAATGGTTATACTTAATTAGGCTATCAAAACGGTTTTGGGCGTAAGGGCATAAGATGAGATTATAACATGCCGGGACATATGATTCCAAAATTCCATAAATGATCTAAGAGTTACATTAGATGTAATTGGTAAAGGAGTTACCTACCTAAATAGCTTAACTTTAAGTGTCATGCTAAAGCTGACTTAGAGTTAAGTGAAATATGGATCTTAGCCCACTACAAGTATTACAATTATTGTAATTAAAATTTGAGGTTATTATTTTAGTAGGAGTTCTATTAGAAAACCTAAAATAAAATTTATACTAATAATAATTATTTTGCATATTTGTAGATCTATGGCATTAAATAATACCTCCACATTATCATTGCAGTCTGTCCTTGAGAAGGATAAATTGATAGAAAATGGCACAAACTTCCTAGACTGGTTCAGGAACTTGAATATTGTTCTCAAGCAGGAAAGGAAGTTATATGTGCTGGATGAGCCTATTTCTAATGACCCACCTGCTGATGCCTCAAGGGCAATCAAAGAGAAACACAAGAAACATGTTGATGATTCTGTGGATGTTGGGTGTCTTATGTTAGCTACCATATGCCCAAAACTTCAAAAGGATATGGAGCATATGCAGGCTTATAAGTTGAGTGTTCATCTCAAAGAGACCTTCCAACAGCAGGCAAAGCAAGAGAGGTATGAGACTACCAAAGCCTTACATTCTTGTAAAATGGCTGAAGGTGCACCAATAAGCGCTCATGTTTTGAAAATGAAGGGCTATATTAATCACCTTGAAAGGCTTGGATTTCCCCCTCACTTTAGAACTGGCTACGGATTTGATCCTTAATTCATTGTCTGATAGTTATGACCATTTTGTCATGAACTATAATATAAATAATATGGAGAAATCTATTATTGAGCTGCATGCAATACTTAAAACAACTGAGCAAAGCATTAAGAAAAAGCTTGGTCATATACTAATGGTCAACAAAGGAAAAGGGATGAAAAGCAAGGGTAAGGCTAAGGCAAAAGTTGCTGGTAAGCCTAAGGCACAAGCTAGGCCCAAGCCTAAGGCTAAAGCTCCAAATGAGGGAGTTTGCTTCCATTGCAATGAACCTAGTCATTGGAAGAGGAATTGCAAGCTCTGTTTGGAAGAATTGAAGAAGAAGAAGGGTAGTGAGACTACATCTTCAGGTATTTATGATATAGAAATTAATTTATCTACTTCTACTTTTTGGTTATTAGATACTAGATGTGGATCTCACATTTGTACAAATGTGTAGGGACTCAAAGGGAGTAGAGAACTGAGAAAGGGGTTACGTGGACCTACAAGTGGGGAATGGAGTAAGAGTTGTTGCCTTAGCCGTAGGAACTTATGAATTGATTTTGCCCAATGGGCTTTTGTTAGTTTTGAACAATTGCTACTATGTTCCTACTTTGTGTAAGAATATTATTTCAGTTTCATGTTTGGATGATGAAGGTTTTTCTTTTCTTATTAAGAATAAGAAATGTTCAATTTATTATGATGATATGCTTTATGGTATTGTTGATTCATATAATGGCATTTACGTCTTAAATCTAGAAAGATCCAACAATCAAGATATCTATAACATAACTACAAAGAAATCCAAACCCAATGATTTAAATACAACATATTTATGGCAATGTCGCTTTGGTCATATAAATGAGAAATACATATCTACACTCCATCAACATGGACTTTTGGAATCATTTGAAAATTGTGAGTCTTGTTTATTAAGCAAAATGACAAAGGACCCTTTCACTGGACATAATGAAAGGGTCACTAACTTATTGGGCCTTTTACATACTGTCAGCGGAGGATTTCAGTACTTCATTACATTCACTGATGATTTCAGTAGATATGGCTATGTCTATCTAATGAAACATAAACATGAATCATTTGAAATGTTCAATACTTTTCAAAATGAAGTACAAAATCAGTTTAGTAAAACTATTAAAGCACTTTGATCTTATCGAGGTGCGAATATTGGAGCCAAGTGTTTGATGATCATCTAAGAGATTGTAGAATTGTTTCGCAATTAACTCCACCCGGAATGCCACAATGGAATGGTGTATCTAAAATGAGGAATCGAACTTTATTAGATATGCTTCGATATATGATGTGTCAAACATATCTTCCTTTATCGTTTTGGTGCTATGCATTATAAACATCTGCATTCACTTTGAACTGAGCTGTAACACCCTTATCACTTCTGTACATTACATACAGTACACTATATTAATCAATATTTATGACAAATGCGGTAAAAAAAATTTTAAACTATTATATTACTAATAATATACAATCAATGCAGTCCAACCATAACACTTTTCATATCGTATCATTCTTTAATAATCTATAACATTCACTATAGTCATAATACATAATCGATACTAAACCGTTACATATACATGCCACTAACACTATTCATCCAATCAAAATTGGGCAGCATAATATATATAACATTAACTACCCAAAACCTGCAATTCAGCTAAAAACGCAGCCCAACTCAGGGGCATAACAATCATGACTTAATATCCATTCAAAAGTCAATCCAATTCATATAAACCAATCTAATACAATAACATTCAACTATTACATGTATTTATTCCACCAACATGGAAAATTCATGTACATTCTAATAACAATACATATACTATTCTTATGACAATAAACTTAATGTTCTTATCTTCAATCTACCAGTCCACTCCAATCACAAAGCTGATGGGTTGCCTGCTTCCCAAACTGTCCACCTGGTACCTACATGCGGTCACATAAACTACGTGCTGAGAATTAAATATGCTCAGTAGTGATTACGAATCTAAAGATTTCCAAATCTAACTTATACACATACACATGCACAAAACACTGTAAATTTCATTACTTCCTTAAGTTCATTTACATCACTCACTAGAATTTCGCTTAATGCCATGTTACACTCTAATCCTTTATTTGCCCTTATTATTGGCAAATTTCAATTTGATCCCTAACTTATTCATAGCTTGTCAAGTAGCTCTTTCATTTAACTAAATTATCATTTTACCACTCCTTTTGCGTTTACTTATAAATATCACTCTTATTTACTTAATGGCATCTAAGATGCCATGTAATCCTCAAACTTCCATTTTAGTCCTTATTAGCTTATCACTTTACTCATTTAACCATAGATTACTATATTTTACCATTCTCACAATAACGTTGTTCTTTTAACACCTCTATACTTATTTGATGTGTAAAATTACAGTTTGGTCCTCGAAGCTTCATTTTTATATTCATGTTACATATTAATTCATATTAAGCTTTTATATTGCATTTAAATTCATTATTTATTCGTTTTATCATTTTTTATTCATTTAAGCTATCATTTCACATACAATTTATCGTTTAGTCCCTATTTTATCAATTTTAGGACAAATTACATATTTTCCCTTCTTGTAACTTTATTTACGGAATTGCCCCCAGGTACTTAATTTTCACCTTTAATTCACTCTATGGCTTACCAATTACATAATAGTCCTCAACTTATCACTTTCATGTAAAATTTCATTTTAGTCATTAAACTTTGGATTCTTTACATAATTGTCATTTAATTTTTCACTTTTTTTTACATATCACTTATTAACTTATTTTATACATAATTACTGTTTTACCCCTAAACTTTTATCAAATTACATTTTTACCCTTCTTTTAATGCTTGATTACAATTTTGTCATTTATTTACTATATATCCACATTTATTCACTTTTAGCTTATAACTTATTAATTAGTCTTAAGACTAACTGTTTTTAGGGTAAATTACATTTTCATCCTTGAACTTTTATTTTCTTTCATACGAGTCTTTTTTAAATCAAATTATCACTTTTATGTCATTTTACTATTGTTACTTATTTAATTCATTATTTAGGTAAATTATCTTTTTAACCCCAAACTTTTTATTCTCTTTCGCTTAGGTCCTTTTTCATATAAGTACTCATTTTCATATTACTTATCACTTTCTCCCGTCATTTTACATTACCATTTCTCAATGTCAATTTACATTATCATTTTTCATTATCATTTTACTTTATCACTTTAATTACCATTATGCCCCTAGTATCACTCTGGTAGAATATGTGAACCGGATAAATAGGGTGTGGATCCCATGGTCCACAAACATAATAGAGTGACCCCGAAGGACTACTCAACAGAATCACTGAACACTCTATCACTTTTTCACTTGTTCACTTTTCAATATGGTAGTCCGTCATTGACCTACCTAGTGGAGTCGTCATGACACCACAATAGTACAGAATCCCCTATGGCTAGCCACTATATCCTGAATTCGATCAACTACCAAACACTATTAAGGGCAAGTACCTTCTCTGTTAACTTTCAAATTCACTTCTTACTTTTTAACATTTTCACTTTCCTTCACATATACAGTTCATTTCTAATTCGCTTTACTAGTTACTTAACATTTTCATCAATGTTGTACATTTCATATTTTATACTTATTTTACATAATAAGTATACTTAATACAATAAGTGGACATAAATTCATTACAAGCCACTTTTATTTTTTTCTTATCATTTCACTTCAATTATACATGTAATTTCAATTCAAATGCATATACATTTAGATTACATGCATATTCATTTTATAGTCTTATTACCATTAAATGTACTAATTATATCTTTGATTCATTAAATCAATTATTCAATTTTTATGCACTTCTAATTTATTCATTTGTCAATCTTTATGTCGTATCTAGCATGTATACAACCTAGTATACCACACCTTTTTCCTTGAACCATTCGGCCACACTAAACATTTTCCTCTATCACTTTATTTTTCATTCACTCAATACTTATTCCACTAAATTAAGCTTCAATTCACTTGTGTATACCATTTAATTTCACTTAATCACTAAGTATACCAATAATATACCTAAATATACCTATGTCTTATTATCACTAAAACTTACAATTAGTTTTCTTTCAATTCAGTCATTCTAATTAACCTATTTAACTTCCTTAAACTCATCCATAACTTTAATTCTACTTATACTGCAATCTACACATACTCACTTTACAACATAACGAAAAATCCTAAAATTTCAAATGGAAATTCTTGGATTGAGTAATTACAAACCTCATTTCCATGTTCTAGCCTTCAAAACCTTCACAATTCTTGTCCTTGACCTTTGAAAAAGCTTTTCCCTTAAATTCCTCCTCTATGGTCGAATACACCTCACAAATAAACACTCATCAATTTCTTTCTTTTATGCAATATAACTTCTTAACTACTCTTAATACACCATAATCTATCACTTAAAACCATTAAATCAATTTAAAAAACTTAAATTCCCTTACCTCTAATTTGAGACATAACCTTGAACCCTTATTTTTCCTTGTTTTTAATCCATCAAATGGATACTAGAGGTTGCTATGGTCTCAAAGAGAGGCTGAATTACATCTAGGATGCCTGAATTAAGGAAAAAATCAAGCAAAACTTGAAGAAAATTTGAGAAAAAGAGGGAGAACCATTCGGCCGACAAGAGAGAAGAAAAAGGTAGAAAAGATAAGGGTCACACACCCACCAACCAGCCAATTTAAGTGCTTTTATAGTGGACCAAAATTGGTTCAACCAATGGTCCAATACATAATGGCCAAAACTCATACGTATGCGCTTTAAATTAAGAGATGTTATGCTGCTGGTTTTCCACCGTGCACCATACGTGTCCATTGGTTCCTCGTTAACCCATGGATCAAGCCCACCTAGGAAAGAGACTGCACAACCTCTTATGTGGAAGCAATAAGGTTGGAAGGATCTATCTGCTTGCATGTGATTGTGGATGTTCTACAGCATGCTCATGCATTACGTGTCATTCATGCAAAAAAAAAAAAGTAAAAAAAATTAATTTCCTTCTTGTGTGTACATCCTATTTTGTACATATCATCCTATGCATGGTTTTTTTTTCATGCATCATTCTAATCTTTTTTATTTTTTTCAGCCATCATAGACCTTTTGTTTAGGTGGTTTAGGGGTCCCAATGGGCGGTTAATCAGGAATCTGTTTTTTGAATTGCCGAAAAGAGTAACTGATTGGAGAGCCACTCTCGAAAAGTAGCAAGATATTCTCTTTAGAGTTTTCAGCAGAAGCTAGCATGGCTAACCCACCAAGACAATTTGATCCAACCCATGCTCTTATTGCCAATGAGATGAATAGAAGGTCACAAGAAATGGAAAGGAGGTTTGAAGAGTTTGAAGCCCGAATGATGACAATTGTGGGAACCTCATAGCTGCAATGACACTGCCCATTGAACAATAACAAGGGGCTCCTCTTATGGGACAAGGAGAATGAGAGCAAATTAGGAAAGATCCTCCGAAAGTGATATGTCCACCAGCTATTAACCTTAGAGCTACGATGCTTGCAGGACAAAGAAGAGGTGGAGCTCTTGGGCTCGAAAATGACTTTATAAAGGAAGAATATGATGAATCAAAAGTGGGGAAAGGTAAGGTGCCTCATGAAAAAGAGGTAATGTGGAGAGGTAATGGAAGAGAAATTTGAGGCAATGACCCATATGCTAAATATGGGAAAGGGAATGAACCCAAAGGACAAAGAGTTGGATGGTGAGGATTTGATTGCGCAGAACTTTAAAATGCCACATGTTTCAAAGCTTGACGTCACTTCAAACCCAGCAGCACACATAAAGCAGTACTCATTAGTGATGAAAGGTACCACTTTGACAATGAAGTAAAAAATAGAGTATTTCTGCCTCAGCCTCACAAGGCCTGCAATAAACTGGTACCGTGGATTAGATCGAAGAATTAAGGAAGATCGGGACTCACTGACAGATGATTTCCATGCATAATACGACTGCAATACCAGAATGGAGGTCACCCTAAAGGACTTAGAACTGCTATGTCAGACGCCAGAAGAATCTTTTCATGAGTACCTCACCAAATGGAGACACAGGGTCATGGAAATGAAGCGAAAGCACGATACTATAGATCAAATTAGGTTATTTATTAGAAATGCCAGCCTAAATTTAAAAGAGGCACTCAAGTTAAAGGGATTAAAAGATTAGGAATCCCTTAAAGATATAGCCATAGAGGCAAAAGGGGAGCCTTTAGCAAAGAAGGCAATTGTCACCAACTATGGTTATGGCAGTACAAAGCTTAAAGAGGGCTCTAGCAATAATAATGGGAACGATGGTGATGAGAGGGCTGAAGCATTGGTCAATGAGAGAGTCGTACATTGCGATTCCAACTCAGGTAAACCATTATCTTGGTATCTTGATCATTTCACCAAAGAAGGGAAATTACAACCACTGCCGCCAAGGCTAGCCATGAGACGGGACATAGAGTGGATTAGTATTATGCATATTATAGACACCGGGTCCCAAAGTAGCCCAGACCAGGATTATCCAGTGATGAAATTAATTTCCTAGTCACAGGCAAGAAGATTTGAAGTGATGTTTTTCTTGTCAAGTTCCTTTAAAAAAATTAAAAATTTAAGGGTTACCCTGCCCCCCCTAGATGGGCGCCCTACGAGGGGTAGCCTATCAAGGGTGGCTCTCAAGGGGCAGCCTGCGAGGGTCGGCCTGCCAAAGGTAGACCTTAAGGGGTGCACTGCGAGGGGCGGCCTGTGAGGAGCACCTTGCCTGCCCCTCGAGGGGCGGCCTGCCAAGAGTGGCCCTCAAGGGGCACTGTGACGAGCGTCGAACCCCGTGGCCTCCCGAAAGCCCGCTTTAAGGCGATCAGGATGGGATTCATTAAACTTGTAAGGTATTTACAAGGGCGTCTATTTTGGGCAACAATGAGGTTTCTTAGAGTTGCCACCCAATAGAACAATGGGAAGGGTCGTCTAGCCTCAGCGAGCCTAAGACGGCGCATACATATCCATCTTGAGCTAACCAGAAAGATCTTGGAGGCCACTGCCTCTACCCCCTGGAGCCTAGGATTGTAAATTGAAGTCTTTTAGTGAGACTCAAAAGGTGTCTTGGAAGTCCTAGACCTCTCGCCTCATTGAGCTCCAAAGACCAGAGTGAGTTCGGGACTTCTCATTTATTTATACCTTGATTAATATTATAATTAAGTTTTTGAACTCATTGTTTCACCAACTTTCCACACGATGCGATTAATTTAAAGCGCAATCATTCATGTCAAAATCAATAAATAAAACATTATTAAAATAAATCATCACAAATTAAATTACAATAAAACTAGGGACGGAGTACAACCCCCATTGTTAAAAAATAACATACAGATCATACAGAAATCGGGATATTCATTGGAGTGAGGACATTGGTCTTGCCATGCATATTTGTTACAAACTGGTTTTTAACAGGTGTCAATTTTGTTGGTTAAAAAAAACAGGACATTGGTCCACAGCTTTCAAGAAAACCCCAAATTAATTACTATAAAATATTTGGCCCTTTTCACTTTAACGACATTGAAATAATCTTAATAATAATATAAATAAAAGAGCAAGGGTGAAGAAAGAACCCGTAAGAAAATCCTCAGGTTAGCTCGACCATCATCATTTACAATTCCAATTCCAAAGAGTCAGAAAATAACTCATAGGAATAAAAATGTCAGTATCAGATTTGATGAATAAAGTAAAAAATAGGGTAAAGAAATAAGTTAAAAGATAAAAAAGTAGAATGAAAACAATTACTATAAGTTAATTAAATCATATAAGTGCTAATCCAGAATGTTTACCCTCGGATTTTACCTTTTTGGGTGAATATCGAATAGTTTAGGTCCCCGCACGCTCTGCAAGGATCAAATAAAAAATAGATCAAACTAAGAAAATTTGTATTTTCTCTTCTAGAAAATTTTATAGCGATCGAATGTTTGAATTAGCTGTATTGATGGAAACGAATGAATTTCGTTACCTCAAATTGGCTTAATTCGCAAGAAGAATTTGAGTAAATCAATTAATTGGAAGAATTTTTATCAAATAAAATTCTGAAAATAAGGATTTATAGCCTTTTGGTAAATTGCTCACAAAGAAAACTTCTCTAAAAATTCCAATATTTCAAAAAGTGTTTAATTTTCTCCACCAAAAATCTCTTTGTCAATTTTTTCTCCAACCCTCCAACCCTTAAAAATGAATTTTAGCTCTCAATTTATAGAATTCTTGGAGATAAAATCATATAAGCACCTTTTGAGTTTGAATTTTAAAAGGAGTCTTTAAAAGTCAATTTTTTTAACCAAAACTTATCCTATTTTAAAGATTTGAGATAAAATTTTATCAAATTCGGCAATAACTGATCAGATCCACTACCGACGGGCATCCCTGCAACTACCGACGGGCGTCTCTACTAAGGTCATGAATGGAAATTCGGCTACAGACGGGCCATAATGCAGACGGGCGTCCCCACTCAGACACATGTCCGTCCCTAGCTATAGACGGGCCGTAATGCGAACTAGGGACGGGCGTCGCTACTCAGACACGTGTCCATCCCTAGCTACAGACGGGCCGTAATGCGGACTAAGGACGAGCGTCCCTACTCAGACACATGTCCGTCCCTAGCTACAGACGGGCCGTAACGCGGACTAGGCATAGAGTCGGGGATCACCCAAGGTAGGGACGGGCGTCCCTACTTCAGACGGCCATCCCGTCTGTGGAGCAAAACTTCCAATTTCAAGCAAAATCTCCCAAACTCTTTCAAAACCTCACGCTACAGAGAAAAAGATTTTAATCCTTGTGAAACCGAAAGACAAAAACCTCCGAATTCCATCCATTTATCTGGAAACCAGCGTGGATCTCTTCATCGGGTAACTCTGACCTGGACTGCCTTAAGACCCGGTGTCTACAGTTGCCCCCAATTTTGGGGAAACTAGTGCACTAGTGTCTAGACGAGCCAAAATTCAGAGGAGAAAGGAAAGAGATGCATACCTGAGGCAGTCCTTACCTTTTTGCCAGGGAAGTAGCGATGCGTTGAGTCTGCTTCAGACTTACAAAACGCAAAGGTTGCTCTCCTGAGCTACACTGAGCTTGCTCCAACTTACAAAGTGCGGATGGCTCTCTTAAGCTGCACCGAATTTGCTCAAACTTACAAAGTGCGGATTGCTCTCTTGAGTTGCACCGAGTCTGCTCCACTTACAAAGTGCGGATGGCGATGCATCGAGTCTGCTCCAAACTTACAAAACGCGAGGGCTGCTCTCCTGAGCTGCACTGAGTCTATTCCAGACTTACAAAGTGCGGATGCGTTCTATCGCGCGTGCCCTGCTGTCCTCGTCTTGGTACGCGCGGTGACGAAACTATCCCGCTAGCCTCATCTCAGCCTGCATGGTGTCTGATTTATATCTCTAGTCCCTTTTTAATTTTGCGAACTTTCCTTGCTAACCTCCATTCAATGGGCAAGGTACGATTCTTGATCTGTTGATTCTCATCTAATATTAGATGTGATCTTGAAGGACACAATGTTTGATTGGTTTATCCCTCCTTTTGACTGTTGGTCATTTTCGAATTGATGTAACCATGTTCCTGTATCCTAGGAGATTCTTGTTAATTCTCATACCTGTCACACCCCAAAGTGGCCCTAGAAGAATTACAGAGTTTTGTTTGAAAAAGGTAAGTTTATGTGCGAGAGTTCTGTCGTGAGCGACAAGTTCTGTCGCGAGCGACAAGTTCTATCGCGGGCGCGACAGAGCCCTCCAGCGGTTTTCGAACTTCAGCTGGTTGGTGCGGGCGTGAGCGTTCTGTCGCGAGCACGACAGAACCCCCTCGCGAGATGTGTGCATAAGTGGGACTAAGAGACTTGGATTTGTAGGGAGTTGACACATGGTATCATAGAAGAGTGACAAATGCCATCATAGAAGAGTGACAAGTGTCATTGTAGAAGAGTGACAAGTGGCGGCATATGAGAGTGACAAGTGGCATCGTAAGAGTGTGTCAAGTGTCATTGTAAGAGAGTGACACATGGCGGCGTAGGAGGTTGACAAGTGGCATCGTAGGGTTTGGACACATGGCATGAGTTAAGCTTATGTTATGGAAAGAGATAAGCTTGTAATTAATTTGGTAAGTGGCATTAAATTGAATAGTAAATGTTGGATAGAGTTTGACCATTTGCCCTTTGCCTTCTTTTGCTCACGTTGGATTGTTATTGGCCATTTGTTCTCCATCTCTTTCTCTTTTCTTAGGCCTTCAGCCGTTCTCCGTCTCATATACTTTCTTTTTGTTCTTTTTGTTTGCTTTTCAAGAGAATTACTTGAAGTGGCTTAAAGAGAGCATAGTAAGACTTGATTAGATCTCTTCAGAAGGTTAGCTTAATTTATTTTCCGATCTGACCTCCTTTTTCTCTTTGTTTTTGATTTAAAGTAAAAGAAGAGTAACCCAAGTGTTTTCTATGTGATTTGTGAAAGATGTGGATAAGAGGCTAGTGAAGGAAAAGAGAAGATCGGAACGAGTAGAGAGCTGTGATCGAGTTCCTAGAGGTAGGGATCGATGTGACTGTGTTAACTTTGCATGTGTTTATATGGAAATGCTTGAACAAAGACATGTGTAAATAAAGAGATGCTTGATGAGCTTTAATTAGCTCAAGATGTTCATTTTGATTGCTTACAGTGCTCATGACAAGTGTATATATGTTTAAAATATGTAACCTGATCATTTGAGTGTTTGTGTTGATAATAGAGTTTGATGTTGCAAAATTCTGCTTATTTGTCATTAGACCCCTGTGTATAGTATTTGTTATAAGTAGAGTTATAGGATCCCAATTGGGTTGATTCCGATTTCATATGAAAGATAAGATTCGTGTCTAAAAATGTCTAAGAGGGTGCTTAATCTAATTCTGGCCCTAAGTATCCCAAAAAGTAATTAAAATGTAGGTGACCCTGTTCTGGCGGGTTCACTAGAACAGTATATGTTTTTTAGACCATATCTTTTGTTATAGATGTCCAAACCACCTGAATCTTGTCTCATTTGAAAGCTAACATCCTAGAGAACAATTGTCAAGAAGAACGTTTTTCCTAAAAAAGACGTTTAGAGGTTCATTTAGACGATACAAGTTTAGGATAAAAAGCAATCTCGTGAGGCACCAAAGCGGAGCCTCTGTCGCGAGCGCGACACAGGTCGCGACCTCGCGACAAAACAACCTATATTGAGCTCTTTTTTCTTCATTTTGAGCCCATGGTTGGCATGGGTCAACCCCTTGCCTTTCCCCTTAACGTTTTATACATGATTAGGGCTCCTAAATGATTACAAACTAGTTGTTAATGGAAAAATACATATGAGTCTGATTAAAGATGGTAATTTAACTAATAAAGTAACAATGTATAGTTGTAGGAAGTATAGTACATGATATGATAAATATGTATGAACTTAGGAATTGTTACATAATGCATTTGGTACAGAGTATAGAGCCTTTTTGCAATCTGGCTTCTGTCGCGATCGCAACAGTGGACTTGGCTTCTGTCGCGAGCGCGACTTCTTATCGCGATAGTGAACCTCTTCTCATCCTGTTCTACTTGTTTTGAAGAGAGTGTTTTCTTCTGTCTTGCTTTGCATGATTTATATGTTTATGCAATGAGTTGAATACATGTATATGATGGTGTTATATAAGAGTGCATGCATGGAATTTAAATGTTACATGTTTTTAGTTGTTGAATAAGATTAATAAAGATTGTATATGAATTACATGCCTCTGAATTTGATAAATGCACTTGAATTTTAGTTGATGAGTTGATATCTGTGTATAGTGTGTGAGTGGATATTGAGCCTGATTACCGTTATAGTGGATAGATAAGCATGCTTATAAAGGGCTAGAGTGCAGCTGCTAGAGTTGGCCTTAATTGTGCCCAGAGTTTGGAATACCTCGTGTATTCCACAGAGTTGAGTTAATTCTCCACATGTAAGATACTTTAAATAGTATCCAGAGTTACCCGTATCCACCATGAATGGAATTCAGGCTTGTCTTGTTAGTGTGATGTAGTGCATTTGAGATGCTTAAAGAGTAGTGTTCTGAATAAAGCTATAGTACATGAAAGTAATGTTTAAGTACATTACAGTTCTGTATACAAGTACATGATTACATGAGTGTATTGACATGAATGTGGTTGCATGATAATGTATATTTGAATAAACGAAATGTACAAGTTGTAGTGTATATGAACAAGTAAAAGAGTAGATGTTATACGCATGTGAACTCATAGTATTTGATAATTGAACATGAAACCTATACAAGTATCAGAGCTATATGCATGAACTACTTGATATTTGTTATATGACATATGTGTGAGCTATTTGTGACTTCGTAAAGAAGTCCTTTGCATTGTTTTCATCCCCACTAAGCGTTATCGCTTAGCACGGATGTTTATTTCCGTGTAGGTATACAGGTTCGGATCAGTGAGCGGACATCTGCGGGTCAAGGCCACTAGGAGTTTTGTCATATCTTTTGTTACAAGTTAGAAATAGAGTTTTACATGTTGAGTAACATCATTATATAATATAAGTTGAGAAATCACAAAGTAAAGGTACATGTAAATGTATATGTAAAGCTAAATGGAAACAGATGTAATATGAACATGTAAATGTATATGTAGTTAATATGAAATGCAAGTGGGCCCTAGTGTAGTATTATTTTATTATTCTTATACGAATGTGTATAGTGCTATCGCTTCTGCTAATACATGTACATGTATACGTAAGTGTCCGCGTAGCGCCCCGATATTCCTTACCGGGGGTATGGGGGTGTTACAATACCAATTAACTTGACTGGTAAATTTATGAACATTTTTATTATTTCTCTTTATTATTTATCATCCTATTTTCTATATGATCAATTGTCCTTTTTTCTTTTCTTCTTCTTCTTTTCTCTCTCTTTTAAATTTTCTTTTAAGAAATTTAAATCATGAAGAAATAACATGCAAATTTAACAGGTTAATCCATAAATGTTTTTTCCACTAAAAAGTTAAATTTTGTACAATATACAGATGTGATTACAACAAAAAGGATAAACACAAAGCCAGAAGAACTCCCTGAACAATCTACAATGGCGCATAATCTGAGAGCTCCTCTGGATCACAATCATCATCATCTGATATATGAACCGGCTGGCCTCGTAATGAAGAAGCAGATGGTCCCGCATCTGGGGCAGATGGCTGCCTGGGAGGGGCTGATGGTCCAGCCTGATGAGCAGCCGAAGCTCTGGCTTGTCGCTGGTATCTAGGAGGTACAGTCACTAGTACTGATAACGGCTGCGCCCTCGCTGGGTCCTGCTGCTGGAACTGGAGCTGAGCAATTCCATCAAGGAAAGGCTATGCGTATACCGTCATGAACTGAAGCGTATCAGTGATGACCCCCCCTAACTCTCTGAAAGCGCCGGCTAGGCGGAGGGTCTGATCTGTAGAGGTAGTCCCCATACTCTTCAGCCTATCCTCTGTATGCTCTCTAAACTCTCGCATGGACTGGGCAATGGGAGGTATGGCACCCTCTAGGACCTGGATCCTAAATCTGATAGCCTCAACTGACTCATCCACCATCTGTACAGATGCATCTATCCTCTGGGCCGCCTCATCCTGGGAGGCCCTCATCTCCTGCCTCAGTTGACCCACAAGTGTCTCTTGCTCCTGTCTCAAATGGTCAATAAGCCTCCCCTGCTCTTGGATAATACCCTGCTGCTGATCCAGCCGCTCTAAAATGACTCTATCTCGCTCCCCGAGCTGCTCGAGAAGTGCCCTGTCTCTCTCCTCCTGTCTGTGCTCAATGGATGCAAACATAGAGGTCAAAATCGCAGAAAGATCTGGCTGTGCCGGGTGCATCGATGGTGTAAATGGAGGGGGGGCTAGCTCTGGTGCCCGCTCTGGAGGTGGAGCTGCAGAAGTAGATGCCCCAAGGTCCCCTGCTCTAACATATGGACTGAACCTCTCAGGTACTCAGGGAGCTATCCGATGTACTCTCGATGGCGGAGGCGGAGTAGGACTCTGTACTCTCTGTGCTGGAGGAGTAGCAAACAGCTCATCCATGGTGAACTCAATCCCCATGTCAGGAGGTGTATACGGATGCTGCTCCTCGTGCTGCGGCTGCGGAGGCTGACCCTCCTGGTGCTCTGGATGTCGGGGAGGCTGGTCCTCCTGGTGCTATGGGTGCTCAGGAGGCTCCTGCTCCATCTGAGGCTGATCCTGAGGCTGCTCCTCTACCAGCTCTAGCGAGGGCAGGCTATATGCACGTCTGGTCTCATGAATGGTGTGAAGTCTGTATGCCTCAGCTTGACCTGGTATCGGCAGTATCATAGCCATCGTAATAGCTACCGAGGCGTCCACATAAATGCTCTCATCCAAGGCAAGCCCCAGGATGTCTGGACGAATACCCAAACTCAGGAGTAGTCTAGTGATGACTCCGCCAACATACACTACAGGGGCTGCCCCCCTAGACACCCTCACCATGTTAACCAAAATCTCGTGGCTGATATTGAGCCGCTGGCCTGCCACCATGGCCCATAAGCTCCAAATCTCAACGGTGTTGAGGGACCCTGGGTTACCAGCTGGTCCCAAATAGGAGCTGGATAAAACCCTATGAACATATCGAAGGGCCTGTGACGAGAGTTCCATGCTCTTCACTGTATCATGATCATACGGCACTCCCTGCAATGCAATAACCGCCCAATGATGGCGTCTAACTGCCCTATGGGGCACTATAACATCCTGTCCGAATGGAAGTCCTATAGACTCTGTAAATCGCTGTCGGGTAATGCTGTAATGGTGCCGCTCAATCCAAAACTGGATAAGACCCTCCTCTGTGTCGGATCTCTGATACCCCCCATACTGTATTGTAGCGAGAAACTGTCGAACTATCTCCGAGTGAGTCTGGAAAGCAGGCGTCAGAAACTCAGCCCATCCCGCTCCTACTATCAGAATATGGACCTCGTCGGCCATCCCGAGAGCCTCAATGAACGGCCTGAAAATGAAACGGCTAGCTCGGAACTGCACCTGAGCCAGCGCTGTATACCTCTGTCTGGCCTCGGCGCTCATCCAATCTTGGGCCTGAGGCTCAGGCTGATCGCGTGGAGCATGTCATCGCGGTGGTATCCTGAAAATAAAGTAATCAATTAGTTTGGTATCATAGGCGGACTTTACTCAGAAAATAACAAAAATTTAGGCAGCATTTCGATGGGGTCGAGTCTAAACCGAAAAAATTAAAATTAAATTAAATTAATTAAAAAAATTTGGGCAGCAACCCTGCAAGGGTGTGCCCAACCTCCTACATGAGAAAGCAAAAAAATAGGCCTCAGGCCTCAATCAACAGTGCAACATACTCACTCTTGTTAAAAAAAAGTGGGCAGCACCCCGGCAAGGGTGTGCCCAACCTCCTGTATGAGAAAACAGAAAGAAAAAGGGACAGGCCTCAGGCCCCAGGCAATAGTGCAACATACTCATATTTGCTTTACTTTCTGATTCCTAGTATAGGTTTCAAAGTGCATGCGTTCCTAAGGCGATGCCTGAATATCTAAAAACTCAATAACTAAAAATTAATTGTTCTCAAAATAGCCATATCCATGCATTTTATAACAGCATATCACTTACTCTATGTGTTAATTCTAGCGCTTAAAGCATTAAAAAAACATAACTATGGCCTTTCAAATTATATTGCAAAAATTAGCTTAATTATACTAATCCAAATAAAATAAAATTACTCATCATAAAATAAAATAAATAATAAATAAATAAAAATTAGAAGAATTGTACTGACTTGGGGTTGAGAATCAATAAAAAAGGAAGAATAAAATACTGGTGTAACAAAACAGAAACTGCAAATGAAAAAAAAGGAAGGGAAGAGCGTCGGTAACCAAAAGAAAAGGAAGAAAGCGATCGTCCGTCGGTACCAGCATCCTTATATAGAATTCACGTACCGATGGGATTTACGTCCATAGAGTTACCGACGGGCATGCCGTCTGTCCCTCCAGATTTCGCTTTTAACCCTCATTAATTACCTAATAAATACGCGTGATATGCACGATGCAAAATGACCAGGTGGACAACTACAGACGGGATGGCCGTCTGAGATAGGGACGGGCTATCCGTCGGTATATCAACCCTATAAAATTCACCTTTTTCTTGGACTTCGTGCCTCTTCTCTCATTTTAACTTCATACTAGTCTCTTTTCTCCCGTTTTTTCCTTAGCGACCTCGGCTTTAGCTACTCAGGAATGAATTCTCCTTTTCTTTCCAAAATGCACCGTATCTTAGACGATGCTCAAACTTGGGAAAATAGCACTCTTGCCCCCCTTTCTGGACTAAAATTTTTACGAAGAATCAAAATAGACTACAACCTCCTTCTGGCTGCGACCCACTTCTGGGACCCTCGCTTTCACGTTTTTAGGTTCACTTACCAGGAAATGTGTCCCCTGCCTGAGGAACTTGCTGCTATTGTCGAGGGCTGGTATCCTCCTAGTGCTTTACCCTGCGTTCCTCGCTGTGGTTTGATTCAAACTCGTGATATTGCTCTATCCCTAAGTATAGCTCCTTCTGACGCTGCTCGTCTAGTTCCTCAGGGCCCTGCATTTGCCTTAAAACCTCTGATCGAAGCACTGGATGAATTCTCCCACTTTCCTTCATACAAGGTAAGTATCATCTTTCTTTTCTGCCTGATGAAGTATCTGGAAGTGACTTCAGAGGAGCTGCTTGGAGACCCTCGTCTGTTTGGAATTTTGGAGGATTTTCACCACGGGCTGACCCCTTTTCCACTTATTCTGGCCGAGACTATCTTGGGTTTGGACTCTGTCCGTGCTGGGCCTACCACTTCATTCTCTGGGAGCCCCTTATTACTCCAGGTACGTAGTTTTAAAGGTAGTGCGTCCCTTGTGGATTTTCGCACTAGCTTTTCTTAGCGGGAAGTGCGTCCTTTCGGATTTTCACACAACCCTATGCCTAATTTTTGCCTGAAGTAAATCCCACTTACTCCAGCGGCTTTTCTTTGCCTTTTATCTTATTTTCTTTGGCTTTTATTTTTCCTTGTTTCTTCTTCCAGACTTAGTTACAAGAGAAATTGAAACTGCTGTCAAAGCCACCTCCTAGGGTCATTAATCAATATTCTGCGAAGCATTTTCTTCCTCGCTAGCGCTTGTACCTACTTGAGACCCCTGACGAAGGCATTATCAGATTCAATGAGAGACCAGATGAGGATGTTAGCTTCATGCATGCTTGGCTTTCCTTATCCAGTGCAGTTATTGATGGGTCTTCAGGATGCGTTCCCCTATGCGGGCTTCGTGAGGCAACCTTTTACATCACGGCCCGCTGCTCTCGTCAACTTGGGATGACTTAAGATGTGGTGAGACTCCCTCTATCCTTTCGTGGTGGAGTCCTTTCTGCGGCTTTTGCCTCCCGCTATCATGAGCTCTGGAGTCAACTTCCACTGAAGACTATCATACCTCCCTTCGAAAATCACTCTGTCACTTCCACCAGCGCGTACAAGCGGTGGATACTTAGCCCGTCATCTGATAACCGGACACAGCGACTGAGGCATTTGGCTAGCGAGAGTAGTAGTAGGGCATAGTTTAGTTTTACATTCATTTTGAGCAATATGTTTCTTTTTAAAGCAGAATTGGACAATGATATAAATGAATAAATTTAGTCTTATTTTATTTCACGAAATTGTGTACATTTCAGTACGATTTCAGAATACATGATCATTTTTTACAATAATTCAATTATGCAAGACTACATTCATTCATGGAACCAAATCCTGACAGCATCAAACTCCTATCCCCAATCAGCCCTCTCGGGTTTTCATGATTGGATATTTTCTCTCAAGCCTCTAATTTTTGCCCAGGATGCCTTTTTTCGGTTTTCACCCTGACGAGGCACCCAATTTTAGCAAGGCTGGCTTTTTTCGATTTTTGACCTGCGGGGCTTTCATTCTCTTCTTTTGATTTTGGAGCCTTTAGCCATGGAACATTTTGAGTCTATCAATATTGACGAGTTCTTTGAATTCGTTGCCATCGCTATTCGATAAAATCGTAGCTCCTTTTGACAGCAGCTTCTTGAGGATAAACGGACCTTCCCACGTAGGTCTGAACTTCCCTCTAATATCTGGTGCTCCTGGTCTCATCTGTTTGAATACCAAATCCCCTTCCTTCAACGGGTGTTTCTTGACCTTCTTCCCAAAAGACCTAGCGAGCCTTTTTTGGTAGATCTAGTTGTGATAGTAGGTGTAGACACCGGGTCTTGAGGCAGTCCAGATCAGAGTTATCCAATGAAGAAATCGATGTCGGTTTTCAGATAAGGGGATGAAATTCAGAGGTTTTCGTCCTTAAGTTTCGCAAGGATTAAAATATTTTTCTATGGCATGGAGTTTTGAAAGAATTGGATAAATTTTGGGTAAAATTGGGAGTTTTGCTCCACAGATGGGATGCCCGTCTGTGTAGGGATGCCTGTCCCTACTTGGGGTGATCCCCATCTCTAGGCATAGTGGGGACGGACATGTGGTGATGTAGGGACGCCCCGTCCCTAGTCAGTTTCCCGCATATGCCCTTAGTAGGGACGGCCGTCGGTAGATGCAGGGAAGCCTGTCGGTACGGTAACTGACCGGATCACACCGGATTGGATAAAATCTGATGAAGGATAGGATTTATCTAAGATTTGAATTTTAAAGTTTTTTTTTAAAAAAATTCAAACTTTAGATTGAGGCTTATCTCAATTATCTCCTAAAATCCTATAAATAGAGGATCAAATTTCAATTTTAGGGTTAGAGAAAATTTGTGGAGAAAATTTGGGAATTTTGGTGAGAAAAAGAGGGAAATTTTAGAGTAATTTATTTTGAAAAAAAGGCTATCAAATATTTTTGGGAAATTGATTTTTAGAAAAGTTTCTGTGAGCAATTTACTCAAAAGTTTATGAAATCTCTGCTTTATTTGCAGAATTTTATTTTGATAATTTTTTTTATTAATTGATTTCTTCCAATTTTTCTTGCGAATTAAGTCAATTTGAGGCGATGAAATTCATTCGTTTCCATCAATATAACTAATTCGAACACTCGATTACTATCAAATTTTCAAGGAAAGAATAACATAAATTTTCTTTCTTTGATCTGATTCTTACTCGATCCTTGCAAAGCATACGGGGACGAAATCATCCGACAATCACCCTAAAAGGTAAAATCCTAGGGTAAACATTCTGGACTAACATTTGCGTAATTTAATTTGATTCACGTTGATTTCTTACGTATTTTATCATTCTTTTACAAAAGAGCTAAAAGGTCTTTTTTACTTGTTTCCCCTTACTAGGGACAGCCCATGGCACGGTACAGGGGGTCGTCCCTAGGTAGGATTTTACGTTTTTTATTTATAAAATTCTATCTTTTAACTTATTTCTATTAGGGTTCCCTCATTCTTTTATTTTTATTTTTTATTCACTTTTTTTTTATGCTAACATGTTTATTCTTGGGAGTTATTTTCTGACTATTTGGAGTTGGAGTTATGAAAGATGGTGATTGCGCCAGTCCGAGGACTTTTATTCGGGTTCCTTCTTTGCCTTTACCTTTTATTTATGTTATTATGAAAATGGTTTTAATATCATTGAAGTAAAAAAGACCAAAAGCTTTCTATTAATTAACTTGGCATTTTCTCTAAATAAAAAATGGGACCAATGTCCTAGTTTTTCATACTCAAATAAATCATCACATCAATAACTATTTCATAATAAATATACATGCGAGGATCAATGTCCTCATCATCAATGAATACCCCGATTTATGCTTGATTTGCATTTCATATATAAATGGGAGTTGTATTCCGCTCCTGGTGTTATTGTAATATTTTTGAATGTTTTATTTTTGGATTTATCTTCCATTTACGGCTTTTGATATGAATGATTGCGCCTTTAATTTAAATTGCATCATGTGGAAAGTTGATGAAATAATAAACACAAAACTCAATTATAATATTAATCAAGGTATAAATAAATGAGAAGTCCCGAACTCACTCTGGTCTTTGGGGCTCAATGAGGTGAGAGGTCTAGGACTTCCAAGACACCTTTGAGTCCCACCAAAAGGCTTAAATATACAATCCTAGGCTCCAGGGGGGTAGAGGATGAGGCCTCCAAGATCCCTCTGGCTAGCCCAAGATGGATATGTATGCGCCGTCTTAGGCTCGATGAGGCTAGATGACCCTTCCCAATGTTATATTGGGTGGCGACTCCAATAAACCTCTTTGTTGCCCAGAATAGATGCAGCTTGTAAATACCTTACAAGTTTTATGAACCTCTCCTGATCGCCCTAAAGCGGGTTTTCGGGAGGACGCGAGGTTCGGCGCGCGTCACAGTGGCGACTCCACTGGGGAACTTACTCGAGACTTCGATTCGAAAGTACCTTAATTAAAACTTATAGTTGAGTTTTAAATTAAAAATTTCATCTTCTTTCAAAACTGCATAGCATTTCATTAGAGCCTTAGATCTACGCTAGTTTGGTCCCTCTTTTAGTCCCGGTGCGTTCCCGAAGCACGACCCTATTTTCACTCAATTTAGGGAAGTGTTAAGGATAATCACCAGCCCAAGCCTCGTACCATCATGGTATATTAAATGGTGACCCAATCGGTTGTTACGCTCGTGATGAGTTAGACCCGTTGGCAGGGACCATGTTTGGGTAGCCCTAAAGCAACACCACCTTTGACCAAAGGTCATATAGTGGAAATAGTTACTTCCCCTAAGTGGTATGAACCTTAATACTATGCCTGTTGTATGGATCATTATGTATTGGACAAGCCCAGATGGTTTGACTGGTCACCTAATCAAAGGCTTACATGCCCCGATAGGCCCAAGATGACTTATTCGGATTGCCTAGATACATAATGATCATAACCCATCCGCCTGTGCATTAGTTAGGAGAGGTTATGCTGCCGGATTTTCACCGTGCACCATACGTGTTCATCGGGTCCCCAGATGACCCATGGGCCAATCCCACCTAGGAAAGAGACTATGACCTCGCGTGCGGGAGTAATAAGGTTGGAAGGACCTATGTGCTTGCATGTGGCTTGTGAGTGTTGCATAGCACGATCATGCATTTTTAGCACAGTCATGCATCATCCTGACCCCTTGTGTTTTTCAGCCATCATAGATTCGCCTAGGTGGACAAGGGGGTCCCGGGGACGGTTACGCAGGAATTCGTTATTCTAATTGCCAGAAAGGGTAGAGTATTCTGGCACTTCTTCTAAAACTAGTTATGCCACTTCAGATCAATTTTCTGTACCCAAAGAAATGGCAAACTCACCGAGAGGGACAGAGGCCACCAGGGCAATGATAGCAGAGGAAGTGGGCCGAAGGTTGGAAGAGTTTAAAAACTGGATGATGGTAATGATAGCCGCAATGGGTCAGCAAACGGCCCTGCAGAACCCACAGCCTCCTCCTATGAGAAATGATGAAAGGGAGGAGGTCAGAGAGGACCCACGAGAGGAAACTCGCCCACCACTTGTGAACCTAAGAGCTACTACTTCGGGGGCACAAAGGGGAAGACCTGTCCCAAGGTTAGATGATGACCGAGAAGACGAAAAATATGAGGAACGTATGTCTGAGAAAGGGAAAGCCCCTCAAATTGAAGAGGCCATCTGGAAGAAGATGAAAGAGAAATTTGAAGCTATGACGAGAATGTTGACAAAGGGCCAAGGAGTGAACCCCGAGTATAAAGAGTTAGAAGGAGAGGATCTAGTCCTAATGAACTTTAAAATGCCAGATGTGCCGAAGTTTGACGGTACTTCTGATCCCCTAGCACACATAAAGCAGTATTCGCTGGTGATAAAGGGCACCACTTTGACGAAAAAGCAGAAAATTGAGTACTTTTGCTTGAGCTTGACAGGCCCGGTAGTGGATTGGTACCATGGGCTCGACCGCCAAACTAAAGAAGACTGGGACTTATTGACAGAGGAGTTTTTGAGGCAATATGACTGCAGTACAAGGATGGAGGTGACCTTGAAGGACCTGGAGCTGTTATAGCAGAAGGGGGGTGAGTCCTTCCACGAATATCTAACCCGGTGGAGGAATAGGGTGATGGAAATGAAGAGGAAACCAGATACTCAAGATCAAATACGGTTATTCATTAAAAATGCGAGCCCGTATTTGAGAGAGGGATTAAGAATGAAAGGATTGAAGGATTGGGAATCGCTAAAGGACATCGCCATTGAGGCCGAGGGAGAGTACCTTGTTAGGAAAGCAGGTAATGAGAACTATCCCAGGAGAGGTAGCGCTAGCTAGGGGGCCAGTAGACCATCAGGTTCTGCCAGTGGTATAAGGAAGACTGCCGAGGTGTCAGCTGCGAATGCTACCCCGAGGCGTTTTTCCAATCTTGGAAGGTCTTTGTCATGGGTATTGAGAAGATTGATGAAAGAGGGTAAGTTGTAAACTATGCCACCCAAACCTGCTAGAACCCAAGGCATGCTAAAACATAAGGATGATGAGTATTGAGCATATCACCAGCACACTGGGCATATAACTGATAACTGCAAGACTTTGAGGCACGCGATTCAAGATCTAATTGACTCAAAGCAGATTACAGACCCGGAGAAGAGAGGGGGTCAATAGAAAGCTGGGTACAATAACATGCCTCCGCCAGTGAATATGATCAGGTCCAGTTTGCCCGAGAACTTTGTGTTGAAGGAGTTATACAGCAACGATATCCACACTGCTGTCACAAACCTCTATGAGGAGAGTGAAGAAGGGCTTCCCGCTGCAGTGATCGATTGCTGGTCCACTGATGATAGTGGAACTGAAAATGATGATTCTGAAGTATATGCCGACCTATGGGGTTCGGACGAAGAAAGAGAAAAGCCAAAGAGGAGGGAAGTGGGAGCTATGACTCGGAGTGGAAGGGTAGCCCCAGAAGTTGAGAAATCCCAAGAGCCGATTGAGGGCAGAAGGGGAAAGGAGCCGGAAGAAGATTCAATTGTTAAACAATTAAAAAAGACGCCGGCTCAGATTTCAATATGGGATCTTCTGAGACAATCACCATCACATAGACAGAAGATGGTAGAAGCTTTGTACGAAGCAACTGTGGCAACAACCATCTCACCTACGAAACTTCTGGATGTAGTGAAAGGAGGATCGGGAGAAAATGTCATTTTTACCGGTGCGGATCTGCCGGCAGAAGGCCGCAACCACAATCGCCCTCTGTACATAAGGGCACAGATTACCCAAAAGCACACCACCTGTGTAATGGTAGATGATGGTTCTTCGATAAATGTGTGCACACAGGTAACAATGGTAGCTTTTGGGGTAACAGAGGATATGTTGGCAAAATCTAATCTTACCATCACGGCATATGACAACTCACGCAGGCAGGCCTCGGGGATATTCACAGCAGTGGTGAAGACGAGACCGGTAGAATCAGAAGTGGAGTTTGTGGTACTGCCTATACCCGCCAATTTCTCAGCTTTGCTAGGCAGACCATGGTTTCATAAATTGGGAGGAGTCCCCTCGACATTGCACCAGATGGTAAAGATACCTCGCGAAGGCCAGATTGTGACTATAAGGGCTGCACGGGAGAATCAGGTTTCGGTGCTGGAGATAGCCAGGCAGCCGTTTAATGGATTTCATGTTGCCATAATAGGCAAAGAAGAGCAGAGGGAAGAAAGCCCACAAGTATTGAATATGATGAAAAAGATGTCATTCCTCCCTGGCGCAGGATTGGGCAAGAATTCTTAGGGGATACCAACAGCTGTTACCACTAAGGGCCACAAGGACAGAAGGGGCCTAGGATACACAGGTGTTGTAGAGGGGGGTGAGAAGTCAAAAATCGAAATTCCTCATATCTGGAAGACTTTTGTGCCAGCAAATGCAGCATGTGCCTATACAGGGGAAGAGGAACCATAGTGGCTGGATGGAAGAATTGTGCCAGGGTTTGAGGTTTTCAATGATGTCTATGACTGGGATATTGGATCGATCAAGCCAGCAGAGGGCTTTTGGGACGAAGAAATCATGACCAGTAAGACAATTTTGGACCGTGAGATGCCTGAAGAAGTGATGACTGAGAAAATGGTAGCCGCCCAGTTGAAAGGGAAAGCGAAGGTAGAGGGAACCATGCAGGAGTTGATCAGGGAGCCCCTGAAGAGCCAAGGTGATGCAAGACCGTCGACCGTGGCAGATATGCCAGCAGAGGAGGAAGAGGAAAATAGTTTAGATTTTCTTTTTGCTCCAGAACTTTTCAATGATGATAATGACAATTTCAATCTTATTAATAAATTGAATGATTTTGCTTACTTGTGTGATGTTTCTGATGATTTCACTATGCATGATCATGATCATCATCCATCTATATTTGATATTGATTCAACTGATGCTACTCCATTTAATCTTGGAACCATAGAAAACCCAAAAGAAATTTTGGTGGCATCAAATATAACTCCTGAAGAGCAAGAAAAATTTGAGAGAATCTTAAAAAATATGAAAAATATGAAAAAGTCATTGCCTGGACCTACGAAGATATACCAGGAAACGATCGAGAAATTGCAGAGCACGCCATTCCCACCTATCCAGACCATAAACCCGTTAAATAAAAATTGAGAAGGCTTAGGCCAGAATGGGCAGAGAAATTGAAGGAGGAAATTCGCCAGCAAATCAAAGCCAAGTTCTTAGTTGAGGTGCAATATCCAACTTGGTTGGCCAATATTGTCCCCGTAGCCAAAAAGAATGGCAAAGTAAGGGTATGCGTGGATTATCGGGATTTGAATAAGGCCTGTCCCAAGGATGATTTTCCATTGCCCCATATAGATGTAGTGATAGACAGCGCCGCTGCTTGCGAGATGTATAGCTTTGGAGATAGTTATGCGGGTTACAATCAGATTCTCAATAAAATAATTGACCGAATTAAGACGGCTTTCATCACAGAATGGAGGACCTATGCTTATCGGGTAATGCCTTTTGGTTTGAAAAATGCAGGAGCCACTTACCAGAGGATGGCAACAAAGATATTGGATGGCCTGATCCATAAAGAAGTAGAGGTATACGTGGATGATATAATGATCAAGTCAGTCACTAGAGAAGGTCATTTTAAAGCCTTAGAAAAGTTCTTCCAGAGGATAAGCAAGTACAACCTGCGGTTAAACCCTAATAAGTGTATTTTTGGTGTTACCTCAGGGAAGCTCCTAGGACACATAGTTAGTCAAAGGGGAATTGAGATCGACCCGGATAAGGTTAAGGCCATCAGAGAAATGCCGATACTGCAGAAGGAGAAGGATGTGAGAAGCTTTCTGGGAAGGTTGCAATATATCAGTAGGTTTATTGCCAAGCTTACTTCGATATGTGAACGGGTCTTCAAATTACTCAGAAAAGACCAACCAGTAGTATGGAACGAGAATTGTCAGAAGGCTTTCGACACCGTCAAGGAATACTTGTTGAAACCACTGGTACTGAGACAGCCGCAGCCTGTCAAACCACTGATCCTATACCTGGCCATAGAGGACAGCTCTATAGGCGCTATGATGGCCCAAGAGGACGAATTTGGAGTGGAATTTACTGTCTACTACCTTAGCAAGAAGTTTTTGGCTTATGAGGTTAAGTACACGAAAGTAGAAAAGATTTGCCTTGCAGTAATCTGGGCTTCTAAGAAATTATGACATTACTTTCATGCCTACAAGGTACAGGCAGTTGCGAAGCAGAATCCCTTGAGGTACTTGCAAGAGGCCCCGTCCTTACTTGGGAAAATGGGTAGGTGGTTGTTGTTACTTCAAGAGTTTGATGTAGAGTATGTTACTCGGAAGACCATCAAAGGGCGTGCTGTGGCTGAATTTCTAGCAGAACACCCGATCCAAGGAGACTTATACGAGTTTAACTTTCCAGATGAGGATGTGACCGCCATCGGAGTTCAGGGTTGGAAATTGCACTTTGATGGAGCCATAAACGGTAAAGGGGCAGGAGTAGGAGCCATTTTGACAACTCCGGACGATGAGAAGCTTCCCTTGGCGAAGAAGTTGAGATTCTAGGCTACCAATAACGAGGCTGAGTATGAAGCATGTATTTTTGGATTAGAGGCCTTAATAGCCTTAGGAGCAAAGAATGTGGAAGTGTTCGGTGATTCCTCCCTGGTGGTCAATCAAATTCGAGGTGAATGGGCCGTGAAAGAGGAGAGGCTAATGCCATATATCCAGTGTTTGAGGGGCCTAAGTAGTCAGTTTGAAGTATGTACATTCCATTTCATTCCAAGGGATGAGAATCAGTTAGCCGATGCGCTTGCCACGTTAGTATCAATGTGGGACAACCCTGAAGGAGTGGTCATGAAGCCAATTTTGATCTATAGCTCCAAAAGACCTAGCTTTGAATCCAAATCAGTTATGGAGGTCGAAGTGCCAGATGGGAAGCCGTGGTATTATGATATTATGAACTATCTAGAGAATGCGACATTTGCAGAGGAGGCTACCGAAAAGGATCAGAGAATGATTCGCAAACTGTCCACTTAGTTCATCTGCATAGATAGGATGTTGTACAAACGACAAGCTGATGGTATCCAATTGAGGTGTTTGGATGAAAAAGAGGCTAAGAGGGTAATGGAAGAAACACACGCCGGAGTATACGGAGCCCATATGAACGGACTGACATTGGCCAAGAAGATCATGAGACAAGGCTTCTATTGGCTTACGATGGATAACGATTGCTCAAAATATGTGAAGCAGTGCCAGTTATGCCAGCAGTACGTGGACTTAAGGCACTTACCAGTGTCAGAGCTACACAGCTTAACATCACCTTGGCCATTCGCTGCCTGGGGAATAGACATTATTGGAGAGATCCGCCCTACGGCTTCCAATGGGCATAGATACATAATAGTCGCAATAGACTATTTTACAAAATGGGTAGAAACGGAGTCCTTTAAAAAGATCGACGCGAGAGATATGGCTAGGTTCATTGAAAGGAATCTGATTTGCAGATACAGCCTCCCACATCGCATAGTGTCTGATAACGGGGTGCAGTTCATGGGGGAAACCAGGAAGCTTCTTGAGAAGTACGGAATCGAGCACCATAAATCCTCTCCCTATCAACCACAAGCTAACGGGGCAGTAGAGGCTGCCAATAAGAATGTGAAGAAGATCCTAGCCAAGATGGTCCAAACCTACAAAGACTGGGCGGAGAAGCTACCTTTTGCTCTGTGGGGTTATAGAATGACGGTGAGGACATCTATAGGCGCTACGTCGTATTCTCTGGTTTTGGGACGGAAGCAGTGCTGCCAGTTGAAGTAGAGCTCAAATCACTGAGAGTAGTCATGGAAGCCCAAATTCTAGAGGCCGATTGGGCGCAACAGAGGTTACAACATTTAAACTTATTAGATGAGAGTAGACTAAAAGCTTACTATCATAATCAGATCTATCAAAAGAGGCTGGCCAGATCATTTGGGAGAAAGGTGAAAAAGCATCCGCTGAAGGAGGGAGATTTAGTGTTCAAACAAATGAGACCAGGGGTACCGAATATCAGAGGAAAGTTTAGACCAACCTGGGAAGGACCATTTATCCTCAAGAAGCTGCTGTCAAAAGGAGCTGCGATTTTGTCGGATAGTGATGGCAATAAATTCAAAGAACCGATCAATATTGACAGACTCAAAAGGTTCCATGGCTAAAGACTACAAAATCAAAAGAAGAGAATGAAAGCCCCGAGGGTCGAAAATCGAAAAAAAGGCGGCCTTGCTAAAATTGGGCCCCTCGTCAGGGTGAAAACCGAAAAAAGGCATCCTAGGAAAAAATTAGAGGCACGAGAGAAAATATCCAATCATGAAAACCCGAGAGGGCTGATTGGAGACAGGAGTTTGATGCTATCAAGATTTTGGTTCCATGAATGAATATAGTCGTGCATAATTGAATCGGTACCAAAATGATCATGTATTTTGAAATCATACTAAAATGTACACAATTTTGTGAAATAAAATAAGACTTGATTTATTCATTTATATCATTGTCTAATTCTGCTTTAAAAAGAAACATATTGCTCAAAACGCACATAAAACTAAACTATGCCCTACTACTACCCTCGCTAGCCAAATGCCTCAGTCGTCATGTTCGGTTATCAGACGTGGGGATAAGTATCCATCTCTTGTACGCACTGGTAGAAATAGCCGAATGGTTCCCAAATGAAGGAATGATAGTCTTCAATGGAAGTCGGCTCCAAAGTTCATGATAGCAGGAGACGAAAGCCGCAGAAAGGACTCCACCTCGAAAAGATAAAGGGAGTCTCACCATATCCTGAGTCACTCCGAGTTGATGAGAGCAACGAGCCATGATGTAGAAGGTTGCCTCACCGAGCCCGCATAAGGGAACGCATCCTGAAGGCCCATCAATAACTGCACTGGACAAGGGAAGCCAAGCGTGCGTGAAGCTAATATCCTCGTCTGATATCTCACTAAATCTGGTAATGACCTCATCAGGGGTCCTAGGTAAGTACAGATGCCGGCAAGGAAGAAAACACTTCGCAGAATACTGATTAATGACTTTAGGAGGCGGCTCTGACAAAAGCTTCAGTTTCTCCTGCAACCAAATCTGGAAGAGGAAACAAAGAAAAAAAATAAAATAAAAGCCAAAGAGAATAAAATAAAAGGCAAAGAAAAGCCGCTGGAGTAAGTTTGATTTACTTCAGGCAAAAGTTAGGCATAGGGTTGTGTGAAAATCCGAAAGGGCGCACTTCCCGCTAAGAAAAGCTAGTGTGAAAATCCACAAGGGACGCACTACCTTTTAAAACAATGACGTACCGGGAGTAATAAGGGGCTCCCAGAGAATGAAGTGGTAGGCCTAGCACAAATAGAGTCCAAACCCAAGATAGTCTCAGCCAGAATGAGAGGAAAAGGGGTCAGCCCAGTGGAAGTCGTCCAGAATTCCAAACAGACGGGGGTCTCCGAGCAGTTCCGCTGAGGTCACGACTAGATGCTTCATAAAGCAAAAAAGGAAGATGACACTCATGCTATATGAGGGAATGTTGGAGAATTCATCCATCGCTTCAATCATAGGTTCCGAAGAAAATACTGGGCCATGAGGAACTAGACGAGCAGCGTCAGAAGGAGCTATGCTTAAGGACAAAGCAATATCCCGGATTTGGATCAAAACACAGCGAGGTATGCAAGGCAAAGCACCAGGAGGATACCAACTCCCAACGATAGTATCAAATTCTTCAGGCAGGGGGCATATTTCCTGATAGGCGAACCTGAAGACATGAAAACGAGGGTCCCGGAAGTGGGTCAAAGCCAAAAGAAGGTTGTTGTCTATGTTGACTCTTCGTAGAAACCTCAGTCCAGAAAGGGGGGCAAGAGTGCTGTGTTCCCAAATTTGAGCATCGTCTAAGATACGGTACATTTTGGAAAGAAAAGGAGAATTCATGTCTCGACAGTCACAGTTGCTAAAGGGAATAAAAGAGGAAAAAGGGAAAAAGCTAGAGAAAAGAGGAAGAGGCAAGAAATCCAAGAAAAAGGGGTGAGTTTTATAGATTTGGCTTACAGACGGCTAACCCGTCCCTATAGGCAGACGGTGAACCTGTCTGTACTTGTCCACCTGGTGAATTTTGCATCGTGCATACCACGCGCATTAATTAGGGTTAAAAGTGGAATATGAAGCGACAGACGAAATGCCCGGCTGTCGCTGTATGAGCGGGGATCCCGTCGGTACTTAAAATCTATATAAAGATGCAGGCACCAATGGGAATCCACTTTCTTTTTCTTCTTCTTCACACCGACGCCTTTTCCTTTGTTTCCAACGGTTTTTTTTTGTTTTTGTCTTTCCAAATTGCATTTTTTCGCACCAGTTTTCAGTTTTTTGACTTCTTCAGTGGGTCTCGACTTCCAGGTTAGTAAGATACTCCCATTTTTCTATTATTATTATGAGCAAGGTAATTTCCTTTTCTTTTGAATTAATGTAATTAATGGCCTTGTTAATGCCGGTTAACATTGTATGTGAATTAATAGGATGAAGTTTTTTTTAGTGAATATAAAATGCATGAATGTATTGCTGTTTTGAGAACAATTAGTGTTAGGCGCATAAATATGGACTTAGGAATTCATATGCTTTGAAGCCAATAACTTAAGAATTAGAGCAAATGTGAATATATTGCATTGTTGTTTGGGGCCTGAGGCCTATTCCTTTTCTATTTCCTCTTTATTATGCAAGAGGTTGGGCACACCCTTGCCGGGGTGCTGCCCAAATTTTTTAACAAATGTGAATATATTGTATTGGGGCCTGAGGCCTGTTTTTTTTTGTTTTTTATGCAGGAGGTTGGGTACACCCTTGCCGGGGTGCTACCCAAATTTTTTAAAAATCTTTTTGGTTTAGACATACCCAGTCAGAATGACGCCTAAATTTTTTTATCCGTTTATACCTACAATGCCAAACTAACTGTTTACCTTATTCACAGGATGCCACCACGACGATATGCTCCGCATGATCAGCCTGAGCCTGATGCCCCAGGTTGGATGAGTGACGAGGCTAGGTAGAGATACGCAGCACTGGCCCAGGTGCAGTTCTGAGCCAGCCGCTTCATTTCTAGGCCATTCCTTGAGGCTCTGGGGATGGCAGATGAGGTTGATATACTGATGGCAGGCACGGGTTGCATCGAGTTTTTGATACCTGCTTTCCAAACTCACCCAGAGATGGTGCGGCAATTCCTTGCTACGCTACACTACGGCGGATATCAGAGATCTGACACGGAGGAGGGTGTCATCCAGTTTTGGATTGAGGGCCACCATTACAGTATCACCCGTCAGCGGTTTACAGAGGCCATGGGGCTTCCATTCGGGCAGGATGTCATAACGCCCCAGAGATCAGTGAGACGTCAGCATTGGGCGATTATAGCCTTGCCGGGAGTGCCGTATGATCATGACACGGCGAAGAGTACAATACTTTCATCACAGGCCTTGCGATATCTTCACCGAGTTTTATCCAACTCATATTTGGGATGAGCTGGTAACCCAGGTTCCCTCAATGCTGCAGAGATCTGGAGTTTATGGGCCATGGTGGCAGGTCAGAGGCTCAACATCAGCCACGAGATTTTGGTCAACCTGGTGAGGGTATCCAGGGGGCAGCCCCTGTGGTGTATGTTGGGGGAGTCATTACCAGATTGCTCCTGAATTTGGGTGTTCGTCCAGATATCTTGGGGCGCCCCTTGGACAAGAGCATTTATGTGGACGCTCCAGCAGCTATGATGATGGCTATGATATTGCCGATACCGGGCCAGCCCGAGGCATACAGGCTTCGCACTGTGCATAAAACTAGACGCACATTTAGCTTGCCTTCGTTAGAGCCAGTAGAGGAGCAGCCTCAGGACCAGCCTCCCGGGCACCCAGAGCATCAGGAGCAGCAGCTTCCCGAGCACCATCAGCACCAGGAGGACCAGCTTCCCCGACAGCTGGAGCATCCAGAGGGTCAGCCTCCACAGCCGCAGCATGAGGAGTAGCTAGGTACACCTTATGATATGGGGATCGAGTTTACTATGGATGAGCTGCTTGCTACTCCTCCAGGGCAAAGAGTACAGAGTCCTACACCTCCACCATCGCGAGCACATCGGACAGTTCCCCGGGCTCACAAGAGGTTTAGTCCGTATGCTAAGGTAGGGGATCCGGGAGCATCTACTTCTACAGCTCCGCCACCTGAGCCAGTACCAGATTCAGCTCCCCCTTCATCCTCATCATTAGCTTTCCCAGCACAGCTAGATTTTACTGCACTATTGATTGCTATGTTTTTATCTTTCGAGCACAGGCAGGAGGAGAGAGACAGAGCCCTTCTCGGGCAGCTTGGAGAGCGAGATAGAGTCATATTAGATCGGCTGGAGTAGCAGCAGAGTATTGTCCAGGAGCAGGGGAGGCTCATTGACTTTTTGAGGCAGGAGCAGGAGAGGCTCGTGGCTCAGCTGAGGCAGGAGATGAGGACCTCCCAGGATGGAGTGGCCCAGAGGGTGGATGCGTCCTTACAGGCAGTAGAGGAGTCGGTTGAGGCTCTCAGATTCAGGGTTCAGGTTCTAGATAGTGCCATACCTCCTATCGCCCAGTCTATTCGAGAGTTTAGGGAGCAGACAGAGGACAGACTGCGGAACATGGGGACCGCCTCTACGGATCAGACCCTCCGCCTAGGCGATGCTTTCAGGGAGTTAGGGGGAGTTATCGTTGATACGCTACAGTTCATGACGGTATGTGCACAGCCTTTCCTAAATGGATTTGCTCAGGTCCAGTTCCAGCAGCAGGACCCGGCGAGAGCACAGCCATTATCTATACCAGTGGCCGTCCCTCCTAGATACCAGCGACAGGCTAGAGCCTTAGCTACACAGCAGGTCGGACCATCAGCCCCTCCTAGTCAGCCATCTGCTCCAGATGCGGGACCCTCTGCCTCTTCATCATGGTCTCAGACAGTCCAGATATCAGATGATGATGATGATCCGGAGGAGGAGCTCATGGACTATCCACCCCCATAGCCCTTCAGGGAGTCATGATATTATTTTTGTATCTTATATTATCATATTTACATTACATTGTACAAAATTTAACCTTTTAGTGGAAAAACATTTATAGTTATCCTATTAAATTTGCATGTTATTTCTTCATGATTTAACTCTCTTAAGAAAAGAAAAGAAAAGAAGAAGAAGAAAAAGGGATAATTAATCATGTGATAAAAAGGATGATAAATGATATAAAAATATCCACAAATCTATCAGTCAAATTAATTGGCGCGAGAATTAACGAGAATCTCTTATAATACAGGAATGTGGTTTTACACCGATTCAAAATTGACCCACAGTCAAAAGGAAGAATAAACAAATTAAGCATCATGTCCTTCGGGATCACATGAAATCAAAAGGTCAGAATTGTACCTTGACGCATGATGAAGCCGCCAAATTGGGACACCCAGGCCAGAAGGATGCCCATTTCAAGAACCCATCATTGCACGTTGTACAGTCCGAAGAAGACTCGGAGCAGCTCAGGAGAGCCCATCATTGCACGTTGTATAGTCCGAAGAAGGCTCGGTACAGCTTAGGAGAGCCCATCATTGCACTTTGTACAGTTCGAAGAAGACTCGGTGCAGCTCAGGAGAGCCACTCATCGCACTTTGTACAGTCCGAAGAAGACTCGGTGCAGCTCAGGAGAGTCAATCATTGCACTTTGTACAGTCCGAAGAAGACTCGGTGCAGCTCAGAAGAGCAAACCTAGCGTTTTGTAAGTCCAGAATCGACTCGACACATTGCCACTTCCCCAGCGAAAAGGTAAGGACTGCATCAGGTATGCGTCTCTTTCATTTCTTCTCTGAATTTTGGCTCATCTAGGCACTAGTGCTCTAGTTTCCCCAAAATTGGGGGCAACTGTAGACACCGGGTCTTGAGGCAGTCCAGATCAGAGTTACCCGATAAAGAGATCGATGTCGGTTTTCGGATAAAGGGATGAAATTTGGAGGTTTTCGTCTTTCGATTTCGCAAGGATTAAAATCTTTTTCTATGGCATGGAGTTTTGAAAGAATTGGATAAATTTTGGATAAAATTGGGAGTTTTGCTCCACAGACGGGATGCCTGTCTGTGAAGGGACGCCCGTCCCTACTTGGGGTGATCCCCGTCTCTAGGCGTAGTGGGGACGGACACGTGGCGATGTAGGGACGCCCCGTCCCTAGTCAGTTTCCTGCATATGCCCTTAGTAGGGACGGCCGTCGGTAGATGCAGGGAAGCCCGTCGGTACGGTAACTGACCGGATCACACTGGATTGGATAAAATCTGATGAAGGATAAGATTTATCTAAGATTTGAATTTTAAAGTTTTTTTTTTAAAAAATTCAAACTTTAGATTGAGGCTTATCTCAATTATCTCCTAAAATCCTATAAATAGAGGATCAAATTTCAATTTTAGGGTTAGAGAAAATTTGGGAATTTTGGTGAGAAAAAGAGGAAAATTTTAGAGTAATTTATTTTGAAAAAAAAGGCTATCAAATATTTTTGGGAAATTGATTTTTAGAAAAGTTTCTGTGAGCAATTTACTCAAAAGTTTATGAAATCTCTGCTTTATTTGCAGAATTTTATTTTGATAATATTTTTTATTAATTGATTTCTTCCAATTTTTCTTGCGAATTAAGTCAATTTGAGGTAACGAAATTCATTCATTTCCATCAATATAACTAATTCGAAAACTCGATTACTATCAAATTTTCAAGGAAAGAATAACATAAATTTTCTTTCTTTGATCTGATTCTTACTCGATCATTGCGAAGCATACGGGGACGAAATCATCCGACAATCACCCTAAAAGGTAAAATCCGAGGGTAAACATTCTGGACTAACATTTGCGTAATTTAATTTGATTCACATTGATTTCTTACGTATTTTATCATTCTTTTAAAAAAGAGCTAAAAGGTCTTTTTTACTTGTTTCCCCTTACTAGGGACGGCCCATGGCACGGTACAGGGGGCCGTCCCTAGGCAGGATTTTACGTTTTTTATTTATAAAATTCTATCTTTTAACCTATTTCTGTTAGGGTTCTCTTATTCTTTTATTTTTATTTTTTATTCACGTTTTTTTTGATGCTAACATGTTTATTCTTGGGAGTTATTTTCTGACTATTTGGAGTTGGAGTTATGAAAGATGGTGATTGCGCCAGTCCGAGGACTTTTATTTGGGTTCCTTCTTTGCCTTTACCTTTTATTTATGTTATTATGAAAATGGTTTTAATATCGTTGAAGTAAAAAAGACCAAAAGCTTTCTATTAATTAACCTGGCATTTTCTCTAAAAAAAAAATGGGACCAATGTCCTAGTTTTTCATACTCAAATAAATCATCACATCAATAACTATTTCATAATAAATATGCATGCGAGTATCAATGTCCTCATCATCAATGAATACCCCGATTTATGCTTGATTTGCATTTCATATATAAATGGGAGTTGTATTCCACTCCTAGTGTTATTGTAATATTTTTGAATGTTTTATTTTTGGATTTATCTTCCATTTACCGCTTTTGATATGAATGATTGCGCCTTTAATTTAAATTGCATCGTGTGAAAAGTTGATGAAACAATAAACTCAAAACTCAATTATAATATTAATCAAGGTATAAATAAATGAGAAGTCCCAAACTCACTCTGGTCTTTGGGGCTCAATGAGGCGAGAGGTCTAGGACTTCCAAGACACCTCTTGAGTCCCACCAAAAGGCTTAAATATACAATCCTAGGCTCCAGAGGGGTAGAGGATGAGGCCTCCAAGATCCCTCTAGCTAGCCCAAGATGGATATGTATGCGCCGACTTAGGCTCGATGAGGCTAGACGACCCTTCCCAATGTTCTATTTGGTGGCGACTCCAAGAAACCTCTTTGTTGCCCAGAATAGACACAGCTTGTAAATACCTTACAAGTTTTATGAACCTCTCCTGATCGCCCTAAAGCGGGTTTTCGGGAGGACGCGAGGTTCGGCGCTCGTCACAGTAGGCTTTTAACCTGCTCTCATCCAACATGTTCAAGCGTTGCAACCGCTGCTGAGCCCATTCGGCCTCCGGAATCTCTGCTTCCATTATCACCCTTAGTGACTTAAGTTCGACCTCGACCTGCAATACTGCCTCCGTCCCATATACCAAGGAATATGGAGTGGCTCCCGTTGAAGACCTGATGATTGTTCTGTAACCCCATAGCGCAAAAGGTAACTTTTCTGCCCGATCTTTATAATTCTGGACCATCTTAGCCCGGTTCCTCTTGACATTCTTGTTGGCGGCTTCAACTGCCCCTTAACTTGAGGACGATACGGAGAAGACTTGTGGTGCTCGATACCATACTTCTGGAGTAACTTCTTTGTTTCAGCCATGAACTGGACCCCGTTGTCAGATACCACATGATGTGGAAGACCATACCTACATATCAAGTTCTTTTCTATGAATTTCGCCATATCCTGAGCATCCACTTTCTTGAAGGACTCAGCTTTTACCCACTTGGTGAAGTAATCGATGGCGACGATGATGTACCTATGCCCATTGGAGGCCGTGGGGCGTATTTCCCCAATAATGTCAATCCCCCAAGCTGCGAATGGCCAAGGTGACATTAGATTATGTAACTCTAAAACTGGCAAGTGCCTTAAATCTGCATACTGCTGGCATAACTGACACTGCTTTACATATTTTGAGCAATCGTTATCCATGGTGAGACAGAAGAATCCTTGTCTCATAATCTTTTTGGCTAATGTCAACCTGTTCATATGGGCTCCGCATACGCCTGCATGAGTTTCTTCTATTACCCTTTTGGCCTCTTTCTCATCCAAACATCTCAACTGGATACCATCCGCCTGTCGTTTGTACAATGCTCCATTTATGCAGATGAACTGGGTAGACAGCTTGCGAATCATTCTCTGATCTTTCTCAGTAGCTTCCTCCGGAAACGTCATATTCTCCAGATAGTTCTTGATATCATAATACCACGGCTTCCCATCTGCTACTTCTATCTCCATGACAGATTTAGATTCGAAGCTAGGCCTCTCAGAGCTAGAAATTAAAACTGGCCTCATAACCATCCCTTCAGGATTATTCCACATTGAGACTAAAGTGGCAAGCGCATCGGCTAACTGGTTTTCGTCCCTTGGAACAAATCGGAATGTACACACTTCAAATTGACTACTTCAGTCTCTCAAGTGCTCGATGTATGGCATCAGCCTCTCTTCGTTAAGGGCCCATTCACCTTTGATTTGATTGATCACCAGGGAGGAATCACCAAACACTTCCACGTTTTTTGCTCCTAAGGCTATCAATGCCTCTAACCCAAAGGCACACACTTCATACTCAGCTTCATTATTGGTAGCCTTGAACCTCAATTTCTTGGCCAAAGGGAGCTTCTCATCATCCAGGGTTGTTAAAATGATCCCTACTCCTGCCCCCTTATTGTTCACGGCTCCGTCAAAGTGCAACTGCCAACCTTGAACTCCGATAGTTGTCACATCCTCATCTGGAAAGTCAAACTCGTACGAGTCTCCTTGAATTGGGTGTTCTGCTAGGAATTCAACCACTGCATGCCCTTTGATAGTTTTTCGAGTAACATACTCCACATCGAATTCTTGTAGCAACAATAACCACCTTCCCATTTTCCCAAGCAAAGATGGAGCTTACTGTAAGTACCTTAAAGGATTCTGCTTCGCTACTGCCTGTACTCTATAGGCATGAAAGTAATGCCTTAATTTCTTAGAAGCCCAGATTACCGCAAGGCAAATCTTTTCTACCTCCGTATACTTAACCTCATAGGCCAAAAACTTCTTGCTAAGGTAGTAGACAGCAAATTCCACTCCAAACTCGTCCTCCTGGGCCATCATGGCGCCTACAGAACTGTCTTCTATAGATAAATATAAAATCAATGGCCTGACTGGCTGCGGCGGTCTCAACACCGGTGGATTTAACAGATACTTTCTGACAGTATTGAACGCCTTCTGACAACTTTCGTTCCATACTACTGGTTGGTCTTTTCTGACTAGTTTGAAGATCGATTCACAGATTGAAGTAAGCTTGGCAATAAACCTACTGATGTACTGCAACTTACCAAGAAAACTTCTCACATCCTTCTCCTTCTGCGGTATTGGCATTTCTCTGATGGCTTTAACCTTGTTCGGGTCAATCTCAATACCCCTCTAGCTAACCATGTGTCCCAGAAGCTTCCCTGAGGTAACACCAAAAATACATTTCTTAGGATTTAACTGCAGATTATACTTGTCTATCCTCAAGAAGAACTTTTCCAGGGCTTCAAAATGTCCTTCTCTAATGGCTGACTTTATCATCATGTCATCCACGTATACCTCCACTTCTTTATGGATCAGGTCATTCAAGATTTTCGTTGCCATCCTCTGATAAGTGGCTCCTGCATTTTTCAGGCCAAAAGGTATTACCCGATAAGCATAGGTCCCCCACTCCGTGATGAACGCTGTCTTAATTCGGTCAATTATTTTATTGAGAATTTGATTATAGCCCGCATAACCATCTCCGAAGCTATACATCTCTCAAGCAGCGGTGCTGTCTATCAGCACATCTATATGGGGCAATGGAAAGTCATCTTTTGGATAGGCCTTATTCAAGTCCCGATAATCCACGCATACCCTTACCTTGCCATTCTTTTTGGCTACGGGGACAACATTGGCCAACCAAGTTGGATACTGCACCTCAACTAGAAATTTGGCTTTAACTTGCTGGTGAATCTCCTCCTTCACTTTATCTGCCCATTCTGGCCTAAGCCTTCTCAGCTTCTGTTTAACGGGCTTGTGATCAGGATATGTAGGAATAGCGTGCTCTGTGACTTCCTGATCAATTCCCGGCATGTCTTCGTAGGTCCAGGCAAAGACTTCTTCGTAGGTCCAGGCAAAGACTTCTTCGTATTTTTTTAAGATTCTCTCAAATTTTTCTCGCTCTTCAGGAGTTATATTTGATGCTATCAAAATTTCTTTTGGGTTTTCTATGGTTCCAAGATTAAATGGAGTAGCATCAGTTGAATCAATATCAAATATGGATGGATGATCATGATCATGCATAGTGAAATCATCGGAAACATCACACAAGTAAGCAAAATCATTCAATTTATTAATAAGATTGAAATTGTCATTAACATCATTGAAAAGTTCTGGAGCAAAAAGAAAATCTAAACTATTCTCCTTTTCCTCCTTTGCTGGCGTATCTGCCACGATCGATGGTCCTGCATCACTTCGGCTCTTTGGAGGCTCTCCAATCAATTCTTGCATGGCTTCCTCTACCTTTGCTTTCCCTTTCAGCTGGGTGGCTACCATTTTCTCAGTCACTACTTCTTCAGGCATCTCACGGTCCCAAATTGTCCTACTGGTCATGATTTCTTCATCCCAAAAACCCTCTGCTGGCTTGATCGATCCAATGTCCCAGTCATAGACATCATTGAAGACCTCGAACCCTGGCACAAATCTTCCATCCAGCCACTGTGGTTCATCTTCTCCTGTATAGGCACATGTTGCGGTTGCTGGCACAAAAGTCTTCCGTATATGAGGAATTTCCATTTTTGACTTCTCACCCCTCTCTACAACACCTGTATATCCTAGACCCCTTCTGTCCTTTTGGCCTTTGGTAGCGATAGCTATTGGTATCCCCTGAGAATTCTTGCCCAGTCCTGTGCCTGGGAGGAATGACATCTTTTTCATCATATTCAGTACTTATGGGCTCTCTTCCTCACCTATCATGGCGACATGAAATCCACTAAACAGCTGCCTAGCAATCTCCAGTACTGAAACCTGATTCTCCCGTGCAGCCCTTATAGTCACAATCTGGCCCTCATGAGGTATCTTTACCATCTGGTGAAGTGTAGAGGGGACTCCACCCAACTTATGAAACCATGGTCTACCTAGAAGAGCTGAGAAATTGGCGGGTATAGGTAGTACCACAAACTCCACTTCTGACTCTATGGGCCCTGTCTTCACTACTGCCGTGAATGTCCCCAAAGCATGTCTACGCGAGTTGTCATAAGCTGTGATAGTGAGATCAGATTTGGCTAACATATCCTCTGTTACCCCAAAAGCCGCCATTGCCACCTGTGGGCATACATTTATCGAAGAGCCATCATCTACCATTACGCAAGCAGTGTGCTTTTTGTTAATCTGTGCCCTTATGTACAAGGGGCGATTATGGTTGCGGCCTTCGGCTGTCAAATCAGCACTAGTAAAGACAACACTTTCCCCTGATCCTCCTTTCACTACATCCAGAAGTTTTGTAAGCGAGATATTTGCTGCCACAGTTGCCTCACATAAAGCCTCTACCACCTTCTGCCTATGCAATGGTGACTATCTCATAAGATCCCATATGGAAATCTGAGCTGGCGTCTTTTTTATTTGCTTGACAATCGGATCTTCTTCCGGCTCTTTTCCCTTTCTGCCCTCAAATGACTCCTGGGGCTTCTCAACTTCTGGAGCTACCCTTCCGCTCCGGGTTACAGCTCCCACCTCCTTCTTCTTTGCTTCTTCTCCTTCCTCCTCCAAGCTCCACAGGTTAGAAAATACTTCAGAATTATCATTTTCAGTTCCACTATCATCAATGGACCAGCAATCGATCACTACAGTGGGAAGCCCTTCTTCACTCCCCTCGTGGAGGTTCGTGACAGCAGTGTGGACATCGTTGCCGTACAATTCCCTTAACACAAACTCCTCGGGCAAACTGGACCCAATCATGTTCACTGGCGGGGGCATACTATTGTACCTAGCCTTCTTTTGATCTCCTCTCTTCTCTGGGTCTGTGATCTGCTTTGAGTCGATTAGATCTTGAATCGCATGCCTCAACGTCTTACAATTATCGGTTATATGCCCGGTGTGCTGATGATATGCACAATACTCATCATCCTTATGTCCTGGCATGCCTTGAGTTCTAGCAGGCTTAGGTGGCATAGGCTGTAACTTACCCTCTTTCATCAGTCTCCTCAACACCCATGATAAAGACCTTCCAAGATTGGAAAAACGCCTTGGGGTAGCATTAGCAGCTGATACCTCAGCAGTCTTCCGTGCGCCACTAGCGAAACCTGTTGGTCTACTTGCCCCCTGGCTACTGCTTCCCCTTTTGGGATAGCTCTCATTAGCTGCTCTCTTGACAAGGTACTCTCCCTCAGCCTCAATGGCGATGTCCTTCAGAGACTCCCAGTCCTTCAGTCCTTTCATCCTCAATCCTTCTCTCAAATACGGGTTCGCATTTTTGAAATTTTTAAATTAAAACTCAATTATAATTTTTAATAAAGGTACTTTCGAATCGAAGTCTCGAATAAGTCCTCAGTGGAGTCGCCACTGTGACGCGCGCCGAACCCCGTGGCCTCCCGAAAGCCCGCTTTAGGGCAATCAGGATGGAATTCATTAAAACTTGTAAGGTATTTACAAGGGCGTCTATTTTGGGCAACAATGAGGTTTCTTGGAGTCGCCACCCAATAGAACATTGGGAAGGGTCGTCTAGCATCAACGAGCCTAAGACGGCGCATACATATCCATCTTGAGCTAACCAGAAAGATCTTGGAGGCCACTGCCTCTACCCCCTGGAGCCTAGGATTGTAAATTGAAGTCTTTTGGTGGGACTCAAAAGGTGTCTTGGAAGTCCTAGACCTCTCGCCTCATTGAGCCCCAAAGACCAGAGTGAGTTCGGGACTTCTCATTTATTTATACCTTGATTAATATTATAATTAAGTTTTTGACTTCATTGGTTCACCAACTTTCCACACGATGCGATTAATTTAAAGCGCAATCATTCATGTCAAAATTAATAAATAAAACATTATTAAAATAAATCCTCACAAATCAAATTACAATAAAACTAGGGGCGGAATACAACCCCCATTGTAAAAAAAAAATAACATACAGATCATACAGAAATCGGGATATTCATTGGAGTGAGGACATTGGTCCTGCCATGCATATTTGTTACAAACTGGTTTTTAACAGGTGTCAATTTTGTTGGTTAAAAAAATAGGACATTAGTCCACAGCTTTCAAGAAAACCCCAAATTAATTACTATAAAATATTTTGCCCTTTTCACTTTAACGACATTGAAATAATCTTAATAATAATATAAATAAAAGAGCAAGGGTGAAGAAAGAACCCGTAAGGAAATCCTCAGGTTGGCCCGACCATCATCATTTACAACTCCAATTCCAAAGGGTCAGAAAATAACTCATAGGAATAAAAATGTCAGTATCAGATTTGATGAATAAAGTAAAAAAAAGGGTAAAGAAATAAGTTAAAAGATCAAAAAGCAAAATGAAAACAATTACTATAAGTTAATTAAATCATATAAGTGCTAATCCAGAATGTTTACCCATGGATTTTACCTTTTTGGGTGAATATCGAATGGTTTAGGTCCCCGCACGCTCTGCAAGGATCAAATAAAAAATAGATCAAACTAAGAAAATTTGTATTTTCTCTTTTGGAAAATTTAATAGCGATCGAATGTTTGAATTAGCTGTATTGATGGAAACGAATGAATTTTGTTACCTCAAATTGGCTTAATTCGCAAGAAGAATTTGAGTAAATCAATTAATTAGAAGAATTTTTATCAAATAAAATTCTGAAAATAAGGATTTATAGCCTTTTGGTAAATTGCTTACAAAGAAAACTTCTCTAAAAATTCCAATATTTGAAAAAGTGTTTAATTTTCTCCACCAAAAATCTCTTTGTTAAATTTTTCTCCAACCCTCCAACCCTTAAAAATGAATTTTACCTCTCAATTTATAGAATTCTTGGAGATAAAATCAGATAAGCACCTTTTGAGTTTGAATTTTAAAAGGAGTCTTTAAAATTCAATTTTTTTAACCAAAACTTATCCTATTTTAAAGATTTGAGATAAAATTTTATCAAATCCGGCGATAACTGATCAGATCCACTACTGACGGGCATCCCTGTAACTACCGACGGGCGTCTCTACTAAGGGCACGCGTGGAAATTCGGCTACAGACGGGTCGTAACGCGAACTAGGGACGGGCATCCCTACTCAGACACGTGTCCGTCCCTAGCTACAGACGGGCCGTAACGCGGACTAGGGACGGGCGTCCCTACTCAGAAACGTGTCCGTCCCTAGCTATAGACGAGCCATAACGCGGACTAGGGACGGGCGTCCCCACTTAGACACGTGTCCGTCCCTAGCTACAGACGGGCCGTAACGCGGACTAGGCATAGAGACGGGGATCACCCCAAGTAGGGACGGGCGTCCCTACTTCAGACGGCCATCCCGTCTGTAGAGCAAAACTTCCAATTTCAAGCAAAATCTCCCAAACTCTTTCAAAACCTCACGCTACAGAGAAAAAGATTTTAATCCTTGTGAAACCGAAAGACGAAAACCTCCGAATTCCATCCATTTATCTGGAAACCAACGTGGATCTCTTCATCGGGTAACTCTGACCTAGACTGCCTCAAGACCCGGTGTCTAGAGGCACCCTGCGGGGGGCGGCCCTTGAGGGGTAGCCTGTAAGGGGCATCCTGCCCGGCCCTTGAGGGGTGGCCTGCGAGGGGCACCCTGCCCACCCCTTATCGTCTTCTTCCTCTTTTGGCGTTTTTACTCCTCGAAAATCATGGAATTTAATTCCAATGCTGATTTTTGAGAATTTTAAGAGTTTAATCCATTTTTTTTTCGTTTCAAAATTGAAAATTTGAATTAATTGAATTTATTATCTTGGAAAAATTGATTTTTGAGAGAGAAATAGATATAAAGTTTTTAGAGAGAAAAATGGGGGAATTTCTCTGTTTTTTGAGAAAAAAGAAAATTTATTTTCTTCTTAATTTTTCTCCTTTAAATCTTTAATTGTTGACAAGGAAAAGGATTCACGATCTAGCTTTTCAGATTGATAATTCTGAGGGTAAAGAATTTTGGGTTCAATTGCTTTTTTTTCTTCTTTTTTCTTCATTCTTCCACCTTCATTATATCTTCTTAAATTTTGAATATTTGGTGTGATTAATTTATTTGATTTGTTGTTTTTTGCCTATGATTTAAGTTAATTTAGTTGTTTTTCATGTCAATATGACATAAAGTCATGTAAATCCAAATAAATTTGCAAGTTTTGTATTGATCATTGTAGGGAGGTGGGGTTTTTTTGCTAATAACTTGTCCCTGCCAGCGAGGGGCAGGAAGAAGGTGAGGGGTGGCCTGCCCGCCTCTCGTGGCTAGGCCGTCCCTCACCCTTTTTTTTTTGTCTTTTTTGCCCTTTTTAACTTATTTTGTCCCGTTTTTATACTTTTCAATTCGTATTTTGCATAGTTCTTTCGTGTGATTAATTTTATTTTATCATGTTTATTTTATTTTTTATGATTTTATGTCATAATATTTATTTTTATTATTTTATTTAATTAAATTGATTTTCTAGATTTATTTACTAATATTAGTTTTTATTTTATTTTTATTGTCTACAATTCTTATTTTTTGTGTAAGCATTGTCAATGGCAAATGGGGATCCATGGAGATTTAGAGACACCTTTTGGTTTGATTTTTTTAGCATTTTTATTATTTTTTATTATTTTATTTTTATTTATTTTACTATGTAATTTGTAATAAATTTATTTATTTTATGCACATTAAAAAGAAAATCGCAGAAAATATTTTACTAACAAAATGGATTTTTTATAATAAAATGGGACCAATATCCTAATTTTTAAACAATAAAATCCCGCTTTTAAACGAAGAGTTAATTTTCTCAAAATTGGATCACTCATCGCGATTTTCTTAAAGATGCCTAAAAATAACTCATCATTTTTAAGTGAACATTAAGTAACCAATATTCCTATTCCAAATAATACCCTGCTTTATGTATGAGTTTTATTTATGTTGTTTTAATTTTATTTTGGGGGATTGTATTTTTGTCCCTGATTTTAATTCTTTTATTTTGGTGGATTGTATTTTGTCCCAATTTCATCTTTTATTTTATTTTGTAATTTACTTATTATTTTATCATTTTTTTCGTTGCTTGATATGCACGTTATCTTAAATTCATGACCGTATGAGAAGAGAGATGGAAATTTAATATTAAAAATTCATTTATAATTAACCAATACATTAATAAGAGTAAAGTTTCAAACTACTTTCTAGTTTAGACCCCGAGGTTAGACGAACTTTTCCAATTTCCTGTAAATTGGATGGCGACTCCAAAATACCTCAAATGTGCCTAAAAGGTTTAATGGGATTAGATGAACTTTCCCAATGTTCTATTGGGTAGAGATTCCAAAATATTTCATGTTACCCAAGATTTAGACGCGAACCCTCTTGGGCCCTAAAAGCGGGCCATCGGGAAATGATCGAGTTCTGCGCACATCACACATGTCATCAGCACACAGGGCATAAAATAGTTTATTATTGTGCTCTGAGAGAGTGCATACAGAAATGGGTTGACATCGAGCAAATTCCAGATCTAAGGAAGAAAAGAAAAAAATAGAGCAATTATAAGGCCACAACATCACCAATCTTAGGGGTACCGTCCAAAGAAGGGGAGCTTGAGGTGTTAGAAGAATTTCAAGCAATTTGAGTCAGTAGCAAAGGAAGATTAGATAGAAGCTATTTTTTTTCATGATGTCACATATATGTCCTTGAGTTAATGTCATAATAATCAATTTGTTTCTCCAACCGTGTTAATAATATGGGCTTTCTCTTATGTATATAATGTTTTATTTTTATTGCATCATGATGGCCATAATCATGACTCATGAGACATTAATTCAATAAATATTGCTTTATTTAATATCGAGGAAGAAACATCTTGGTTCCATCCAATCTGACTCCTGAAGTGAGATAAATTTGAGAGATAAAAAAAAAAAAGAAAACAAAAAAAAAAATCTTAGCCTGGGCCTGGAATCGACAAAGGCATCGTTAAGACACGTTATTCTAGTTTGCTGAGACAATTAGTTAGCCAATTCAGATGGAGGATAAGATGAATATTTTAAGTAACAAGCAACCTTAGCTTTAGAATATTCCCAGATTACTTGGAAATGCCAAAGTCTCCTGAAGATGCCACAGAGAAAAGACCACAGGATGAGTCACAAATTGACACCTCAAGTGGAGCATTGTACAAGATAACAAATAAAACCTCAACCCTAGCCATTCTTTTCTCCTAAAAAAAAGAAGAAAAAACAGAGAAAAAAAAAAAAGAAACCCCACAATACAACTCGTCAGAACCAATCTTAGAATTCCTTTCTTCCCAACTATTTGGGACAGTCACCACAAACCCCACCAAAAAAAAAAACTGACCTTTAACCATCTTGAGCCAAAATGAGTAAGATGTGAACTCTTACATTTAAACTTAGAAAGAGAGCTCATCACCTTGGTATAATTTGCAAAAAGGAAGTTTGGCTTAATCTTCTAGAAGTAAATCAAGAGCCATTGTTGGAAAGAAGGTAACCTAGCTTACCAATAACTCAGATCAAATGCTATATGTTATACAAGCTAAAGTCAGACCCTTTGTGATAGAAAAGCTATTGATAGAAATGGCTACCATTCTTGCCAGCAACAATGGAAAGGATTTAAGAAATCAAGCATTGCTAATGGACTAAAAAGGGTTCCATGGCAAAAAAAAACAAATAAAAAAAGAAAAAGAAGCCTTGTAGGTTGGAAATAGAAAAAAGGTGTCCTTACTAGGGCTAAAATTGAAAAAAAAAAGCACCCTAAGCAAAAATTAAGGGTTTGAGTGAAAATATTAAATCAAGAAAACCTAAGACAGCTTATTGATAACAAGAGTCGGATGCACGTAGGGTGTTACCTTTGAGATTGAATAAAACCTATGTTGTTGCATTACATGTCTAATTATGATTATTGTTGTTACATGATGTATATAGATAAGGAAGCATGCATAAGCTAGGCATGAACATACGATTACCAGGTCAGGAGAAACCTATGGCATGCACAGAGACACATGCTGAAGTAAGTTTTATTTCAAGGCTGTAATGATAACAACTCGTGCAATAATGTTTCTTCTACTGTGGTCCTCACCATAATGTTCTTACCAAAACGTTGTGTTGATAGAAGTACTCTATGGGAAGCAACACCTCTGAATGCCCCAAACTTCATTCTTGATGAAGAAGGCCGTAAATGAACTCCAAAAAATACATACAATAGAATTAGGGTGTTTCTGGCAATTAAAAAAATAAAAAAAAGGGCTATTAGAGATGAAAACTGTAACTAGCTCTCTAAGCAAAAGTTAGGCCAAATGATAGGGTGAAAACCTAAAAAAAGGCAGTCTATCCTAAAAAAACAAAAAAAAAAAAGAAAAGGCTGCTAGATTGGGTTGGGTCCATTCCAGGCAAAAATGAGGCACAGAAATATGTGAAAATCAGATAAGGATGCATTTCTCGCAAAAAAAAAAAAAAACTAGTGTGAAAATCCACAAAGGACGTACTACCTTTAATAAATGACCACCGTTACTTAGAGCGATAAGGCGATGTTTGAGAAAAAGTGTCCAAATAACTTCCCTTCAGGCAGATGGTGCAAAGCAGAGTCTTGGGGGCAAAAGAATCATCCTCGATGACCAGGGGGCATAATCTTTGGAAAGAATTAAGGTCTAAGTTTCTAAGCCAAAATGACACATTCCTAGATTCTTAGGGGCATTAGATAGGACGAGCAGCTGAGCCGTACCCTCAACAAACCTCTTAACCACCTAGAATATGGTCTATCCATTCTTACATGCATTTCGTGTCATTCAGTTTTTGCAAACATTTGTATAAAACTTTTCAAGTGCATCTCACATCTTTGCATATTTCCTTGCATGTCGTTCCATGCACAAACTATGCCCTACACGTATTCATGCATACTTACGCAATACTTTGCACGATTTTCATGCATATATATTATCCCATGTACATAAATTCACACATGCATAACCTTTCATGATGCCTTACATGCATTCATATGCATAATCCCTTGCATGTATCTCGCATGTCCAATTTTAGCGCGCATTCTATGTGCATATTCGATTGCATATACACATATCTCGCATATGCAATTTTTGCACACATTCCGTGTTCATATTCCACGCGTACATGTCATGAATATAAGGTACACGTTTTGTGAACAAAATTCCTGCACACATGTAATGCATTTAGTTCTTTGCACAGTTTCACATACATATAATTCTACACACATGCAATGGTGTACACATAATTCACATACCTAATTCTTTGGTTTTGTTTCTTATATATAGCTTTATGCATGTATTTCACACATACACACAATCTCTTGTATATGTTCTTGTACACTTAACTTTGTAGGAAATGTCTAAATAAACATCACATGCAAAAGTGGGCCAAGGGACAACTTTAGCTCAACATCGATGCTCATCCACGCTAGACAATTAGATCAAGATGAAGTCCCCACAAAAAAGGAATCTCGCGGACCCGCGCCAAATAGGAAATTTAAAGAGCAAGCCTATTCATGCACACCATGCTAGGGGCAATCAAGTAAATTTCTCTATCATAAAAGGTAAATGTTGAAAAAAAAAACACTTAAAATTTAAAATTCACCCAAGTGCAAATTCAAGATCCACCCAAAACTTGCAAAGGTGCAGAATGCACCCGAGGTGTAAATTCACATGAAAAATAAAATAATATATCTCGGTTGTAAGGATTTAAAAAAAATCCAAGACCTCTGAAGAGGAAAAAAAATTAAACAAAAAAGAAAATCTCAAAACCAAAATCTTCTTAAGAGACACTGCAAATTATAAAATATATCTGCCTATAGGCAAGCATCAAAGCTCAAATATAATTCCCTCTTTGGAGGCTCAAATCTAATTTTCCTCTAAGGAGGCTCAAATCTAATTTTCTCTCATAAGGTTCAAAATCTAAGTCTGTCAGTGAGCATCTAAGCCTCTCAATAAGTTTTTGAGCCTCTCAATGAGCATTTAAGTCTTTCAGTGAGCATAAATTTTCAAAGTCTCCTTATGAGCACAAATCCCTCTTAAAAGGCATACAGGTCTTTTCAATAAGAAGGCAGCACCGGATGGCTCTTCAACAACTCAGTGAAGGTGAGTTTGCAGAATGACTCCATGGCTAATGATAAGCCACACTAATGGCAGTCTTTAGATGTCTCAGTGGCGTTAATGATAAGCCACATCGACTCCTTCATCTCAGCAGAAAGGTGGCAGCCTCAGGTACGTGTTCCTTTCCTTTTCTCTGAGTTTTGGCTCACCTAGGCACTGCTGCACTAGTTTTTCCAAAACTGGAGTCAACTGTAGACACCGGATCCGAAGGCAGTACAGACCAGGGTTACCAAATGATGAAAATAATACCTGTCCATAGGCAAGAAGGTTAGAAGTGATGATTTCCTTGTCAAAATTACAAAATAATTAAAAAAATAAAAAAATAAAAATATAAGAAAGAGGGTTGGAAGTGATGGTGTTTATGTCAAATTTGTCCATTTGGAAAAAAAAATCAGGCATTTTCGGCTGTCGGCACGAGCTAGGAGCAGGCGTCGCATGCTGCGCACGTGTCGACGGGCGTCCCTCGACACATACACCCGTCCCTCGCCAAGTACGCTCGTCCCTCACCACTACGCTGCCGAAAATCGTGTTTTCCTCCCAAAAATGGGGATTTTGGGTCAAATTTTGATTCTAATTCATTTTTTTTGGGGATTTTTAATAATAATTCCAATTTTTTACATCTAATTAAGGTAAAATTTAATTAAAATTAAATTTTTTTCCTAAATAAACTAGATTTTTTCCTAAAATTATATAAATAGAAAATAAAGAAAGAGAAAAAGGGGGAGAACATTTTGGTTGCAATTTTTATTCTTCTTCTTCTTCAAGAGAATTTTTTCTAAAGTGAAAATTGAATTTTTCCTTAATGAAAAATCATCCTTAAGGAAAACAAAACAATTCTTTTTTCTTGGGGATTTGAATCTTCTTGCATTATTTTTAAATAATCTTTTTCTTGAGTTTTCTTTCTAGAGAGAAAGTTTTAATTTTTAATAATTTAATTTTTCGCGGATCTAAACGAAAAAATCAATCATTTTCTCCAATTCCATCAAATCTAAACTCTGATGGTAAATATTTTGTACTCAATTTTATATATTTTCTTTGTTTACAATCGGTTAATCATGTAGATTTTTTAGATCAAATGATTGTTTATCTTTTTTATTTATCAAATTGTTTTTTTTACTTGTTTATTTGCTTGATAGTTCGTTCGTTTGTTTGTTCGTTCGTTCGTTCGTTCGTTCGTTATTATTATTATTATTATTATTATTATTATTATTATTATTATTATTATTATTATTATTATTATTATTGTTGTTGTTGTTGTTGTTGTTGTTGTTGCTGCTGCTGTTGTTGATGTTGTTGTTGTTGTTTATGTTCTTTTGTGTGTTAATTCATTAATCTTTTAATTTATTTATTTTATCATAGCATTTAATTTATTTGTCATTCATAATACACTTTATTCCATTTAATTTTTTATTATTTTATGTGCTTAATTGATTTTTGATTTCATTACTAACATTAGTTTCATTTGCGTTTGTTTTGGTTCCAATCCTTATTGTTTCTTTGTTTAAGCACTCTTGTGAGTGAATGAAGAGACCCAAAAGATTAGTTTTTGTGGATTTATTATTTATTATTTATTTTGCTTTTTATTTATTTTGTCATGTAATTTGTAAAAAAATTATTTTATTTTATACACGTAAAATCGAAAGAAAATCACAAAAATATTTATATTAATAAATTCGGTATTTTATAATAAAATGGGACCAATATCCCAATTTTAGCCAATAAAATATCACTTTCAAAAGAAGAGTTGGTTTTTATAAAATAGGATCACTAATCCCCGTTTTCTCAATAATACCTAAAAAAACTCTTCGATTTTTAAACGATTATGAAGGAACCAATCTTGCTATTCCAAATAAATGTCCCGATTTATGTATGTTATTTATTTTATTTATTTATTTACTTTAATTTTATATTTTAGGGAATTGTATTTTTGTCCCATTTTCATTTTGTAATTTATTTTGTATTTTAATTATTTTATTTATCGCTTTCCTCGATACTTGATATGCACTTTAAATTTTAATGCATGACCGTGTGATATGAGAGATGGAAAGTTAATTGTTAAAAACTCATTTTTAATTTAACCAAGGCATTAATAAGAATGAAGTCCCGAACTGCTCTCTAGTTTAGACCCATGAGGTTAGATAAACTTTTCCAATTTCTTGTAAATTGGTGGCGACTCCAAAACCTCAAAGGTGCCTAAAGGTTTCATTGGATTAGATGAACTCCCCCAATGTTCTATTGTGTAGTGGTTCCAAAATATCTTATGTTACCTAAGATCTAGATGCAATCCCTCTCGAACCCTAAAAGCGGGCCCTCTAAGTGCAGGCGCAGCTGCCCGCGTCACAGTACTTGTTAGAAAGTAACGTACAGGATAGACCCGCTATAAGATCACTACATAGGTTAGTGTCATAAATGATCTCATAATAGACATGTTATGGAATACTTAGACCTGAGACTATCACTGTTTCCTACATAAGGAACATCATGCTTTGACATAATCAAAGGTTATCTTTAATCGAATAATTATAAAGGTTATGATTGGGTATGATGAGAATTATACAGAGGAAAGTGAATAATCAAGATAGAATTTGTCACTCTCATATGAGAGAGATATCTATTGGGCCTCTCGATAAGTAGGTCTGAGAAATACATGGCCCTGCTCAAATGAATTGATAGTGTGATCAATGTCATTTTATTTTATTAGTCTATTTAGTGATCAAGAAATTATATGTTTGAACAATATAAGTTTGACATGGACCATGACTTATGTTCAAACAAGATATCATGTGACAAAATGATTATAACATGTTATATTGGTTAGGTTAAAATAGGACTATCAACATTCATATTATTTGGGTAGTCATAATATCTTGCTAGAGGCCACTAATGACTTGTGGGCATATAATGGGATTAGACCCACTACCAACATAATATGAACCTATTGGGTCATACATCAAGAATGTAATGAAAGGGCTAGGGTTTATTTGGACATTTCGAATTTTAAATATGTTAGATATAAAATTTTAAATAATTTTAGAAGATAAAAACTAGTATTTCTTATTATTTGAATAAGAAATAATATTCATAAAATGATTCTACACGTTATTGATAATATGTGGCTGCACATATACATATATATGTGTGTGTGTGTGTGTTTTAATAAAAAAAAACCTAATTATCAATTAATGTGTGACTATGTAAAGATATAGTTTAAAGGCCTAATTATTCTTTATGCCATTTTCAAGAAAAATATATAAAGGTTCTCTGCCACTTTTATAGAAAAGATACAGAGAAAAGTTAAATCCTAGCTGCCACAAAAGGGCTAGCACTCCTACAATTGGTTCATCATCATTCACGTGTGGATATTGATGGAGAGTGTTCATTCTTGGAGCAGCACCTAAGGTTCGATAATTTTCACGAAGAAAGGATGTAGAACATAATAGAATTAAGGCATTAATTCGTGGTTTCTGCGCATCAATAGGTCGGTAATCATTAAACTTTTCTTTTGAATCAATTGGATTGCATGGGTCCTATTGGGTTTTGGTTTCATTCCACTACGTAATTTTGAATTATTTTCGCACAAAACCCTACATATGATCCATTATTACATACCATGCGTGAAAAGCTTGGTGAACTTTTCGCGAAGTTTTCTATGTATGTTTAATTAATTAAACTCTTTTATTTTATTATTTTATTCTTCATATTTTTAATTTCATAATAATATCAAATATTATTATATTTGTCATTTTACCATAATGTCCCTTCCCAATATGTGTGTGACCGATTGGGCTTTTTGGTCCACTTGGCAGGACATATATAACTGCAATTGAAAAACTGCATAATTTAAACTATTCAAATCATTATATTAATTCTCTAATTAATATTTATTTTTATGTTCAAGTACAAATCATGAGATGCTTCTAGCCAAACATCATGATTACCAAAGTGACAAAAAAGTATAATGGTTTAACTGAACCCTTCCATAGAATAGTTACCGTGCAATTACTCATTTCACCTTTCACCTTACTTTATCTCATTTAGATTTTGAGTATGGAATGTGTCAACTCATATAAACCTAAATATAGTTGTTTTAATAATTTAACCATTATTCCCAAAATGCCTCTGGTGGATCTCATCCATCTTGGCATTTTACTCTGGCCAAAGATTCTCAAGGGTATTGTAGAACTTGTGAGATAATTGTGATGCGCACTGAACCCCGCTTGTGTTTTCAAAATGCCTGCTTTTAAGGTCTGAGAGGGTTCGCGTTTAGATCTTGGGCAACATGAGATATTTGGAATCCCTACCCAATAGAATATTGGGGAAGTTCATCTAATCCCAAAAAACCTTTTGACACCTTTGAGGTATTTTGGAGTCGCCACCCAATTAAAAAGTTCGTCTAACCTCTAGGGTCTAAACTAGAGAAAGATTTAGAACTTCACTCTTATAATGCTTTGGTTAATTATAAATGGGTTTTTATTATTAAATTTCCATCTCTCTCTCACACATTATGCAATTTAATTAAGGCACACACCAAGCATCAAAGAAAGCGATAAAAACAATAAATAAAATAAATAAAAATAAATTACAAGATGAAAATTAGGACAAAAATACAATCCCCCAAAATATAAAATTAAATAAACTAAATCAACTAAATAAATAACATACATATATCGTGGCATTTATTTAGGAATAGAAGCATTGGTTCATTTATGCACACTTAAAAATTAAAGAGTTATTTTTAGGTATTATAGAGAAAACCGGGATGAGTGATCTCATTTTGTGACGCGCACCGAACCCCGGGAGGCACCGAAAACTCGCTTTTAGGGCGTTCGGGAGAGGTTCATGAAAACTTGTAAGAGATTTACAAGGGCATCTATTTTGGGCAACAAAGAGCTGTTTTGGAGTCGCCACCCAATAAAACATTGGGAAAGGTCGTCTAGCCTCATTGAGCTTAAGACAGCGCATATGTGTCTATTTTGGGCAATCAGAGATATTTTTTACACCTCCTTCCAATAGAACATTGGGAGGATCATCTAATCTCGTGAAGCCTAAGACGATGCATATACGTCTATTTTGGGCAAGCCAGAGATGTTTTGAATACCTCTCTCCAATAAAACACTAGAAAGATCATCTAATCTCGTGGAGCCTAAGACAATGCACATTAGGCCTATTTTGGGCAACAAGAGATATTTTGGAGACCCCATCCCAATAGAACAATGAGATGGTCCTCTAACCTCGTTGAGCCTAAGACCAAAGATGGTTCGGGACTCCCCATTTATTCATACCTTGGTTAAATTATAATTGAGCTTTGAATTTAACATTTCATTCCATTTTCTCATTCAGTTAAAAGCAATAATTAAAGCGTCAGATCAATCATATAATGAAAGCAGTAAATAAAAGCAAGATTAAAATAAAGTAAATAAAAAGTACGATGGATTATAACAAAACTAGAGGCGGAATACAACCCCCATTGAAAATGACATGTAAATTATACATCAAACGGGATATTCATTAAAGATGAGGACATTGGTCCTCGCATGCATACTTACAAAATAATTTTAGGGTGTCAATTTTATTTGATGAAAGAAATAGGACATTGGTCCTCAATTTATTAATGAAAAATTCCAGTTCAATTATTATAAATATTTAACCATTTTCATATGTTGGCGGGATAAAATAATATTTATAATAATAATACATGAGATAAAAAGAGATAAGGGTAAAAGAATAAATTCGAGTGAAGATTCTCAGATCATTGCGGTATCCTCCATTTTTAATAACCCAAAGCCATCAAATAAACCAACAAAATTCACAAAAATAAAAATCATGTTAGTACCACAATTAAGATAAAATAAGCGTGAAAAATAAACAATGGTAAAAATCCATGAAGAATTATTATAAAAATAATGAGAAAAATAAGTGGCAAAAGAAGGTAAGGAAATGAAGGGGAAAAGGCCCAGGGACGGCCCATGGCACGTGAGCGACGGGCGTCCTTGGGCCGACCGACGGTGAAGGCAAAATCCCTTGACGGCCCATCGCTCGGCTGAGCGATGCCCGTCGGTGGAGCTTCTGCCCGTCGGTCGCCTCAGGCCTAGAAAAAGAAGAAAATCAAATAAAAAACTTTTTATTTTAAATAAAATGAGATTTTGTGGGTAAAATCAATATGAGATGATTAAATGTAGTGGAGATTCGTCCAGAATGTTTACCCTCGGAATATTACCTCTGAAGGTCAATGTCGCGTGATTTCTGTTCCTCGAGTTCTACAAGAATTGATCAATGATGTGTAGTTTTAGGAGATTTTTGGCTGTAAAAATCGTGTTTTTGAAAATGAATCAAGAAAAGAAAATTATATTTTTCCTTTTTGATGTTTTGATAGAAATTATAAATGCTAAAAGGCGAGATCGAATAGAAACGAATTGATTTTCTCCTCTCAGATTTGCCTTAATTTAAAGAATATTTTATGAAAATCCCATGAAAATAAAAGTGAAAAACTTTTGTAGGAAAATTCTCTGTTAAAAATTGCTAAACCCTATTTCTGTAAAAACTGCCAACCCTAAATAATGAGCTTTCATCCCCTATTTATAGTTTTAGGAAAATAATTCAAATAAATTCAAATTTAGAATTTAAATTTTAAAAAGATTTCAGAAATCAAAATCAAATCCGAATGATTTTTAAAATATTCTCAAAATCAAATCCAAAATTTGATTTTATTTGAAAAGATTTGGAAGATATAGGAAATCTAAGAAAATATATTTGAAAAGATACCAAAATCTTGGAAACATATTTTATATCTTTTAAAAATCTGGAAAATCCCGCTACATCTTGCGGTAGTTCAACGACCGACGGGCATTGATGATGGGGGTACGCTTGGTCTTTTGGGCGACGGACCACTCACGAGAGACGGAGGCTGAGAGACAGCCGTCGCTCGCGGGAAGCAGGCATATCTCACACGAGTGATCGACATCGCTCAACGAGATAGACAGTCTCCGCAAGCGAGCGATGGTCGGCGCTCGTCATGAGAGACGGGACTCTCGCGCTAGCCACGGGCGTCACTCCCGCGAGAGGCTGGCCTATTCTACATAAGCGACAGGCACCACTCGTACGAGAGTTGGCCGTCCTTAGGAATGAGTGACAGCCATCCCTCCTACCGACGGCTTACCCGTTTGTGGACCAAAACCTTGATTTTCAAAATAGGAATTCCTCATGACGACCAGAAACCCCCTACCACCAAGAAAAATCCTCAATCCTTATAGAACCGGAGAATGAAAACTCACAACTATCATTCATCTACCTAAAAACAAATGTTAATATCTTCATAGGGTAACTCTGATCTGGACTGCCTCAGGACCTGGTGTCTACAGTTGCCCCCAATTTTTGGGAAACTAGTACACTAGTGTCTAGATGAGCCAAAATTCAGAGAGGAAAGGAAGAAATGCGTACCTAAGGCAGTCCTTACCTTTTTGCTGCTGTGTTTAAGCTGATGGTCTCTTACTGCGGAGTAGTAGCGTATTCTACCATAACTCTTCAACGACTTGTTCGACCATCTTCATCCGCCGAGGCTCGTCTCGGCCTGCCCAATGTCTGAGTGTCATGAGAGGCAGTGTTATCTGACTGCAACCCAATTGCAATTTGTTCTATTGCATGTCTTGTTGGCCTCATCTCAGCTTGCACGGTGTCTGTGAGATGCAGTATTCTCTAACTACAACCCTGTTGCGATCTGTTCTATCGCATGTGTCTCGCTAGCCTCATCTTGGCTTGCACGGTGTCTGTGAGATGCAGTGTTCTCTAACTACAACCCTATTGCAATCTGTTCTATCGCATGTGTCCCGCTTGCCTCATCTCTACTTACACGGTGTCTTTGAGATGCAGTGTTCTCTAACTATGACTCTATTGCAATCTGTTCTATCGCATGCATTCCACTGGCCTCATCTCAGCTTACACAGTGTCTGTTGATTTGCTAACCAGCCTCCTGTTAGCAAAGGAGGACTTTGATTTGCTAACCACCATCCGGTTAGCCTAATGCCTAACTATCGACCATCCTCGGGTCGGCGTGATGCCACGTTCTTGTTGTTATAAAAGATTTTCATTAATTTGTTGCGAGTCAATTTATTTTATAAACTTAAATGATTTTTATGTTGTCATTTATTTTCTTTTTCCTCTTACTTATCGTGTTATCAAACATTCGGAAGGTGCAAGTAAGATATTAGTGACAATGTATATATATAGAATGAAATATAAATTTAACAAAATGTAAATGTAAGTTTTCACTAACAGAATACAGGTTTTGTACAACAAATATGCAACTACAATAAAAAAAAAAAACTCCCTGAACTCTAAAGAGGGCAGTAATTCGAGGGCTCCTCCTGGTCCTCCTCGTCTTCTGATACATGCACTATCTGGCTGCGAGATGAAGATGCAGATGGCCCGGCTCTGGAGTTGGAAGGCTGACTGGGAGGTGCTGAGGATCTAACCTCTGGCTAAAAGCGCGGAGGGATGGCGATAGGCATAGATAATGGCTGTCCCCTCGCAGGGTCCGCCTACTGGAACTGTACCTGGGCGTACCCATCCAAGAAAGGCTGAGCACAGACTCCCATGAACTCCAAGGTGTCACTGATTATCCCCCTCTAGCTCCATGAAGGCCCTAGATAGCCTTATAGTATGGTCTCTGGCCGCATCCCTGATGCCCGCCAGCTTGCTCTCCGTCTGCTCCCGAAACTCTCAGATGGAAGCGGAGATAGGCAGTATAGCACCCTCCAAGACCTCTATTGTCACACCCCAAAATGGCCCTAGTCGGATTGTGCATGCTAAGTCGGGATCGGAAGGGTATTTTGGAAATTTATGCAAAAGAATTTGGATAATAAGGACTTAATGGTAATTAATTAAGTGTGTTAAGAAGAGAAGTGCTAGTGTGTGTTGGTGGTGTATGGAAGTAGGATATGAGTGGTTTTGGAAATGATTGGGTGTGACTCAAGTATGGTGCTTTGATTTGGAAAGTTGAGTGGATTTTATGGTCCAATTGAGTGCTGCCAAGTGGATTGTTAGGTGGGCATTGAATGAAGAATAGAAGAAGAAGTAAGAGAGTGAGAGAGGAAAAACACAGATTGCAACCCGATCTCCCCTCTCACGCCTGCCCTTCTTCTTCTCTTCTCCTTTCTCTGCTTTTCCTTTCTTTCGCGTTTGGCTTGGATTGTGCTTTGCTTGAAGAGGTGAGTTGGTTTAAGATTTTGTACGTGCTCCTGTTCTTCTTCTTTCTCCTATTTTGGTTAAGTTAGGGTTTGGCTAAGGATTGTGTGGTTTCTTATTTGTGCAAGCATTGGATTGTAAGGAAGAGCAAAGTAAAGGCAAGGAAAGGATTGAGGATTGATTCTGAAGCTTTATTTTTAGATCGTCATTTCCAGGTTTGGGAGTATTTTGATTGCATGCAAGGTTTAAAGAGTTTCTGTGTTCCTATCTCTGCCCTACATCTCACTAAGCCTGTAAATGTGTTTACACTATCTAATTTATTGAATTTGTTATGTTTTGAAATGTGTATATGCATGAGTATGTGAGTAAATGTGTTAGTAATGTATGAGTAGGATTAAATTGGAAGTACTGTGTTTGGGTTTTGAAGTTACTGTTATTTGTTAGGGTTTATGTTCTTGAAGGAATTAAATGTGTCTATGCATGATTTTGGTTGATGTAATTGTTGAATTAAGTTGCAATGATCTTGTTTATGCTGTTTGGGACATCGATTGAAAGGTAATATGAGTTTTGTTGGTGTTGTGAATTAGATTGGAAATGATTTCTATTGAATTTCTGGAAAACGAAGGAATTCTGCCGTTCGCGATTGGGGGGAAGAAGAAACAAGCGGCTCACGCTACGTGAGCTATGCTCACGTGACGTGAGCCATGCTCACGCTAGGTGAGCAAAGCTCACGCTACGTGAGCTATGCTCACGACGTGAGCAATTGCTCACTAGGCGTGAGCTATGCTCACGCGACGTGAGCAATGCTCACGACGTGAGCATTTGCTCACTAGGCGTGAGCTATGCTCACACGACGTGAGCAACCTTCACGTGACGTGAAGGTTGCTCAGGTCTTCCGACTCTTCTGTTTTGCTTCTGTTTTTCTTTCCCCAAGCGACCAGTTTTTATAAAATGGTTTTCAAAAGCTTTTCAGGGTATTTTCCTCTACTGTGTTTTATATTATCTTGATGACATGACTGATTATTCCAATTTATTTGGTATTAATAATATGTTATCTAAGATAAGTTATATGTAGTATTTTGGAATCAGTTTTGGATTATAGTAATCCTGTTGTATGATTGTGGGATTTTAACAGTATGGTTTGGACTTTAATATGCTTATTATTGTGATATGTATTTCACGTCATATTCTGAATGCGAAGGAATTATGAATACTGACTTTCCGATTGTTTAAGTCCCAAACATGCTCTGTCTTAATGTGAATTATGCTATGCATATTTTAGTCTGTTTCTTCTTTAAGGATAATTTGCTATGCTTAAGTTTATGCTGTAACTTTCCTCGATTATGATGATGCGTCCTTGGTCTTTAGCATAATATGATTCAACATGTGTTCCTGTTATGCTTTAGAAAGATTAATAGTGCTGATGTTATCAATTGAGTTATTGTATGCTCCAGTACTTGACTTGTATGAAGTATGATTGGCATCCTGCTATGCCAGACTTATTTGAATATTATGGCTGATGTCGGAATACATTGTTATGCTTTAGCCTTGGAGCTCATTGTGTTATGTTAAATGCAATTTGGACTGTGCATGGTTTATGCTTAGTATCTTCACCTAATGCATGATTAGGATTTTGTATTGATAACCATTGGCATGGTAGTGTTTCTTAACCTGATTCTTAGCATGCTTTAGAACATTGTTTAATGTTAAAAGGTATGGACTGTAATATGTTTTGCAATGCGAATTGTATGATTTGTGACCAACTTTATGAGAATATTTAAATGTCTGTCGTTCTCTGTTTATGCATGCTGATTATATATGCATTGTGCGATTCGAAATGTAAATTGGGTTACGCATAACCTGTTAGAGTTAATTAAGTGGATAGTTAGGCATGCCTAATAGAGTCTTCTGTAGCTGCAGCGCCCTTTGAATGATTTGGACCCTGATCAGGTCCCCGTTTGGTTCCTTGCGAACCCTTTTCTGTATTGGATCTTGGTTAAGGTCCCTTGTGAAAATATCTGTGAAAGTTAAAGTATAATGGTTTAATCGGTTCGTACCCGTAACGTACTGTCTGTAATCGGCTCGTACCCGGAAAGTACTGTATGTACACTCGTTATCCACTATCTAGAGTCAGCAGGTGTTCTTTGAATGTTTATCTGAACTGCTCTGATCTGATTTGGCTATAAATGGATTATCTGAATGAGTATATCGATATAAAGTATATCGAATTATTTCTGAATGAATGTGATTATGAAATACTGATTGTATGGCTTTATTATATGAGCATATTTATATGGATTGTGTTTTAGCCTTCGCATATTGTCCCTGTTACTTTGAAATGACTATCAGAATGCGATATCCGATTGATTATGATAAGGATTTCGAAAATCAGTTTATATGTCTATGAATGTGACTGTGGGCTTCAGAATGTATGTCTGTATTGAGTAAGCATGACTTTACATTTAACATGATTATCCGTACTTGTCATGTGATTTGTTATAAGTTTCTGATTGCTTTGAAATGATTTGATTGATGTATTTAAGTATATGACTTCAGCATAGTTTTGTTATATATATATTAGTATGTGAACCGAAGCAGCTGTGATGGTAAGTACGTGATGATTATTGTACTTTCTGCATGATGAAGATATGAATGTAATACTAAGTGGTTATGTCTTCAGTCTCCGCTATCAGAGTGTTTTTGCATGATGCTTAATATGAATGTAATACTAAGATGTTATCCTTTGGATATTTGACTAGAGTATGTGTTTGGCATGTCTAAGTATGTTAAATGGCTAGCATTCTTAACATGATGGTTTGGTTGTCAGTTCATGCATGGGTATTTAGTTATGTCAATTGCATGAGTAAAGCTCTTGTGACTCTGCACAGTAAGATGTTGATTTTTGCTACCCATGTAGGTTTATGTATGAGATATAGTATGTGGTTCAGCATGATGATGCTTGTAATGTGTATTGTATTATGTCTGTTTTAGTCTATCCTGAACATGAAGTTATGGTTCGAATGTGAGTATTGAAATGAATGCCTTTAATATGCAAGTCTGATTATTTATATGTTATGAATATCCACATTTGTCATTTGAATGTGTTATGCCTTGGCGACCATTGCGAATGGCCGTCCATATTCTGGTGTGTTCTCCCCACTAAGCGTTTATCGCTTAGCACGGATTTCCTTTCCGTGCAGGTGGCAGGTTTGGTTCTGTTCGAGTCGCGCTTCTGCAAGGTCGGCCACGTAGGAGTTAGGAGTTCTGTATCTGGTTCAGCTTCTGTATTTCAGCTTTTGTAATTCTGTAGTATTGTATATGTATTTAATTATGTTTTAATCTTGAGTTTTCTTTTGGGAATGTAATAGTTAGTATGTCCTTCTTCCGTTGAATGGTCATATGTATGCTTCCGTGTATGCTTCAGCTTAGTGCCTGCGTGTGCGTGAGTTATTGCATATTCAGTCTGTACCGCAAGGTAAGTCAATGTAAGTTTTTAATTAACCCATATTTCTGTATGCATGTTATGTATGAATGTATGATTCCGCATTGTGCGTGTGCATAACGGTATATGTGAGCGTCGTGTAGCACGTCCGTCGGCGTCCTTCCAACGGGGACGGCGATGGGGGTGTTACAGTTAGTGGTATCAGAGCCCAGGTTTGATGGTTCTGGGTATGTTGTTTGTTTTGTGTTGAGTCTTTGCATGAGAGTCGGTTTTGTGTCGTGGCCTACTGCAGATGCGTCTTGTTTTGTGTCATGTCTAGATGGAGTCTGATCCTAGTGAGAATGTGGGCGAGACAACGGAAAGTGTGAATCAAATTAGTGCTGATCTGGATGTTTCCGAGCGTCTTCCAGTTGAAGATTCTGGTCGTGTTTCTGATGATAGGACAATAGTACAAGGATTGATTCGGATTTTGGATAGATTGACTGTTCCTCGTGCTTCTCAAGAAGTTTTGCGGCATGTTCCTCAGAAGAGAAAAGGATCGGTTAGTGAAGTGTCAGCAGGGAAGAGGGTTCGAGAACCTTCAGTGTATCAACAATGTCAGAAGCAACATGGGATCAAGTGTAAGAAGTGGGTACCGTCAGTATGTCAGTACTGCCAGAAGCGACATCGTGGTCCATGTCGGAAGCTTTCAGGTGCTTGTTTCAGGTGTGGCAGTATGGAACACCGGATTGCCGGTTGTCCTAAAAAGATGAGTGAGAGTCTAGCTGGGCAAGCTAGAAAGGATGTGGAGGATTTGCTCAGATCTTCTCGAGTGACTTCAGAGTTTGTAGCATCTAGCAAGGATTCAAGGGAGACCGCAGGTTCTTCTGGTAAGTTACTTTGCAAGCTTTTGTCTAAGTAAGTTTTGTTTGTTTGGGTTGTGTGGATGTAAGTGTTTCGCTGTGAATTTCGAGGACGAAATTCTTTTAGGAGGGAAGAGTTGTCACACCCCAAAATGGCCCTAGTCGGATTGTGCATGCTAAGTCGGGATCGGAAGGGTATTTTGGAAATTATTGCAAAAGAATTTGGATAATAAGGACTTAATGGTAATTAATTAAGTGTGTTAAGAAGAGAAGTGCTAGTGTGTGTTGGTGGTGTATGGAAGTAGGATATGAGTGGTTTTGGAAATGATTGGGTGTGACTCAAGTATGGTGCTTTGATTTGGAAAGTTGAGTGGATTTTATGGTCCAATTGAGTGCTGCCAAGTGGATTGTTAGGTGGGCATTAAATGAAGAATAGAAGAAGAAGTAAGAGAGTGAGAGAGGAAAAACACAGATTGCAACCCGATCTCCCCTCTCACGCCTGCCCTTCTTCTTCTCTTCTCCTTTCTTTGCTTTTCCTTTCTTTCACGTTTGGCTTGGATTGTGATTTACTTGAAGAGGTGAGTTGGTTTAAGATTTTGTACGTGCTCCTGTTCTTCTTCTTCTTTCTCCTATTTTGGTTAAGTTAGGGTTTGGCTAAGGATTGTGTGGTTTCTTATTTGTGCAAGCATTGGATTGTAAGGAAGAGCAAAGTAAAGGCAAGGAAAGGATTGAGGATTGATTCTGAAGCTTGATTTTTGGATCGTCATTTCCAGGTTTGGGAGTATTTTGATTGCATGCAAGGTTTAAAGAGTTTCTGTGTTCCTATCTCTGCCCTACTTCTCACTAAGCCTGTAAATGTGTTTACACTATCTAATTTCTGGAATTTGTTATGTTTTGAAATGTGTATATGCATGAGTATGTGAGTAAATGTGTTAGTAATGTATGAGTAGGATTAAATTGGAAGTACTGTGTTTGGGTTTTGAAGTTACTGTTATTTGTTAGGGTTTATGTTCTTGAAGGAATTAAATGTGTCTATGCATGATTTTGGTTGATGTAATTGTTGAATTAAGTTGCAATGATCTTGTTTATGCTGTTTGGGACATCGATTGAAAGGTAATATGAGTTTTGTTGGTGTTGTGAATTAGATTGGAAATGATTTCTATTGAATTTCTGGAAAACGAAGGAATTCTGCCGTTCGCGATTGGGGGGAAGAAGAAACAAGCGGCTCACGCTACGTGAGCTATGCTCACGTGACGTGAGCCATGCTCACGCTAGGTGAGCAAAGCTCACGCTACGTGAGCTATGCTCACGACGTGAGCAATTGCTCACTAGGCGTGAGCTATGCTCACGCGACGTGAGCAATGCTCACGACGTGAGCATTTGCTCACTAGGCGTGAGCTATGCTCACACGACGTGAGCAACCTTCACGTGACGTGAAGGTTGCTCAGGTCTTCCGACTCTTCTGTTTTGCTTCTGTTTTTCTTTCCCCAAGCGACCAGTTTTTATAAAATGGTTTTCAAAAGCTTTTCAGGGTATTTTCCTCTACTGTGTTTTATATTATCTTGATGACATGACTGATTATTCCAATTTATTTGGTATTAATAATATGTTATCTAAGATAAGTTATATGTAGTATTTTGGAATCAGTTTTGGATTATAGTAATCCTGTTGTATGATTGTGGGATTTTAACAGTATGGTTTGGACTTTAATATGCTTATTATTGTGATATGTATCTCACGTCATATTCTGAATGCGAAGGAATTATGAATACTGACTTTCCGATTATTTAAGTCCCAAACATGCTCTGTCTTAATGTGAATTATGCTATGCATATTTTAGTCTGTTTCTTCTTTAAGGATAATTTGCTATGCTTAAGTTTATGCTGTAACTTTCCTCGATTATGATGATGCGTCCTTGGTCTTTAGCATAATATGATTCAACATGTGTTCCTGTTATGCTTTAGAAAGATGAATAGTGCTGATGTTATCAATTGAGTTATTGTATGCTCCAGTACTTGACTTGTATGAAGTATGATTGGCATCCTGCTATGCCAGACTTATTTGAATATTATGGCTGATGTCGGAATACATTATTATGCCTTAGCCTTGGAGCTCATTGTGTTATGTTAAATGCAATTTGGACTGTGCATGGTTTATGCTTAGTATCTTCACCTAATGCATGATTAGGATTTTGTATTGATAACCATTGGTATGGTAGTGTTTCTTAACCTGATTCTTAGCATGCTTTAGAACATTGTTTAATGTTAAAAGGTATGGACTGTAATATGTTTTGCAATGCGAATTGTATGATTTGTGACCAACTTTATGAGAATATTTAAATGTCTGTCGTTCTCTGTTTATGCATGCTGATTATATATGCATTGTGCGATTCGAAATGTAAATTGGGTTACGCATAACCTGCTAGAGTCAAGTAAGTGGATAGTTAGGCATGCCTAATAGAGTCTTCTGTAGCTGCAGCGCCCTTTGAATGATTTGGACCCTGATCAGGTCCCCGTTTGGTTCCTTGCGAACCCTTTTCTGTATTGGATCTTGGTTAAGGTCCCTTGTGAAAATATCTGTGAAAGTTAAAGTATAATGGTTTAATCGGTTCGTACCCGTAACGTACTGTCTGTAATCGGCTCGTACCCGGAAAGTACTGTCTGTACACTCGTTATCCACTATCTAGAGTCAGCAGGTGTTCTTTGAATGTTTATCTGAACTGCTCTGATCTGATTTGGCTATAAATGGATTATCTGAATGAGTATATCGATATAAAGTATATCGGATTATTTCTGAATGAATGTGATTATGAAATACTGATTGTATGGCTTTATTATATGAGCATATTTATATGGATTGTGTTTTAGCCTTCGCATATTGTCCCTGTTACTTTGAAATGACTATCAGAATGCGATATCCGATTGATTATGATAAGGATTTCGGAAATCAGTTTATATGTCTATGAATGTGACTGTGGGCTTCAGAATGTATGTCTGTATTGAGTAAGCATGACTTTACATTTAACATGATTATCCGTACTTGTCATGTGATTTGTTATAAGTTTCTGATTGCTTTGAAATGATTTGATTGATGTATTTAAGTATATGACTTCAGCATAGTTTTGTTATATATATATTAGTATGTGAACCGAAGCAGCTGTGATGGTAAGTACGTGATGATTATTGTACTTTCTGCATGATGAAGATATGAATGTAATACTAAGTGGTTATGTCTTCAGTCTCCGCTATCAGAGTGTTTTTGCATGATGCTTAATATGAATGTAATACTAAGATGTTATCCTTTGGATATTTGACTAGAGTATGTGTTTGGCATGTCTAAGTATGTTAAATGGCTAGCATTCTTAACATGATGGTTTGGTTGTCAGTTCATGCATGGGTATTTAGTTATGTCAATTGCATGAGTAAAGCTCTTGTGACTCTGCACAGTAAGATGTTGATTTTTGCTACCCATGTAGGTTTATGTATGAGATATAGTATGTGGTTCAGCATGATGATGCTTGTAATGTGTATTGTATTATGTCTGTTTTAGTCTATCCTGAACATGAAGTTATGGTTCGAATGTGAGTATTGAAATGAATGCCTTTAATATGCAAGTCTGATTATTTATATGTTATGAATATCCACATTTGTCATTTGAATGTGTTATGCCTTGGCGACCATTGTGAATGTGCGTCCATATTCTGGTGTGTTCTCCCCACTAAGCGTTTATCGCTTAGCACGGATTTCCTTTCCGTGCAGGTGGCAGGTTTGGTTCTGTTCGAGTCGCGCTTCTGCAAGGTCGGCCACGTAGGAGTTAGGAGTTCTGTATCTGGTTCAGCTTCTGTATTTCAGCTTTTGTAATTCTGTAGTATTGTATATGTATTTAATTATGTTTTAATCTTGAGTTTTCTTTTGGGAATGTAATAGTTAGTATGTCCTTCTTCCGTTGAATGGTCATATGTATGCTTCCGTGTATGCTTCAGCTTAGTGCCTGCGTGTGCGTGAGTTATTGCATATTCAGTCTGTACCGCAAGGTAAGTCAATGTAAGTTTTTAATTAACCCATATTTCTGTATGCATGTTATGTATGAATGTATGATTCCGCATTGTGCGTGTGCATAACGGTATATGTGAGCATCGTGTAGCACGTCCGTCGGCGTCCTTCCAACAGGGACGGCGATGGGGGTGTTACATCTATCCTGAACCTGAGAGCGCTGACTGACTCATCCACCATCTGGACAGCTGTATCTATCCTCTGAGCTATTGTGTCATGGGAGGCACCCAAACTCCACCTCAGCTCCTTAATGAGCCTCCCTGATCCTGTATAACCCTCTCATGCTGGCTCAGCCGCTCCTGCATAACTCGATCTCGCTCCTCGAGATGCTCAAGGAGGGCTCGGTCTCTCTCCTCTTGTCAACGCTCTATGGACGTGAGGATGGAGGTGATGGCTACCGTAAGATTCGGTTGGGCTGACTGAGGTGGTGATGATGGGGCAAAAGGTGCTGTGGAGGCTGTATGCTCTGGGGAAGGTGCTGTGGAGGTGTATGCCCCCGGATGTCCTGCCCTGCTGTACGGGTGGAACCTCTCAGTCTCCCGAGGTGCTGATCGCTGGACCCGTGATGGAGGAGGAGGAGTGGGGCTTTGAACCCTCTGTGCTGGAGGAGTGACTATTAGCTCATCCACACTGAACTCTATGCCCATGTCAAAGGGGGTCTGCGGCTGCTCTTCCTCTGACGGAGGCTGCTGTGGAGGCTGTGGCTCCTGGTACCCCGGCTTCTATGGAGGCTGCTCCTCCATCTGTGGCTCCTCCTCTACCGGCTGGAGCAAAGGGAGGCCAAATATATGCCTAGTCTCATGTATGGAGAGCCGCCGGTACTCCTCTGCCCGACCGGTCACCTGTGCAATTATCCCCATGGTCAAGGCTGCTAGTGCGTCTACATACACACTCTCCTCAAGTGCAGGCCCAAGACTATCTGGAACAACTCCCAACTGCATCAGCAATCTGGTCACCACTCCTCCCCATGACACTCTAACCAGGTTACCCACAATCTCGTGGCTAATGTTGAGGCGACGACATGCTACCATGGCCCATAGACTTAAAATCTCCGCTCCGTTCACTGAACCCGGATTACCTGCCCATCCCAGGTAAGAGCTAGAGAGTATGTATATACCACAGTTCCTGTGATGAGAGTACCGTACTCTTTACCGTATTGTGGTCATATGGCACTCCGGGTATGGCGATCATCTCTCAGTGCTATCTCCTAACAACCCTCTAGGGAACTATGATGTCATCTCTAAATGGCAGTCCCATAACCTCGGAGAACCTTTGGCGCATAATGCTGTAGTGGTACCCTCTAACCCAAAACTTATGACCCCCTCCTCGATGTTTGATCTCTGAAATCCCCCGTAGTGGAGTGTAGCTAAAAACTCCAGGACAACCTCGGGGTGAGTCTGGAATGACAGCCACAAGAACTCCGTCCATCCCGCAACTACCACTAAAGCATTTACCTCCTCCAGCATCCCCATACTCAGTAAGAAAGGATTGGAGACAAAGCGACTGGCTCTGAACTGTACGCAAGCCAATGTTCTGAATCTCTCCCTAGCCTCATCGCTCATCCAAGCAAGAGCTTGAGGCTCAGCCTGATCACGGGGAATGTTACGTCGCGGAGGCATTGTAACAACCCAATTTCGACCCTAGCAGTTTTTGCAATGTTTTGTCGAGTTACGATAAGTTTAAGAGTATAATAAGACATTTTATTAGTGGTCGCGAGTGATAAAGTATAAAGATTTTTGGGTTGTGCAAGAGTGGCTTTAGAAGAGGAGTGAGTGTCCTGTGTGAGGGTTCTATCGTGAGCGTGACAAGCATCGTGAACACGATAGAACACTCCAGCGAAAGTTCTTTTTAAGCTGGTTTAGAGGGAGTGTGTGTAGGGGTTTTGACATGTGGCAGCGTAAAGCATTGACACTTGGCTTGGGACTTGTTTGTTTTAAGTGAATAAATGTGGTAAGTGTCATTAAAGGCTTTTAGGTGGCTTTTAATGTGAGTTGTTGGCTTTTGATGGGGTTTGACCGGCCACTCCCTTGTGTCTCTCTTCATTTTCTGCACTTGGCCTCTTCTTTTTCCTTTCTTCTTTCTTTTTCCTTTGTTCTTGGTTTTTTCCATGCTTCTTCTTCTCTTTTGGTTTGCTCCTTAAGTGGGTTACTTGGATTGGTTTGAAGTGATTGTTGTGAGGGTTGAGTTGGTTCTTGTGAAGAGGTAAGTAGTAGATTTCTATGTATTGGTCTTCTTCTTCTACTTGGTTTTGTGTATTTGATTGAAAATATTAGAGGATTGATTCAAGTGTTATTTGATTGATTTTGTTGAAGCTGTTGATAAGAGGTTGGACAAAGGTAAGGAGAAGGTTGGGATTGAGTAGAGAGCAGTGATTGAGCTACCTAGAGGCTGGGATCGAGTGTGATTTCAGTTATTTTGCATGTGTTTATGATTGAGTAATTTATGCTTGAATAAAGATATGTATGAGTAGTGATCATGGTGAACTTTGACTAGTTCAATAGCTCTATTAGTTGTATACTTGTTTATGTGTTCATTTCGATTGCTTGCAGTGTTTAAATGAGTTAGCATGTTAAGATTGTAGTCAAATAGTAAAAATTAAGTGTTTGTTGATGATTGACATTTTGAGTGCATTGGAGGTATGGTTTTACATGTTTTTGCATGTTTGAGTGGTTTTGAGTAGGATTGGTTTTGAAAAAGTAGGGCATAAAGTGCATTTGCGAGGAAATTTCTCGCCTCTATCGCGAGCGCGATAGAGACGGGTAATTGCAACGTCGAGATTTCCAGTGCAGGAGTGCCATGATCCGAGTCGTGAAAGCCAGCACGACTCGGTGAGGCGTCTGGCACTTTCGCGAGTCGTGAAAGTAGTCAGCACGACTCGTGAAGCAGGGTATAGTGGTTCGTCGCGAGTCGTGCATAAGGACACGACTCGTGAAGGGCCCCCAAGCCAGCACGACTTGGAAGCTTGCTTTGTCATGAGTCGTGCACATGAGAATGAGTCGTGCATAGCCTCCCCTTCAAGCGTGTTTCTGCCTTCTGTCGCGAGCGCGACCCTTGTCGCGATTACGACAGAGACTCTTCCTGCCTGCCTTATTTTCTGAAAAGGTTTTTCTCTCTTGTTTCACTCTTCATGGTTTCTCACTATTGCATGGCTCATGTTTTGATATTGTCTTGTTAATGATAGTGCTTTGATTAGTGATTTTGGATAATGAATGTATTGTAATTTTGAGTGAGTGAGTCGAGCCTAAATTATTATAGTAGTGGATAGATAAGCATACTTATAAAGGGTTAACGTGCGGCTGCTATCGTGACCTTAATTGTTTTAACAACGAATACCTAGTGTATTCAATTTTGGAGTTAGGTCTCTAGAGTTTGATACTGCTTATTAGTATTTAACGCGCTCGTATCCACCGTTGTTGAGAATTCAGGCTACTATATGCTTTGTAGTGTGCAAGAGGTGTAGTAGAGACTTGTATATGTATATGAACATAGTATGACATGATATCGATATTGTTTGCTATATTTGGTTTTATTTTTTTTGTACATGGAACTAGTTAGAGTGTGATGTTATTTGTTTATAATGTTGTATTTATGGTTTTGCAAATGACATGACTATTGATATGCCTTTGATTTATTTGTGACTTCGTTTGAAGTCTATTGCTTCTGTTTATCCCCACTAAGCGTTATCGCTTAGCACGGATGTTTGTTTTCATGTAGGTTTGCAAGATTAGATCAGTGACTGCGCATCTGCAGGTCATGGCCATTAGGAGCTTGTATATGATCTTTTTGTATAAGATAGAGTTTCTTATGTTTTGAGTAACATCATTATGTATATAGAAAAGTATAGTAATGAAGTGTAAATGTTAACTATATTATATATGTACAGAAGATGAATATGTATTAAGTATGAAACTTTTGTAATATGTACAGTTTATATATTATAAGAGTAGTATGTTTGGCCCAAGTTATTCTAATTATTTTCTGGTTATTGCTTTCGCTTTTGAGTATGAATGATGTATGCGTTTGTGTGTGTGTGGCACTTCGATATTCCTTCCTATGGGTATTGGGGTGTTACAGGCATCCTGAAAAGAAAAGAAAGTTAGTTTTACATTATTATTGCAAATAAAAGTTTATCCAAAGATTATGAATTTTGAAAATTTCGATAGCATTTCGGCTGAAATGTGCCTACCTAAAAAATTTTGGCAGCATTCCGGCAAGGATGTGCCAACCCAAAAAAAATTTTAAAAAAATTTTTGGGCAGCGCCCCAGCAGGGATGTGCCCAACTTCCTGCATAAAAAAGAACAATAAAGGGACAGACCTCAGGCCCCAAGCAACAATTTCATCATTGTAAGTTATTTTCGTGTCTTACCCAGTTCGGACTACTCCTAAGACTAAGTTAGACGGGGCAAGTCCACAAGTCCACAATTCTCTTTTTCTCCTTTTTTATTTTCGTTATTATTTGCTCATGCATATTCATATTTCTATGGTCATGCCTTATACATAATTCAAAAAACTAAGCATAAATAGGCAGAAATTAGTCCCACATTTTGCTAAAATATACTAAACACTCATTTTTCATGCAAATTATTTAGAAAGAAGTAAAAAGAAGAGTAGAAAAACATGATAAACTAACCTGACAGTCGACAAAATGTACTAAAAAAATCCCGATGGAAATGCAAAAAAAGTACTCCTAAATATGCGTAACAGTGCAAGGGTCGTTTTGGTGCAAGTGGTGCGCAAAACAGGCAACAAATGAAGTAGAAAAGCACAAAAAATAGAGAGAGGGCGTCAGTTGGTGAGGGGAGAAAAGAGAAGAGGAAAATAAAAACTGAAGGGGCATCGGTCCACTGCGCCTTATATATCTTTTCGTGACCGACGGGCTGCCCATCTAAACACCGAGCTACGGGTATCCCGTCGATCATTAAATATTTCATTTTTTTCGCTTCGGCTTCACCCCCTCATTAATTATCTAATTAATTTCCTAGTTAATTAAATAAATCATTAAATGCTCTCTTTTTAAAAAAAAAAATACTCCCTGAATATTTTCTCCAATTTCTGCATCCGGTCCACGTCTCTGTCAAGTTGTAAAGAAATATGCAAAAACTATTTTATGCATGTGATATGCATGAAAATATGCAGGAAATAAATCTACCCAGGGTGAACAAGGTTGACTGACAGGCTCCCCGTCAGATCGCCGGCAGACGGGCATCCCGTCGGTCGGTTTTTCCTTATAAATAACTCCTTTTCCTTGATCTTTGTGCATTTTCAGCACAACGAGCCTCAGCCAGAGCTCCTTCTCCAGGTTTTTCTCTCCTTTCTTCTTTACTTTTCTTCGTTAATTTTAATTTCTCAGCCACAACACTATGTCTGTCCTCACTAAGATGCATCGAATTCTGGATGACCCCCAAACTTGGGAAAACACTACCCTTTCCCCACTTTCTGGCCTAAAATTCCTGAGGAGATTTAGGATAGATCACAACCTTCTTCTGGTTGCTGTCCACTTCTGTGACCCCACTTTCATGTCTTTAGATTCACCTATCAAGAGTTATGCCCCCTACCTGAAGAGTTCACTGCTATTATTGGGGCCTAGTATCCTCCCAGTGCCTTACCCTGCATTCCCTGCTGAGGTCTAATTCATGCCCGAGATATCGGATTAGCCTTGAGCATTCCCCCCTCTGAGGCTACCCGGTTGATCCCTCAGGGTCTTACTTTTACCTTAGAGCCCCTAATTGATGCGCTAGAGGACTTTTCTGATGTTCCTCGGTTCCGCACGGGTGTCATTTTCCTGTTTTGTCTCATGAGGTATTTGACCATGACTTCTAAGGAGTTGACCGGTGACCTTCGTCTTTTCGAGATAGTGGATGATTTTCATCGTGGCCTAACCCCTTTCCCACTGATCCTTGTGGAGACTATTCTGGGTTTGGACTCTGTTCATGCTGCTTCCTCTGTCACCTTCTCTAGGAGCCCCTTATTACTCCAGGTATGTCATTATTTTGTAAGGTAGAGTGTCCCTTATGAATTTTCATACTAACTTTTTTTAGCGAAAAATGTGTCCTTTTCAGATTTTCACACAACCCTATGCCTTATTTTTGCCTTGGGTGAACCCAACTCACTCCAGTGGCTTTTATGTATTATCTTATTTTTTCTTGATTTTTCTTTTACTATTTTTCTTCAGATATGGGTGCAGGAAAAGCTGAAACTGCTGTCAAAACCTCCTCCTAGGGTTATCAGTCAATATTCCCCGAGGCACTTCCTCCCCCATTAGCGACTGTACTCCTTTGCGACTCTCGAAGAGGGCATTACCAGGCTTAGCGAGGTAGCAGTCGAGGATATCAGTTTCATGAATGCTTGGCTTCCTCTCTCTATCGCGATAGTCGATGGCTCTTCGGGATGCATCCCCCTGTGTGGGCTTCGCAAAGCCACTTTCTATATCACAGCCTGTTGTGCTCGATAGCTCGGGATACTCAGGACGTGGTGAGACTCCCTCTATCTTTTCAAGGTGGAGTTCTATCTTCAGCCTTTACTTCTTGATTTCATGATCTCTGGGTCGAGTTACGAGTGAAGACTGTCATACCCTCATTTGGAAATCACTCTATCTCTTCTACCAGTGCATATAAGGGATCGGTACTCGGCCCTGCAGTCGATAACAAGACTCAATGACTTAGGCACCTGGCCAGCGAGAGTAGCGATAGAGTCTAGTTTAGATTTGCACGCACTTTAAGCGATGTGTTTCTTTTTAAAACAGAACTAGAAAACAATGTGAATGAATAAATCCAGTTTTATTTCATTTTGCAAAATTGTGTACATCTCAGTATGATTTTAGTATACATGATCGTCATTTAACACTAATTCAAAATGCAAAGCTACATTCATTCATGGAACAGATCTTGATAGCATCAAACTCTTGTTACCAATCAGCCCTCTCAGATATTTTTGATTGGACATTTTCTCTCAAGCCTCTAATTTTTGCCCAGGATGCCTTTTTTTATGTTTTCAACCTGATAAGGCGCCCAATTTTAGCAAGGACACCTTTTTTAGGTTTTTAACCTGTGGGGCTTTTGTTCTCTTCTTTTGATTTTCGGTCTTTAGCCGTGGAACCTCTTGAGTCTATCAATATTGATCGGCTCCTTGAACTCATTGCCATCACTATCTGCCAGAATTACTGCCCCTTTTGACAATAGCTTTTTGAGGATGAAAGGACCTTCCCACATTAGTCTGAATTTTCCCCTTATATCTGGTGCTCTCGGTCTCATTTGCTTGAATACCAGATCCACCTCCTTTAAATGGTGTTTCTATACTTTCTTCCCGAATGATCTGGCCAGCCTTTTCTGGTAGATCTGATTATGATAGTAGGCCCTTAACCTGCTCTCATCTAGCATGTTCAGATGTTGCAACCGCTGCTGTGCCCACTCAGCATCCAGAATTCGAGCTTCCATAACTGCCCTCAATGACCTGAGTTCTATTTCGACTGGAAGTACTGCCTCTGTCCCATACACTAAAGAAAACAGTGTGGCTCCTGTAGAAGTTTTTACGATCGTTCTATAACCCCAGACTGCAAAAGGCAACTTTTCTGCCCAATTTCTATAGCTTTGAACCATTTTGGCCAAGATTTTCTTAACATTCTTGTTGGCGGCTTCTACTGCCCCATTGGCCTGAGGACGATACGGAGAAGACTTGTGATGCTCGATGCCATATCTCTGAAGTAACTTCTTCATTTCAGCCATGAATTGGATCCCATTATCGGATTCAACATAATGTGGGAGACCGTATCTGCATATCAGGTTCTTTTCAATGAATTTGGCCATATCCCGGGCATCAACTTTATTGAAAGATTCGGCCTCTACCCATTTGGTAAAATAGTCGATAACGAATATGATGAATCTATGTCCATTGGAGGCTGTGGGGCGTATTTCTCTAATAATATCTATCCCCCAAGCTGCGAACGGCCAAGGCGACATTAAACTGTGTTATTCTGAAACTGGCAAGTGCCTCTAATCTGCATACTGTTGACACAACTAACATTGCTTTACGTACTTCAAGCAGTCCGTATCCATGGTGAGCCAATAGAACCCTTATCTCATGATCTTCTAGGCCAACATTAAACCATTCATGTGGGCCCCACAAACACCAACATGGGTTTCCTCCATTACCTTTTTGGCCTCTTTCTCATCCAGGCACCTTAATTGGATACCGTCGACTTGTCATTTGTACAATACCCCATCTATGCAGATGAACTGAGTTGATAGCTTATGGATCAACCTCTGGTCTTTCTCGGTAGAACGTTGTGTTCTCTAGGTAATTTTTGATATCGTGGTACCACGGCCTTCCATCGATAACTTCCATTTCCATTATAGGGTTGGACTCAAAGCTAGGCCTCTCAATACTAAAAATCAACACAGGTTTCATAACTATTCCCTACGGGTTATCCCATATTGACACTAGAGTTGTAAGCGCATCGGTTAACTGGTTTTCGTCCCTTGGAACAAAGTGAAATGTGCATATTTTGAATTGAATGCTTAAATCTTTTAAGAATTTCACGTATGGCATCAGCCGCTCTTCTTTAATGGCCCACTCACCCTGAATCTAATTGATTACTAGTGATGAATCTCCAAACACCTCCAAGCTCTTTGCCTAGGGCTATTAAGGCTTCTAGTCCGAAAGTGCATGTTTCGTATTCGGCTTCATTGTTGGTGGCCTTATATCTTAGTTTCTTAGCCAACGAGAGTTTTTCATCATCCGGGGTTGTTAGAATAATTCCTACTCCTACCCCTCTGCTATTTACAGCCCCGTCAAAGTGCAGTTGCCAACCTTGTACTGCGATAGTTGCCATATCCTTGTTCGGGAAATTGAACTCATATGAATCTCCTTGGACCGGGTGTTCAACTAGAAACTCTACTACTGCGTGCCCTTTGATAGTCTTCCGGGTGATGTACTCAACATCAAATTCCTGTAATAATAACAACTACCTCCCCATTTTAGCCTCCTGCAAGTATCTAAGAGGAATTTATTTTGCCACCGCTTGTACCTTGTAAGAGTGAAAGTAGTGTCTCAACTTCTTGGAGGCCCATATTACTACGAGGAAAATCTTTTCTACTTCTGCATACTTGACTTCATAGGCGAGGAACTTTTTACTAAGACTACAAACTCCACCATGAACTCATCCTCCTGAGCTATCATGGCACCCACAAAACTATCCTTTATAGCTAAATACAGGATAAGTGGCTTGACTGGTTGCGGCGGTCTTAGAACTGGTGGATTCAGCAAATACTCCCTGATAGCATCAAAGGCTTTCTGACAGTCTTCATTCCATACCACAGGCTAGTTTTTTCTGAGCAACTTAAAGATTAGCTCGCAAATTAAAGTAAGTTTGGTGATAAACCTGCTGACATACTGCAACTTCCCCAAAAAACATCGGACGTCCTTTTCCTTCTGAGGCACCGGCATTTCTCGAATGGCCTTGACTTTGTTCGGGTCGATCTCGATCCCCCTCTAGCTGACTACATGTCCTAATAATTTCCCTGAAGTGACACCAAATCTTCATTTATTGGGGTTCAATCGGCAGATTGTACTTACCGATCCTCTGAAAGAACTTTTTCAGAGCCTCAAAATGACCTTCTCTGGTGGTTGACTTGTTATCATGTCATCCACGTACACCTCTACCTCCTTGTGGATCAAGTCATATAAAATCATTGTGGCTATTCTCTGATAAGTTATGCCTACGTTTTTCAAACCGAATGGCATCACCCTATAAGCAAACGTCCCCCATTCAGTGATAAAGGCTATTTTGATTCGATCAGCTATTTTGTTAAGGATCTGATTGTAGCCTGCATAACCATCCACGAAGCTATACATCATGCAAGCAGCTGCACTGTCTACTAACACGTCAATGTGAGGCAATGGAAAGTCATCCTTCGGACAAGCCTTGTTCAAATCTAGATAGTCCACACACACACGTACTTTGCCATTCTTCTTGGCTACCGGGACAACGTTGGCCAACCAGGTTGGATACTGTACCTCAATTAAGAACTTGGCCTCAATCTGTTTATGAATCTCTTCTTTTACCTTATCTGCCCATTCTGGCCTGAGCCTCCTAAGCTTCTGCTTGACAGGCTTATGGTCTTGGTATGTTGGGATGGCATGCTCTACGATTTCACGGTCTACTCCCGGCATATTTTCGTAGGTCTAAGCAAAGACTTTTTCTTATTTTTTTAAGATTCTCTCAAATTTTGCTCGCTCTTCAGGAGCTATGTTAGATGCTATTAAGATTTCTTTCCGGCTTTCTGAAGTTCCAAGATTAAATGGAGTAGCATCAGTTGAATCAATGTCAAATATGAATGAGTTATGATCATGATTATGCATACTGAAATCATCAGAAACATCGCAGAAGTAAGCAAAATCGCTCATTTCATTAATAGAACTGTAAATTTCATCAACATCACTAAAAAATTCAGGTGTAAAAAAAATCTAAGCTATCTTTTTCTTCTACTTTTGTCGGCACCGGTGTTGCAGATGACGGTTCTGAATCAAATTGGCACCTTGGAGGCATTGCAGCAACCCCCTGCATGACTTCACTCTGTCCCTTTGCAGTTTTGTCTTCCATCTTCGCTTTCCCTTTCACCCGGGCAGCCATCAGTCTCTCAGTAATAATTTCTTTGGGCGCTCCGTGGTCCCAGACTGTCTCTTTGGTCATGATTTCCTCATCCCAAAAAAAAATACTCACAATAAACTAAAAAGACACAATAAAACAGAACTAGTTTTGGTTTGAAAAATTAAAATGTTACTCCATCCAAAACTCAAAATGTTGCACTGTCCTCAGTGCAAGTAAGTGAAGCACACAAAGATATTTCTCAAAAATTTTCCCCTATACTGTGCAAAAGCTCATTGCAATTTAAAATTTATTACAATCATCTCAAAAATGGCAAATATAAAACAATTACTGTGCAAAACTAAAAACAATGCAAAATTCCTGTATGCCACCTATGCAAAATGAAGAAAACTCAAAACCTGTGCAAAAATCCAATAATCACTGTGCACAATGAAATACTCTAAAATCTGTGAGATTCATAGCCAACACAAATATTGTCTATCCTATCTCAAGGCATTGGCTCAGCCACACAATTTTAAAATATAATAAAGCAAATAAAAATAATATTATGCCTGACTACATCATTTTCATTAACTACAAAATAAATAAAGTACAAAATCTGTTATGAAAAAATCACTTCCTCAAAGATATACAATATATCACTGTGGTGGTCGTCTCAAATGTGGGGAAAATACAATGAACATAGGAGTAAAAAATTCACGAATCTCACCGCTCAACCTATCCAACTGCGTAATAATCCTCTGCTGGAAAGCCCCTAAGAATGCATATCTCTGCTCCGCTCCCAGGACCATATCTCTACGCACCTGCTCCATCTGAGTCTCTATAGAAGACAATCGCTCCCAAGCTCGCTGCACTGATAGGTCCATGCTAGAGATCAATTGCTCACTCTGAGAGGTAGCTGCCATAATCTCCGCCAATCCTCTACTTAACTCATCCAGTCTCTCCCAAACCCTCTCCTGGAAGACTGCCTACTCCCTCCACTACAAGAAAATTATCAAAAAATAACAAAAATTAGCAACCGAATTTATTAAATTTTTATTGCTAATTAAAATTAGCAACCGAAAATAGCAACCAAAAATTCGATTGCAAATTTGATTGTTGCTAAATTTAGCAACGGAAATATAATTCTGTTGCTAAATTTAAATTCGGTTGCTAAATTTAACAACGGAATTATTTTTCCGTTGGTAAATATAGCAACGAAATTTGTATTCCGTCAACGGAATACAAATTCCGTTGCTATATTTACCAACGGAAAAATAATTCCGTTGCTAAATATAGCAACGGATATTTTTAATGTCAGAAATTGTAAAATTTTAATCAATTTATTTATTTATAAATAAATATAATCCAAATTCATAATAAAATTCAAAAAAAAATATTTATTGATAATATAATCGGGACAATATATAACTTAGCATTTCATAAATAGATAGATGTCAATTACAATTGTTCCAAAAATATACATATATAAATATTCTTTTGATTTAAAAGAATAAAAATCTGATGAGTTACAAATATTTGCATTCTTCTATAAGCATGCAGTTAAGCTTGCAGCGATAAGTTCCACATCTAGATTATATGCTATCAAAGCACCCATTTCTTGTGGTAAATCTGCCATTACTAACCCTAAAGATTATTCTGAAGAAAAATCTAAACTTTCATCCTGATCTGAACCCGATATAGGTGCTAACTCTGGCAGCTCAAATAATGGATTTATGATTAATCATCTACTGGAATCCTAGACCACTTGGGCTAAAGGTCTATAGTTGCTAAAAAATTATGGAGTCAGAATGATGCATGAATGATATGTAATGCATGATCGTGCTATGCATGGAATAAATTTATGCATAAGATGATATGTACATGTGAAAATTGTGTGCGCAGAATAAAATGTACACACACGAAATGAAATGTATGATTTTTTATTCATTTGTCTATTTTTATCAATTAACATTTTTTTATTATTTTACATGCGCATGAATGACACATAATGTGTGAGCATGCTGTGCAACATTCACAACCACATTCAAGCAAGTACAACCTTCCAACCTGTTAACTCCCGCACATGATGTCAATTGGTCTCTCCCTAGGTGGGCTTAATCCATGGGTCAACAAGGGACCCTATGAACCCGTATAGTGCATGGCAAAAAACTGGCAACATAACGTCTCTCGGAACGCGCATACGTATGGGTTTCGGCTATCATGTATTTAAACACTTCAATCAAATTAAGCTGGACCCATCGGGGCATGAAAGCCTTTGATGGAAGACCACTTAATTCGTTTGATTTTGTTCAATACATGACGGCCCACATGATAAGCATTGTATTACGGTTCATCTCACCAAGGGGAAGTATCTATTGCCATTACATGAGCTTTAGTCAGGGTGATGTTACTTTAGGGCTACCCAAGCATGGTCCCTGCCAATGAGTCTAACTCATCACGAGCATAATGACCGATTAGGTCTCCATTTGATATACCAAGAGGTACTAGGCTTGAGCTAGTGATTATCCTTAACACTTTCCCACATTGAGTGAACATAGGGTCATGCTTCGAGAATGCATCGGGGTAGAATAACGGTACAAACTAACATAATTCTAAGGCTCTAGCATGATACGATGCAATTCTCGAAAAGAGATGGAATTTTAAGCTTGAAAAACTCAATTATACATTTTAACCAAGACTCTTTTGTTGGGTTTCATCAGAATAATTCAAATTAAACGCAGCGGAATAAAACAGAAACCCAAAATAGGATCCATGTATTTTCAATTGATTCAAAAGGAAGAGATTAATATTTACCGACCTTAGAACGAAATTAACACCTTATCTCGAACTATAGGCGCTGCTACAACCACGAATGCCCTCTACCGGTATCCACATGCACAAACCAATGAACAAAACTCGCAGGGGTGCTAGCTCCCTTCACGTGCGACTGAATTTTCTACATTTTCTTTCTCAAAGAAAATGGCGGCTAGGATTTTTCAAGTGGCGGTTGGGTTTTCTTTACTAAGAAAAATGACCACTCTTTTCTTTTCTCTCTTAGGAAAAATGTGATTAGGGTTAATCCAATATTAACCTATAATCAATGATATATATCTGTATATATTTTAAACCCTAAAGAGATAAATAAGGATATTATCTCTTATTCAAAATAAAGAGATATTTCTATATATATATATATATATATATATATATATATATATTTATTTCTTTCTTTCTTTCTTTTTCAAAATAATAAGAAATATTATATTAATACATATTATTATCTCATATTCAAAATACGAGATTTATTTATGTGTGTGTGTGTGTGTGTGTGTATATATATATATATATAATTATAATTTCGAAATTAAATATAAATACCTATATTTATATTATTCCGAAATACCCTAATAAAATCCATTTTGTTCATCTTTTGGTCTTGGTGTGTGACCTAATAGGTTTATATTAAGTTGGCAGTGGGCCCAATAAAAATACTAGGCCCACAAGTCATAATTGGTCTCTAGCAAGACATTATGACTACCCAAATAATTCTGATTCTAACCTGACAATAGAATATGCCATTATCCTTTTGTCACATGATATCTTGTTTGAACATAAGTCACGGTACATGTCAAACTTGTATTGTTCAAATATATAATTTCTCGATCACTAAGTAGACTGATAAATTCAAATGACATTGATTACACTATCAATTCATTCGAGCACGGCCATGCATTTTACAGTCCTACTTATCGAGGGGCCCAATAGATATCTCTCTCAAAAGAGAGGGACAAATTCCATCTTGATTATTCACTTTCCACTGCATAATTCTCATTATGTCCGATCATAAACTTTATAATTATCCAATTAAAGATAACGTTTGATTATGTCAAAATATAATGTTCCTTATGTAGGAAACCGTGATAACCTCAGGTTAAAGGATTCAATAATATATCTATTATAAGATCACTTGTGACACTATCCCATGTAGTGATCTTGCAGGGGGTCTATCTAGTTCTTTGTTCTCTAACAAATACCTATAGATTCGATTTATATCATCATATATAATTATCCCATGATTATCAATACAAATCTATACTAGTTTTAATTTATCTTTATGCCCTTTAGTGATAAATGACTAGGGATATCATAAATAACATTGTTATTTATAAACATTACAATAATATAACATGCCAATAACATTAATGTGAAGAAAATCATTACATATAAATGAAAATGTAATGATTACATTAAGGTCCAAATATTTGGCCTAAGGCATAACCACTAACATCTTTCAGAGCAAAGTCACAAAGTCCCCAGTGGAGTCGCCACTGTGTTGTGCACCGAACCGGAAAGGCCCCCAATAGGCCTGCTTTTAGGGCTCGAGGGATTGGTTCGCGTCATTTGATCTTAGGCAACATGACACATTTTGGAATACCCACCCAATAGAACATTGGGGAAGTTCATCTAGCCTCATGAAACCTTTAGGCACTTTTGAGGTATTTAGAGTCGCCACCCAATTTACAAGAAATTGGGAAAAGTCATCTAACCTCTATGGTCTAAAGCAGAGAGTGGTTCGGAACTTCACTCTTATTTATGCCTTGGTTAATTATAAATGAGTTTTTAGATTAGAAAATTTCATGTCTCATCTCACACGGCTAATGCAATTTATTAAAAGCGCATTTCAAGCATCGAGAAAGCGGTAAATGAAAGCTATAAATAAAGCAGTAAATAAAGGGGTAAACTCACAAAGCCACGCCATTTATAAAGGAGTAATTGGGAAAAATACAATCCCTCAAATGAAAAGAAAAACTAAACAAAATTAAAATGAAAATTGGGATAGAATACAATCCCCAAATGAAAGAAAGTTAAATAAAATTGCCCCAAAAATAATTAATTACAAGGGCCCACAAGATATATATAAACATAAAGTTAAACAATCAAGCAAAATTAATCAAAAGATGAGACATACATAAATCGGGATATTTATTCAGTTTGCGAACATTGGTTCCTTCATGATCACTTAAAGAGGGATCGAAGAATTATTTCGGCTATTGGCTTGAAAACCGGGATGAGTGATCCCATTTTTAGAAAATTTAACTTTTTATTTTAATTCGTGACATTTTGCATTCTTTGGCTAAAATCGAGGACATTGGTCCCAATTTATTAGTAAAAATCCCAATTTAGTTGTAAAATTATTTTCGTGATTTTTTAACTCACACGCGTATGAAATAAAATTATTTGATTTGAAAATAAATACGATTACATAAACAAGGGGGTAGATAAGGTCTCACCCAAGTGATGTATCCTCCTACGTGTCGTGACCCCTTCGTTTGGTCACGAAAATGCTCACACAAGCAAGATCACATTTTAAGCCCTAATAAAAAAAACAACAATAAAAATATTAGCAATAATTCTAAAATCAACTAAATAATAATAAAAATAAGGAAAATATAGCATGAAATTAACACACATACAAAAAGAATTAAGATGCCCCAATAAACTAGCCATGCAAACATAATAACAACAACAACAACAAAAACAACAACAACAACAACAACAACAATAAGAAGAAGAAGAAGAAGAAGAATAATAATAAGAAGAAGAAGAAGAAGAAGAAGAAGAAGAAGAAGAAGAAGAAGAATGACAAATAGTAATACTAAGAATAATAACACTAATGATAATAATAGTAATGATAATAATAACAATGACAATAATAATAATAACGATAAATAAATAATAACAATAATAATAATAATAATAATAATAATAATAATAATAATAATAATAATAATAATAATAATAATAATAATAAATCAATGAAGTTAAATAAGCAAACAAGAGGAAGGTAAATAAACATGTAGTAGAAAATAATAATATTTAGACATAAAATAAAAAAAATAAAATAAAGTAAATAAAATAAAATGAGATAGCAAAAATAGATAGATCCAAGAATCTTTACCCTCAAATTTTATGATTTGGAAGCAAGATATTTCAATCTAGTTTCTCTTATCAAGATTCAAAAATAAACTCAAAAAGATTAAAAAAAAGCAAGAATACAAAAACTCAAAAAATTGATTTTTGAGGTTTGATGCTAAAACTCAAGCTAAGGAAATTAATTTCCTTCCTCAAGTTAATCCAACCTCACAAAACATTTTATAGATCTAAGAAAAATAAAAAAAGATGAAGAAAGATGAAAAAAAGAAATTTTTCCTCTCAAAAATAGGGTTTTTCTCTCAAGAAAGCCCTCTCCAAATTTTCCCTCCAAAAATCCCCTTTCTCTCTCCAAAATATTCTATTTATACCCATTATTAAGAGAAAACCCTAATTTAATTGGGAAAATAGTTTAATAAACAAAAAATACTAAAAAAATGGATTAAAAGCCCCAAAAAAGGCCAAACGCCTATTTTCAGCGGAAAATGGGGGGCTTACATTTTTTTCAGCCGCGAGTCACGAAATTTTTTTTTTTAAACTTTTTTTGACAAAAGACTATCAATTTCAACCTTCATTTTTTATTTTTAACTTTCAAAATATATTTTTTTTTATTTATTTTCTAAAAAAGACAATGTTGACAAGGAAACAATCGATGCTCACTTTCTTGACGATGAATCGGTCCTTATTTTCATCATTGAGTAATCCTGATCTTCGACCGCCTCAGGACCCGGTGTCTACACCTCCACCACCTCCAAAATCGAGCTCAAATAAAAAGGGTAAACTTCATTTCTGTTTCATGCATTCTATTCTGTTTCTTATTGTTTGCTTTTTTGCAGCCATAAAGAGAAGCTCCAATCCGAGCATAGCCGAACTAATAAGGGCCAAGAGGCAAAAATCTAGAGGAAGCCCTTTTACTGCTGTAAACAAAACTAGCCATGCAAACATAATAATAATAATAATAATAATAATAATAATAATAATAATAATAATAATAATAATAATAATAATAATAATAGCAACAACAACAACAACAACAACAATAAGAAAAAGAAGAAGAAGAAGAATAAGAATAAGAATAAGAATAAAAATAATGATAATAGTAATACTAAGAATAATAACACTAATGATAATAATAGTAATGATAATAATAACAATGACAATAATAATAATAACGATAAATAAATAATAATAACAATAACAATGATAACAATAATAATAATAATAATAATAATAATAATAATAATAATAATAATAATAATAATAATAATAATAATAAAAACCAATGAAATTAAATAAGTAAACAAGAGGAAGGTAAATAAACATGTAGTAGAAAATAATAATATTTAAACGTAAAATAAAATAAATAAAATAAAGTAAATAAAATAAAATGAGATAGCAAAAATAGATAGATCCAAGAATCTTTACCCTCAAATTTGATGATTTGGAAGCAAGATATTTCAATCTAGTTTCTCTTGTCAAGATTCAAAAATAAACTCAAAAAGATTCAAAAAAATCAAGAATACAAGAACTCAAAAAATTGATTTTTGAGGTTTGATGAGAAAATTCAAGCTAAGGAAATTAATTTTCATTCCTCAAGTTAATCCAACCTCACAAAATATTTTATAGATCTAAGAAAAATAAAAAAAAAAAAGATGAAGAAAAATGAAAAAAAAGAAAATTTTCCTCTCAAAAATAGGGTTTTTCTCTCAAGAAAACCCTCTCCAAATTTTCCCTCCAAAAATCCCCTTTTCTCTCTCCAAAATATTCTATTTATACCCATTATCAAGGGAAAACCCTAATTTAATTGGAAAAATAGTTTAAAAATCAAAAAATACAAAAAAAAATGGATTAAAAACCGCAAAAAAGGCCAAATGCCTATTTTCGGCGGAAAACGGGGGGCTTACAATTTTTTAGGCCGCGAGTGGCCGAAATTTTTTTTTTAAAACCTTTTTTGACAAAGACTATCAATTTCAACCTTCCTTTTTTATTTTTAACTTTCAAAATATATATTTTTTTATTTATTTTCTAAAAAAGACAATGTTGACAAGGAAACAATCGATCCTCACTTTCTTGCCGATGAATTGGTCCTCATTTTCATTATTGAGTAATCCTGATCTTGGACCGCCTCGGAACCCGGTGACTACACCTCCACCACCTCCAAAATCGAGCTCAAATAAAAAGGGTAAACTTCATTTCTGTTTCTTGCATTCTAATATGTTTCTTATTGTTTGCTTTTTTGCAGCCATAAAGAGAAGCTCCAATCCGAGCATAGCCGAACTAATAAGGGCCAAGAGGCAAAAATCTGGAGGAAGCCCTTTTACTGCTGTAAACAAAATTAGCCATGCAAACATAATAATAATAATAATAATAATAATAATAATAATAATAATAATAATAATAATAATAATAATAGCAACAACAACAAGAATAATAATAATAATAATAATAATAATAATAATAATAATAATAATAATAATAATAATAATAATAATAATAATAATAATAATAATAATAATAATAAGAAGAAGAAGAAGAAGAAGAAGAAGAAGAAGAAGAAGAAGAAGAAGAAGAAGAAGAATAAGAAGAATAAGAATAAGAATAAGAATAAGAATAAGAATAATGATAATAGTAATACTAAGAATAATAACACTAATGATAATAATAGTAATGATAATAATAACAATGACAATAATAATAATAACGATAAATAAATAATAATAACAATAACAATGATAACAATGATAATAATAATAATAATAATAATAATAATAAAAACCAATGAAATAAAATAAGTAAACAAGAGGAAGGTAAATAAAAATATAGTAGAAAATAATAATATTTAGACATAAAATAAAAAAAATAAAATAAAGTAAATAAAATAAAATGAGATAGCAAAAATAGATAGATCCAAGAATTTTTACCCTCAAATTTTATGATTTGGAAGCAAGATATTTCAATCTAGTTTCTCTTGTCAAGATTCAAAAATAAACTCAAAAAGATTCAAAAAAATCAAGAATACAAAAACTCAAAAAATTGATTTTTGAGGTTTGATGGGAAAACTCAAGCTAAGGAAATTAATTTTCATTCCTCAAGTTAATCCAACCTCACAAAATATTTTATAGATCTAAGAAAAAAAAAAAAGATGAAGAAAAATGAAAAAAAGAAAATTTTCCTCTCAAAAATAGGGTTTTTCTCTCAAGAAAACCCTCTCCAAATTTTCCCTCCAAAAATCCCCTTTTCTCTCTCCAAAATATTTTATTTATACCCATTATCAAGGGAAAACCCTAATTTAATTGGAAAAATAGTTTAAAAATCAAAAAATAAAAAAAATGGATTAAAAACCCCAAAAAAGGCCAAATGCCTATTTTCGGCGAAAAATAGGGGGCTTACATTTTTTTCGGCCGCGAGTGGCCGAAATTTTTTTTTTAAAACCTTTTTTGACAAAAGACTATCAATTTCAACCATCCTTTTTTATTTTTAACTTTCAAAATATATTTTTTTATTTATTTTCTAAAAAAGACAATGTTGACAAGGAAACAATCAATCCTCACTTTCTTGCCGATCAATCGGTCCTTATTTTCATCATTGAGTAATCCTGATCTTGGACCGCCTCAGGACTCGGTGTCTACACCTCCACCACCTCCAAAATCGAGCTCAAATAAAAAGGGTAAACTTCATTTCTGTTTCTTGCATTCTAATATGTTTCTTATTGTTTGCTTTTTTGCAGCCATAAAGAGAAGCTCCAATCCGAGCATAGCCGAACTAATAAGGGCCAAGAGGCAAAAATCTGGAGGAAGCCCTTTTACTGTTGTACCGAAAGGCCACCTGGCACCTCCGAACTTAAGCTCCCCCCTAACCTCGCCGAGCTCAAGTGTTCTGGCTCGAAGCCCTTTTTCCACCTCTACAGCTCAATCTGTGCCCATAGTAGTGCCAAACAACTCTCTCCAATTGACATCTACCCGAGCTACAACGTTTGAGCACTCCTCCGAGAGCAGAGAAAAGGCACATGCTCCTGATCAGAACTCATGGGCTGAGGAGCTGAAAACTCTGGCTGACTATGGGCATAAGTTCTAGCAATGACAAGAGAAGTCCTGGACGAAAGAGAACATGGACTTGAACACTTTTGTTCATCAGATAGCATGCGTTCCCTCGGAGGCCACGCCACTAGTGCAACTTAGTGCTAAGTAGCTAAGTCATGCCATCAAGAAGTATGAAGTGGAGGTAAGTTACATAGCTCAGTAATTGTTATATGCTCTGCCATTAGGATAGTTCATATAATTAACTTTATGTTCAGGGGTGCATGATGGCGGGAGCGGCCATCAAAAAGATGAACAAGCTTATCCTTGCCTTGAAAAGGGAGGAAAAAGAGGCAACCCAGCTCCAGTGCCAACTTGGTGAGGCGAGGGCCAAGATGGAGGCAGCGGAGAAGCGGGCTCTAGAGGCCGAGAAGAAAATGCTCGCCAAAGGAAGCAATATAGCTGAGGCTAAGGAAAGAGCCGCTGCGGCCAAAGCTAGCCTAGACCAAGAGAAGGGAAGGAGTCGACCTACTGAATCCGGCTTGGAGCGAGCGAATAAAGAGAAGGGCGAGTTGGAACAGAGGTGTTCGGAGCTCGAATACCAAGTAGCAGATCTGGCGGCTGATAAATGTGTTTCATTCGGCGGTAAGCTGATTCAATCAGTGAAGGACCGGCACCCGAACATGGACTGGTCCTGGCTGGATGAAGTTTAACCCAACGAATGAGAACCGGACTGCCAGTTTTTAATTTGTAACTTTCTGAATTGTAACTCTTATTCAATAAATGAAATGAGTGTTCTTCCAAACTAAACAATCGCATTATTTCATGAGCCTGAAAAATAGTTCTATATACTCGGATAGCAATGTAGTCACTATAAATGTAGCTTTTGAAAATTCAATCAAGTATTAGAGAGATGAACTAATAATTGAAAGAATGCTCGCGGTGATACTGCTGAACTGAGCTTTTCATTGTTAATAAAATATGTTTGGATAGTGATTTAGCTGTACCAAGATTACAATAAAAAAGTGCTCATGGAGAACCTACAGAAATGAGCTTACAATAAATAAAAAAGAATGCTCGTGGCGAACCTACCGAAATGAGCTTACAATAAATAAAAAGAATGCTCGTGGCGAACCAGCCGAAATGAGCTTACAATAAATAAAAAAAAATGCTCGTGGCGAACCTGCCGAAATGAGGTTACAATAAATAAAAAGAATGCTCGTGGCGAACCTGCCGAAATGAGCTTACAATAAATAAAAAGAATGCTCATGGCGAACCTGCCAAAATGAGGTTACTACTGAAAATATAAATAAAAAAGAATGCTCGTGGTGAACTAGCCGAAATGAGCTTACAATAAATAAAAAGAATGCTCATGGCGAACCTACCGAAATAAGCTTACAATAAATAAAAAGGAATGCTCATGGAGAACCTGCCAAAATGAGCTTACAATAAATAAAAAGAATGCTCATGGTGAGCGTGGACCGAGCACGCGACCTTCGTATCATAACTACATTTTGGCAGGGGCCCTTAGGGAAGCAGCAGCAACTAAATCAGGGAAGAGATCCATTGAAAAAATCTGAAAGTTCCACGCTCATCGCACCAAATGATGACAGTTCAAAATTCTTGAGCTAGCAGCTTAAAATGGTCAGCTGAAAACAAAGAATTCCGGCGGGTTTCCGATCAAGAATACTCCAACGGTCAAGTCAGGAAGATTAACGATAAAGGTATTGTAATTGGAAAGGAAATCAAGAAAAAAAAAATACCTGGATTCCCCCTTTTATAGAGTTAGGAATCAGTGTTGGAGAAATAGTCCTTTTCCGCGTGGGACATGTATTCCCAATGGAGCTGAAGCTGGGAGTCCTAAATGGAGCAGAACTTAAAGACTCTAAGTAGATAAGAATCTTTCCATATCAGATAAGATTAATCCCTAATTAGATAGGGTTGAATTACTGATTAGATAAGGTTGATCACGAAAAAATCGTGTTGCAAGGGAATGAAAGTCCTTAAAAAATTCCGACAATCCTGATAACAGAGGAAGACGAACTCTTTCTGGGCTATTGGATAATACCGAGCTATTATTCAAAGATTTCAGATAACTCGGCTGTCTAGGCCCAATAACAAGACGAAACCGAACTCCTTGAAAGGGGTGTTCGATTATCTATTATTATTATTATTATTATTATTATTATTATTATTATTATTATTATTATTATTATTATTATTATTATTATTATTATTATTATTATTATCAAACTTAATCTATTTCTTTGATTCATTTTAATTATCATATACTTTCTTTAAATTTCTTTTTAATTTTTGTTTTGACACTAACATTGACAAATTACAGTTTTATGCCTAAAATTTCAATAAATTATGGCTTTGCCCTTTTATGTCCATTAATTACCATTTTACCACTATTTATCTATTTATTTTTCACACTTTAATCATTATTTAACATGTAAAAATTACAATTATGCCATTTTTCACACCGAATCCACTATATGACATAAATAATTACAATTTAGTCCCTAAATTTCTTTTTTTTATTACACTTTAAACTTCTTATTTTAACATTTTTCACTTTAGTATTTAAGTATTTATCTTTCTATATTTACTCTATTTAATTCAGTTTCTTTATTTTGCCCCTAGTATTAATCTGGTAGACAATTCCAAACCGGATACACGAGATGTGAACTCTATAGGTCCATTATATTTTAGAGTGACCCCGAAGAACCACCCAAACATTTATATTTCATTTCATTGTACATTTCAACATTTTATCATTTTAGTAGACCGTCATTGGCCTACTAATGCGAGTAGTCATGACTCGCTACAGCAGTATAGGTGTCCCTATGGCTAGCCAACTATATCCTGAGCTAGATTTGACCATCAGACTACTACTAACATAACACTTTATTAACTTATCATGCACATAACATTATTTATTTCACATGACATTTCATACACCTTCATCATTTAACCATCAAAGGATCAATGCCGTACTTAACTTCTTTTCTGTTATTTTCCATTTCCTTTCACTTATTATATAATTCTAATTTTGATTGTATCATTATTTCATTAAATATAACTTATACCATAATCTTCACTTAGTACATAATGCAATATCAATATTTAAATCATTCAATAATAATATGAAAATCCCAAATAAATTACTATACATTCTATTTTAATTTTATATTTATTCTATAACATTTATTTCATTTAAATTAACCATATATACACTAATTTTCTTTACCTATGTATTCGGTTTATCTTAAATCTACCATCTGTATTTCTTTTATTCCCATTCATCATTTATCTCATTAAATTTCATGTAAATTTGCATAACTACATATTTAACTTACATTAAATATCAAGTACACCTTTATATATTCTATTAGTATACAATTCGGCCAACCTACTTTATTTCCTCATTCAAATCTTTTCTTACTTGTTCCATTTTTCTATGTTAATTATTTCTTTGTCTTAACTTCATTTTTGTCAATTCTTCATTTACATATAACATGCTACATATATTTACTTAATTCATATTACAATATTAATTTACATTATATTCAATATTCATCCAAAAATTTCACATAAACTAATATACCCTCCACAATAATTATACAATCATTTTATAACATAATATTCATTAAATTACATAAATATACCATAATATATCTTAGATATCCATTCGGCTATGTCTTGTAATTTACACTCAAATTTATTTTAATTTCTTAAATCATTTATTTAGCTAATTTACATATTAATTAACATGAATATAGCATTATCTATCATAGTATACCCTTGTATTCCTTAGTATTTCTTAAGTATACCATTCAACCCAACTTAAGTTTCTACTCACAAATTAATTCTTTCCATTTTAAGCATACAAGCCATCATTTTTAACATCCTTTATCATGTTTATAAGCTTATTTTCAATTTAACATGCACAAATCACATACATACACTATGAACATATATTAAAACTATACATAATCAATGGAAAGAGTGGGATATTGTATCCCCTAACCTTACTTTCTTGTTCTCCACACCTTAAATATCATTTTCTTGCCTTAACTCCTTAAAACACCATCACCTCCTTAAAATTCCTCAATTTTGAGACATAACCTTTTTCACTTACTTTTTCCCACATATTTCACTTCAAATGAACTCTTGAGACCATTACCAATGAAAAGAAAGGGTAAATTTTACTTAGGAATGTTAAATTTATTGAGAACTTTGGAAGAAGAATGAAGAAAATTATGCAAGAAAATGGAGAGTACCATTCGGCCAAGGAGAAAGAGAAGAGGGCTAGAGAGAATTCTGGAGAATGGAAGATATTTCAGCCTTATATAAGGGTCTTGAGTGGGCTTGGGTTTGGTTCAACCAATTGGGCCAACCCAAAAGCCCATTTAGATTTATAAGCCCATTTTCTAATCCAAAATTATTTCTATCATTTTCCAAGTTTAATTCCTCCCAAAATTAATTCTATAATTCATAAAATATATGTATTAGATTTCATAAAAATTTTCAAGTCAATCAGATACCATTTCTTGGTCCGGTAATTTCTTACTAGTCCGATAACCTAATTTTCTGTCTTACCATAAAATTTATTTTTCATCACCATATGATTCCCCTCATTATCTAGAGCAAATCTGTGTTTTCAGATAATTTTTCTGAGCTCCATAGCTCCATTTAGAACTCGGTCAACTCTTGGTTAAACCAATCAACTATGGTCAAACTGGTCCGCCCGATTTGATTCTCTGGTTGAACCGGTTCGGTTCATTATTCATCATCCCCTTCCTTTATGCTCTTAATAGCCTATTTAATGTTGGTTCAACTCAATTTAGGTCCATTTTCGATCCGGTTCAATTGAATCGGTTCGATTCACCAACTTTTCCACATTACCGAAAAATTACTTTTTCAATACCAAGCTCTTCTACACATTATTCTAAGTCTATCTATACCTTCTAATGTTTTGAAAACCGGATTGAATCATTCGGTCGAACCGGTAGAAGGTCCGCTTCTAAAAACATATATAAAAACGGGACTAGATAAAAATCGGATGGAGCCGATTTGAGCCGGTAAAAATCGGTCAAATATTGAACCAAAAAGATCCCATTTTTGTCCCAAAACACCAAAACGGTGTCGTTTTGCACTACAAAAAAATCCCAAATTAGCGACGGACAACAAAATTCAGAATTGGTCGTGAAAGACCATTTTTTCCAATTTTAGCGATGAAAATAAAGAATCCGTCGCTAAATTTTGACAGCAATTTATGGCATTTTTTTTGCGACTATTTAGCGACTAAAAAATCCATCGCTACTTTTTGCAACTAATTTAGCGACTAAAAAATTTGTCGCTAAAATAGTGATGGAAATATCAGTCGTTAAATTTTGAGGCAATTTTAGCGACTTCGTTTGCGACGGATTTAGCAACTAAACTTGTTGTTGCTAAACACACTTGAATTAGCGACGGAATAGCGACGAATTTTTTTGTCCCTAAAAAATTTTCAAATTTGTTAATTATTAAAACAATATTTTAGAAATTGAAGTGGCACTTTTGCGACGGAATAATCCTTCACTATTTCGTCGGTAAAATTGATTATAATATTAATAAAAATATGCATACATACTTATAATTATTAATTAGTTTTAATATTTTTGCTTTACACATGAAATTATATTAAAATTCATTCTCTTTGCTAATTCCGATAAGATTAACATTTAATCTTGAAAATATATAATTAAAACAATTGTAAATAAAATTTAATATTTTTTTAGTACTTTCATTGATTAAGATAAATTTTTCAATTGTAATTTTTTTTTAGCTTTGAATCGTTTTATATTATGAATTTTATTTTTAATTTGTCTAAAATAATTTTTTTTTATTTTTAATTATTTAAAAATTTAATGAAAATATTAATTAGATGGGCAAACTGAAATTAATATTAATAAAGAAATTTATTAAAGAATATGTATTGATATTATTTTCGATTTTTAAATTAATAACTTTGACTAAATGAATTATATATACAAATAAATAATTAAATTAATATATATATGTATATATATAGATAAAAAAAATAAAAAATAACCCGGTCGAAAAAAAAATTTATTGAATATTAACTTTAAATCCGAAAATAGTTAAGTGTCAATTTTAATTAAATAATTAAATCATAAATAAAATAAATAAATAAATACTTAAAGAAAAAAAAAAGAAGAACATAGAATTTAAAATCAAAGGAAAGGAAAAACGCAGTTTAGTATAGAAAATGAGAGAGAGAGTGTAACGCCCCAAAATAATGAACCCGAATAGTGAGGATAATGAACCCGATATTTTGGGCAAATAAATAGAATAATTTAAAAAGGGAGCAAGTGTAAAATATTAAAATTTAGGGGTTTAATTTGGTGGTAAATATTGGTGTGTGGGTGTGTTGGGAAGGATAAAATAGTAATTTAATATAAAAAAAGAAAAGAGAAGAAAACCCAAAACTACGTCGTTTTGGGCTTCCCTTTCCATCTCTTCTTTCCTTTTCTTTGTTTTCTTTCTTTTCCCTTTCTCTGCCCCGATCCCGTTCAAGCCCCCCTCCCTCGATCTGCTCCTCCTCCCCGTCGCTCCTCGCCGCCCAGCCCCCCTATCCTCACTGCCAGCCGGTCACGTCGCCTCCTCTCTTTCCCCCTCTTTCGCGGGCGACAGCAGCAACAGCTGCCCCTCCTCCTCATGCCGTTTGGAGTCGAGATTTGCAGCCCTGCCCGACGCCTCCTCCTCCTCCTCGTCACCGGCCACTAGTTGCACCATTAGCCCCTCTAAAGTGAGTGATCTTGACTTGAAATTTGGAGGTTTGAGGAAAAATATTTAAGGGTAGATTTTGGGAGTTTAGGGATTTAAAATTATAATTTTAGGAATTTAATGTTTTAAGCCTAGAATAAGTTAGATTTCTAATTTTTAAGTAATATAGTCAAGTTAAATTACATTTTTATCAAGATTTATTGAGTTTATGGTTGAATTATTGTGTGTATATATGAAGAGGAAGAAGAAAACGTGAGGAACAAAGGGTTAGTTTATGAAGTTTTTTATTAAGAGAGTTAGTTTATGAAGGTTTTTATTTGAAAACAAAGATGAATCATTAAATTTGTGACTTGGCTTGTTATGATTTGATGAATAACAGATCTAGTGAAACGTATAGCTATTTCGATTTGCCGTTCTTACAGGTACTCATTTGCATTCTCTACCCGTTTATGAGTTTGATTTGTTGTATTGTTTTTAGTTATGTATTTAATTCGATTTTATGTTTTTGATGGGAATTTCTTTTTTCCATGGGGAAGTTATCTTCTAAGGATTCACTCAACATTGTTGAAGCTGATATTCAACATGCCAATACTCTGTAATCATCTACCACTACAAGAAAAATGCCCTTTAACGAAGGAAAATTCGATCGTTAAAAGTCAAAATCCGGTCGTTAAAGACTTTTAATGACCGAAAAATCCAGTCGATAAAAACCCCTTCGTTAAAAGTATAGATGATCAGATTTTGAATCCGGTCGTTAATATTTTTAACAATCAAAACGTTTTCGGTCGTTGAATAGTGATTTTTAGCAACCCAATTTTCCTTTCGCTAATTGTATTCACTTTCAACGAAAGGATTTTCGGTCATTAAAGATACCTTTTAGTGACCGGATTTTCCCTTCACTAAAAGTATTCACTTTCAACGAAAAAAAATTCGGTCATTAAAAATATCTTTTAACGACCGAATTTTCTCTTCGCTAATTGTATTCACTTGAATGAGAACAGTCATGAATTTAACTCTTGGTATCTGATGTACCCCTACCAGTCCCAGGCACCATAGCTGTCCCTTGCTTCTTACCCCTGGTCATTAAACTAAACACAGATTCAGTCGGTGGTGCCATATGAGAATCCCTAGATCTCTTACCTGAATGAGACCCACTACGGTTGGAATTCCTCTTCTGCATTCTTTCTTTTTGTATCTCTAAAGACCTCTCAGCTCGCATAGCAGCTTGAAATATCCGATAGTAACTTATATTATGCTCAGTAGCCAACGAAATCAATAATGCCTTGATTTGTTCAATTAATCTTGCCTCAAACTGCTGACATCTAAACTTTTCAGTCAAGACACCAAGCGGTGCATACTTACTCAATTGGCAGAACTCCTTCTCATATTCTGCCACTGATATTGCTCTCTGCCTCAAGTTCAGAAATTGCTTCCAATTCGCCTCTCTATATGCCTTGGTTACATACTTATTCCGAAATTCCTTTTCAAACAATTCCCAAGTAATCAGATCCGAAAGCATTGGATGCTGCAAAACTAGTTTCCACTAATCATACATAGCACCCTGAAGCAATGATACCACGCATTCCACTCATTGGTCCGGAGGGCACCTTATTTCTCCAAGAACCCTTTGCACCTTTTCTATCCAATACTCCGCTTTATCAGATTCATCCAATCTTGTACCATGGAACTCCTCTGCTCCATGCTTCCTTAATGATTCTAGTGGAGCCTTTAGTGTTGTCATTCGTTCCAGAACTCTAGCTATGTCCTGAGACATCTTTAATAAAGCCTCCATCGGAACCACCAGAACCTCATTTCCAAAACTGGTTGGCCTAGACTGACCAGACCCAGACACTTTCACTTCTCGGGGATTAACACTTTTAGCTGTTTCTTGCCTCGAGTTATGAGAGGGATCCATCAATCTACACAATTAAACAAGGACGTCCGCATTAAGTCAACACAACTATGCACAACTATTCTACCCAATTACCCAGAAAAAAGCTAAATATAGGCTCTGATACCACAACTTGTGATGCCCATTCCTGACCACAAGATTAGCTCAGCTATAGCAGTCGAGAATGGTCGCCACACAGCAAAACACACGAACATAACGCTAGGATACACATATGCCAAAGCCTGTATAATAAAATTTCATTACTCATGCACACCCATGCAGCGGATATTTTACGCTAGAGCTCAAACACATTCACATACTTATATATATTATACACATATTGGTACGGAACTTACTTTTACATCCATACATATTTATTGGTTGACAAAAGATTATACATTACTTATACAAAATATACTGCCCAAAAACCCAAAACTTACACTATAAGCTCCTAGTATTGACTGTTGGCAATGCGGATCCATCCTTCACGATCACCTCGCATCCCGATCACCTCGCATCCGAACCTACACGGATTAGCAAACCCGAGTGATAACGCTTAGTGGGAAGGACAATATATGCATGTATATATAGCATACAATTCAATCATTACTAAAATAAAAGATATATATCATATTACAAGCATAGTAACAGTGACTTCAGCTTAGCAATATTCATGTATCATGTATGCACATACTCTGTATTCATGTACTAAATTAGTCACAACTCATATATATTATTCCCCACATTCATGTACACATTTCTTATTGAACTCATAATTAGTTCTACCACATTTCACATTATTCACATATTACTCTTATTAGTTTAGCCTTGCCTGCAATTCAAATATGCGGATAATGGGTATCGCATTGGTACCCCATGGGTACATTAATCATATTGGTATCCTAAGGTACTGAAATATCAACATTAATTTCGCATTGAGAAATCCAAAAAGGATTTAAATCGCATTGTGATTCCAGAGGAATCAGACGCATTGGCCTGCAGCGCTTAGACCCTATAGGCATGCCTATCTATCCACTACTTGACTCGCAGGCTAAATTATTAATCCGGTTATTTTTATTATCATATTAAGTATAGTAATATGATATCATTCAATTATACCTCATCACATTGTTCATATACATTATGGTACGTATTAAAATTCCCTCATCATGGCATATAAATACAATCATATGTAGATACATATTTACCAACATAAATCTCATGTATGTATAATCATAAACACACATCTATAATAAGATTGAGATCATATACATATTTAATTACCATTTAGTAACTGTAATACCATTAAATAAGGTTTAAAACAAAAACAAGTTCAAACGGAACGAAAAGGGACTGAAATAAAAAACTTTCAAATTTCAAAACAGAATGCATTTACACGACGGTATGGAAAAGCCTTACCCCCATGTAAAAAGTCCAACACAGGAAATCATCCAAACAGAATGACTTTACATAGCGGTATGCAAAGTCCTTACCACCATGTGAAATCACGAATAGCCATTGTGAAGAATAGAATGCAATCACACGGTGCTATGCCCATTTCATACCGCCGTGTGGATCACCCTATGACGCGCGCCGGACCCGGCCGCTTCCCGAGTGCCTGCTTTTAGGGCCCGAGAGGGGTTTGCATATTTTGATCTTGGGCAATCATGAGATATCTTGGACACCTCTTTCCAGTAGAACATTGGAAATATCATCTAATCCCCTAAAGTCGCCACCCAATTTACAAGAAATTGGGAAAGTTCGTCTAACGTCGAAGGTCTTAAACCAGAGAAGGTGTTTGGAACTTCACTCTTATTAATGCCTTAAGTTAAGTTATAAATGGGTTTTTAGCAATTGAAATTCCATCTCTCATCTCACGCGATCATGTAAGAAATTTAAAGCGCATTTCAAGCATTTTTGGAAAAGCAGTAAAGAAAGCAATAAAGAATACGATAAAAAATTACAAGTGAAAAAAATGAAACAGAACAATCCCCCAAAATAAAAATGCATAAATAAATAAATGAATAGAATTGCCCCAAAATTAATTACAAGGGCCCGAAATAAATACTAAACAAGAAAAATAAAATAAAAGACATCATACATAAATCGGGACGTTTATTAGGAACATCGGTTCCCTTATTTTCACTTAAAAAGATAGAAGAGCTATTTTTGGTGTTTATCGATAAAATTGGGATAAGTGATCCCATTTTTAGAAAATTAACTATTCTTTTCAAAAGTAAGTTTTTATGGGTTAAAATTAGGACATTGGTCCCATTTTATTAGCAAAATCCCAATTTATTAATATAAAATTTTTTATGTGATTTTTAATTAATGTGCATAAAAATAAATTAATTTATTACATATTACATAATAAAACGAAAATAATGAGAAATAACTAAAAATACTAAAAATATTAAAATATGACAAATTCCACCAAAATGATGTCTTCAAATCTCCATGGGCTCCCACTTACCATTTGAAAGGTTCACACATAAAAAATAAGTATTGTAATAAAAACACAAATAAAGAGGATGTTAGTAATAAAAAATAGATTTAAACATATAACATGTAAAAATGAATTAAAATAAATAAAATGCATCACGCAACAAATTAAACATGTAACATATGAAAATGAATTAAAATAAGTAAAATACATCATACATGACAAATCAATTAAATGACACAATAAAAATATGTAACTTATCATATTAACAATTCAACATGCATAAAAAGCATAAATAATAACAATAATAATAATAAATTATAACAATAAACAAGAATAATAAAAGTAATAATAACGACAATGATAATAATAACAAATAATGATAACAATAAATAATAATAATAATAATAATAAATAATACTAACAAAAATAAAAATAATAATGGTAATAATAATAGTAATAATACATAATAATGATAATAATGATACTAATGATGATAATGATCATAATAGTAATAATAATAATAATAATAATAATAATAATAATAATAATAAAAATAAAAATAAAAATAAAAATAACAACAAAGAAGATCAACAATTAAATAAACATACAAGAATAACAAGAAATAGAATAAACAAAACATGTTAAATAATACTACTAATAATAATAATATATGAAAAAAAATGATTATAATAATAATAAAAAAAACAATAGCAACAAAAGATGAACAACCAAATAATTATACAAGAATAAAATAAAATATTCTAAAAAATTAAATCACATAAACAACAAAAACAACAAAAAAGATTTACATGATTTACATGATGACTAATTAATTAAAAAAAATTAAATTAAAAAATTGAGCGTAGAATGCTTACCCTCAAAATTTGATGTGATGAATAAAGGCAGATGATCAATTTCTTTGTCTTGATTTATAAAAATAAAATATATAATAAAATTTTATCTCAAGAACAAATAATTAATTTATTTGTCTTAAGGAAAAAATTGTAAAAAATAAGTAAGAAAATTCACAAGAACAAATAATTAATTTATTTATCTCAAGAATTGCCTTAGGAAAAATTCAAAATATTTGGGGAATTTGTTCTTGAAGAAGAAGAAAAAAGAAGAAGAAGAAGAAGAGAGAAAATATATTTTTCTTAAGCAAAATCCCCCTCAAAATTCTCTCTAAAAAATAATTTATACCCCCAAAAAATTCAGATTTTTAATGAAAAAATTAAATCAATTTAATTTCCATAACCACAAAAAACTGAAGAATTTGAAGAGTTTAGAATCCAAAAGGTTTTTAAATTAAATATCAACAAAAAAAATGAAGAAAAACACTTAAAATTGGACCAAAAATGCCCAAATGGGCTGTCGGGGACGGGCACAGGGGCGAATGACGCCCGTCGGCGTGCCCGACGAGCGTCGCTGCATGCAGCGCGTGCGACGCCCAGCTCTTCGCTCGCGCGCGGTGCCAGTGCTCGGGCGAGTGCGCCCCGCTCACCCAGCCTGCCGCAGGCCCGACACTCGCAATTTTTTTTTTAATTTTTGTTAAAATACTATAATTTCAAAACATACCCTTTTTGTCTCAAAATAATTTTTTAAAATATTATTTTTAAAATGCATTTTTATTTATTTTTAGTAAATCACACCGATAAGGAAATCGTCACTTCCAACTTTTATTTTTGCCTATAAACAGGCACACTTAATTTCATCATTGGGTAATCCTGATTTAGGCTGCCTCGGGACCCGGTGTCTACACACCCCAAACCCTGAAATTTTAAACAGAAACAAGCTAAATTCCAGTTTTGCTATACCAATTGTCAAGTTAACCATGCCTTTAAAAAAAAACTTCCAATGATCAATTCTCATTTCAATCATTTGTGTTCACATGAGCATGCCATTAATCTCATTCCCTCCAATCAACTCTCACTCATTACCAATCACATTATTTAGTCAAAATAGGGTACATGTCAATGCCACCCCAATTCTCAATTCAAATACACATTCCAACATTCAAATAAACACAAATCAAGCAATATACATACAAATATACAGATAGTTTCCCAAACCTTATCGCCTAAGCTCCTAATGCTTCTCTTAATCACTTTACACTTGCTTCTCCAATCTTAGCTTTTCCTTTATCCTTCCTTAGTTCTTCCACTACAAACAGAGTCCAATTCCCGAATTGGAAAATAATGTCATTACCAATTAATTTCAAAAGAAATGAGATGAAAATGAAGGAGAATCCATTAAATAACCACTTACCTTGCTAATTGTTCATCCTACAATTCCTTACACCATGCAATCCATTGAATTCTCACACACACCAACTATAAATCTCAAGATTACTCAATGAAATGAAGAAATAGAAAAGTTAGAAGAAGCTCAGCCGTGGAGAAGAAGAGAATGCAGAAAACTGCACTTTCTCTCTCCAAAATCCTTTATATTGCATGGCTTGAGTAACTTGGCAAAGCCCCCAAGCCACACATGGACTCCACTTCCTCTTCTTCAAATCTGCCATTCTTCCCTTAATCCTCATTAGCCTTAATTCACTTAGTTAATTTAATTAATACCACTTAGTAATCAATCATGCACAAGTGCGAATGAGCCACTTAACTTATTTTATTTTCTTCAATTAGGTCCTCAATTACTTACACTTAAGTCCTCAATCATTTACACTTTAAATCCAGATTTTAACACACTTCAATTTAGCATGCTCACTTTTCACAATTAATCACTTTACCACTAGGGTACATTTCCGGCCATTACACGTAGATATGTACCGTAACTGCACACCTCCTCATGCAACAACATCTCTCATATAATGATTCTTAATATCGATGTGTTTAGTCCAGATCTTTTGTGTAAGCTATCAACGATTGACTGTCACTAGTTCCTCTGAGGTAGTTACTCATAAATGGTCCATTACCTGTTTTAGCCAAACTACCTCTTGTACTGCAGTCGCGGAAGCAAAAAATTTAGCTTTCATTGTTGATAACGCTACACAGGTTTGTTTCTTGCTACTCCATAAGATGGCACCCTTATTGTAGACACTAGGTCCCGAGGCAGCCCAGTTCAGAGTTACCCGATGAAGATACTAGTATCTATTCCATAAGTGAAGGAGTGAAGTCGTAGGGTTTCGCCCTAGAAATTTGCAAATTTTAGGGACATTGGTGATAAAAAGCCCTTTATTATCAAAAAGGAGCTTTTTTAGTTTAAGAAAATTGATTTTGTTTTTTTGGCCCCGTGGCTCGTGATTCAAGCGACGGTCATCAACCATGTGCGCAGGGCCCGTCGCTCGTACGAGTGACAGGTGCCCGTAGCTTAGCGTGACTGGGTGTCCCATCACGGGCGCGAGCGGGTGCCCGCCACTCAAAGGACCAGCATGCGCCTTTGACCGATGCCTGTCGGTGGGCCGAGGCAAGCCAGTCGGTCAGGTCCTGGCGGCGCATTTGTGGATAAAATCTCATTTTTCTTATTGTTTGTCTTTAAAATAAATATCCATGATTTGATTTTATCTTATAAAATCCGATTTGAATTAAAAAAAGATTTGGTTTTATCTCCAAATCTAATTTGAATTAAAAAATATTTGATTTTATATCCTAAAATCTAATTTGAATTCAAAAATATTTGATTTTATCTTCTAAAATCTAATTTGAATTCAAATAGATTTGATATTTATCTTTAAAGATAATTTGATTTTAAAAACATTTGAATTTCTTATCCCTATCCTCAGTTAGCCTATAAATAGTAGGCTAAGGATTGAGATTTGGAGTTGGAAATTTTGAGGTTAAAAACACTTTTCAAAAGAAAAAAGTTTTCTTTCTAACTTTTTTTTTTAAAAAACTCTTTGAAATGAATCAGGAAAGCTCGAGAAAGTAAAGACAATTTTCTTTTCTTGACATATTCCTTCTTAGACTCGAAATCATCGAAAAAGGACAAAGGTGAAATTGAGAAAAAGAAACAAATTCTTTTCTCTTGATTTGTTCATTTAAAAATTCCAAATCACTTGAACAAAACAGTTTAATTAAAGAAATTGCCCTAAAACATTTTTATTGGTCAGCCGGTTCCTGCGGAATTCAAGGAAACCTCACGCGACTTCTACCTTCCAAAAATTAACATTCTGAGGGTAAACATTCTGGATTAGCCCACTTTATTGTTTTGTTTATTTTATTGGTATTTTATTGCATGAAAAGTGAAAATATTGGGTTTTGATTAATTTTTCCATTTTTTTGAGGTCTGTAGTTGACCGAAGGGCTGAAGGCCTCACCGATGGCCGTCGTTCAAGCAAGTGATGGACCGTAGTGGGGAACCTCTTCTGCCCATCGGTCGCCCCAGGGACACCTGCCGCTCGAGCGGTCCGGCCGTCCCTGGGCCTCTTTCCTTCCTTTCTTTGTTGTTTCCTTTGTTCTTTCTTTTAAAGATCATTTTCTATCATTTTTAATTCATTTTACTCTTTTCTTATATTTAAATGATTTCTATTATTTCTTTTTATTATTATTCTATTTTCTCATTCTGCTAGCATGTTATTCATTCTTTGTAAGTTTGTTTATTTTATTGAGCATTGGGTGCTGGAAAAAGGGAGCTAATTAGAATGACGCAAAAACGTCAATACGGTTCATTTCTTCTACCTTGTTCTCTCTCGTTTATTTCTCTTAATCTTTATTTGTTGTAAATGTTATTTTTGAGCTCATTGATATGAAAAAGGCAAAGGATTTCTACAAATGAACCGAGTTTTCCTTAAATAAAAATGGGACCAAAGTCCTTATTTGCCTATCCAAATAAATTGCCATTACGGATGCCATTTTTTGAAGCATGCATGTGAGTACCAATGTCTTCCACCCTAACGAATACCCCATTTGATGGTTGATTTCTTTTTCTACTCATTTACATTGGGGGTTGTATTCCGCCCCTAGTTTTGTTGTAATTTATGGTATTTATATTTACTTTGCTTTACTATTGCTCTTATTTACTGCTTTCCATTATGTGATTGATCTGCGCTTTAATTATTACACCTAAATGTATGAGAAGAGGAATAAAAGTTTAAATTCAAAACTTAATTATAACTTTAACTAAGGTATGAATAAGAATGGAGTCCCAAACTCTCTTTGGTCTTAGGCTTCACAAGGTTAGATGAACCTTTCTAATGTTCTATTAGAAAGGGAATTCCAAAATATCTCTTGCTGCCCAAAATAGACCTTTATGCATTGTCTTAGGCTTTATGAGGTTAAATGAACCTTTCCAATATTCTATTGGAAAGAGAATTCCAAAATACCTTCTTGTTGCCCAAAATAGACATATAAGTACTGTCTTAGGCTCAGTGAGGCTAGACGAACTTTCCCAATGTTTTATTAGGTGGCAACTCTAAAACACCTCTTGTTGCCCAAAATAGATGCCCTCGTAATCTTTATGGGTCTTATGAACCTCTCTCAAACGCATTAAAAGTGGGTCTTTGGGGCCTCCGGGGTTCGGCGCGTATCACAGTGGCAACTCCGCTGGGGAGTACTACGAGACTTCACTTCTAAAGTACCTTGGTTAAAACATTTGATCGAGTTTTAATTTAAAAATTTCATCCCTCTTCGACATGCATAGCATTTCATTAGAGCCTTAAAGCTATGCTAGTTTGGTCCCTCTCTTTATGAGTCTTATTGTAACACCCCTACCCATATGTAGGCGAACCTATCCGGATCGGAGTGGGATGCCGTAGGAGCAGGGGTGTCACACCAAACAGATCGATACAAAGAAAACATTCATACATCATAAACATACAAAAATATAGCGAAAATTAAAACCTTTGAGAAATATTATCATGATCAAGCATTAATATAATAACATTCATTACAATAATGTTCTGATCAATTGCCAAAACAAAATAACTTCAAATCCAAAATATACAAAGCGGAAGCTTTACAAAAAATGTTGATACAATGAGAGTTTAATTACAAAAGAATATCAACAGACTACAAAAATAAGCCCTGAAACTAATCCTTCTGTGTTGGCTAGACTGGCGGTGACTCCCCCAAAGCAAAAATGCCTTTCGTACCTGCACGGATAAAACACCGTGCTAAGCGATAATGCTTAGTGGGGAAACACACAATAAAAGAGTGGTCGGCCATTCACAACTGTCGTCAAAGCATAACACATACAATATGATAAATACGGAGAATCATTTACGGTATAAGTATGTTAGATCACCTATGCATACATATCATACTCGAGTCTCATTCATAACATTCAGAAGCTCATAGTCACATTCATATACATATAATTTGATTGCTCATATTTGTCATCATACTCATTCGGATATCTCATTCATATAATCATAACAAAATAAACAAAGCAAAACATAACACCTGCTGACTCACAATAGTGGATAATGAGTAAACAGTGATGGTACCTTATGGGTACGAATCGAACAGTGACGGTACCTTACGGGTACGAATTGAAAACCATTTTATTTTATCACATTCAAAATATTTTACAGAGGGGACCTTAAACAAGATCCAAAGCTTTTCAGGGATCGCGAGGATCCAAACGGGGACCTGATCGGGGTCCAAATGGAATGGAGGGCTGCAGCTAAGAGACTCTATTTGGCATGCCTAACTATCCACTAGACTGACTCTTGCAGGTGATGAATAATCCAAATTATGCTCAAAGGGAAACATATAATTTATCATAAAGAAATCATAATAGTGCACACAAAGGCTGTTGCGACCCTGCGTAGGCTCGCGTACTCGCGGCAAGGAGTGCCCAATGGCTTGGCAGCTGAGCGCTCTGTCATGCTCACATGTGTCACGATCGCGACAGTGGGCTATACTGCGCTGCTCGGCAAAACTGCCCACTCGGCAGCCAAATCCGCTGGGCAACCGAGCGCCCTGTTGCACTCGCGACATGCATCACGATCGCGATAGTGAGGTCTGCTGCGATTGGCTCGGCTGCCCACTTTCGCTCGATCACGCGCAAGAGCTAGCTTCACCGAGCCTTGTCGCGATAATGTTGCGCTCGCGACAGCGTTGGGATTTCCAGTTCTTACGCGATTTCTGCAGAATTTCCCAAAACACCTAAATCTTCAATCCCAACTACAACTCAACCCAAACATCAACTTACCTCAAATCCAGCAATTCAAACATCATTAACAACATAAAATGAAACATTTGTGCCAAGAATTCCAATTAAATCATGCCAATAACAACATCAATTTACACAATTTAAATCTCAGCACTATTCATTCATCATCTCAATCAAATGCATAATTGGGTTCAATAACTCACATTCAAGGCTTCATAAATCATCTAAATCAAAACCCATGACATACAAACCATTATAAACATCAAGAAACACCAGATTTTCCAGAAATTCAACCAAACATGCAAATCCCATAGAATGCATTAAACACAATAACTCCCAAACCTGAAACTCCTATGCTCTAAATCACTAGGTGCCACTTCCTCTCGCCTTCTCCTTGCCTTTAGGATTGCGGGGAGGCTCAACTAACAACCAAACCCACAAATCACACAAATAACAAACCCTAGATCAAACTCAAAACCAGAAATGTGAAAAGAAGAAGAAGAAGAAGAAGAAGAAAAAGATGGAAATGCAGCAACTTACCCAATAAACTCCTTAAAATTACCAAGATCCACCAATAATCCAACCAAAAAGGAGGAAACCAAGGTGAGCAAGAGAAAGAGGAAGAAGAAGGGGATGTAAAAGAGAGAGGAAGGGAAAAACGGGAGAGCAGCAAATTTCAATTTCTGCTCTCTCTTTCTCTTTCCTCCCTACTACATTCTCCACTATTCTCCTTTCCACATGGCAGCCTATGATTGGGGGGTCTTAATAATTCACACCCTACACCCCAACATCATAATACACACAAGGCTATCATCTAAAAAGCACACATTACTATCATGTATGCACACACACACAAGCACAACTCACTTACTCACATCCTAATACCATGTGTGCGCCCACACACAAATATAACCCCAAAACATGCATTTTCCCCAAAATACCCTTATCACACACCAAAACACACACAATGCACATGCACAAACGTGGCTCAAACTTCTAGGGGGCAAATGGGGTGTTACACTTATTGGCATTTTATTGCATGAAAAGTGAAAATATTGGGTTTTGATTAATATTTTCATTTTTTTGAGGTCTATAGCTGATTGACGGGCTAAAGGCCTCACCAACAGATGTCGCTCAAGCGAGTGATGGGCCGTAGCGGGAAACCTCTTCTGCCCGTCGGTCGCGCGGTCCGGGCCTTTTTCCTTCATTTCTTTGTTGTTTCCTTTGTTCTTTCTTTTAAAGATCATTTTCTATCCTTTTTTAATTCATTTTACTTTTTTCTTATATTTAAATTATTTCTGTTAGTTCTTTTTATTATTATTCTATTTTCTTATTCTGCTAACATGTTATTTGTTCTTTGTGAGTTTTTTTATTTTATTGAGCATTGGGTGCTGGAAAAATGGAGCTAATTAGAATGATGCGAAAACGTCAATACGATTTATTTCTTCTACCCTGTTCTATCTCATTTATTTCTCTTAATCTTTATTTATTGTAAATGTTATTTATGAGCTCGATGATATGAAAAAGGCAAAGGATTTCTACAAATGAACCGAGCTTTCCTTAAATAAAAATGGGACCAAAGCCCTTATTTGCCTATCCAAATAAATTGCAATTACTGATCCCATTTTTTAAAGCATGCATGCGAGGACCAATGTCCTCCAACCTAACGAATACCCCGTTTGATGGTTGATTTCTTTTTCTGCTCATTTACATTGGGGGTTGTCTTCCGCCCCTAGTTTTGTTGTAATTTATGGTATTTTTATTTACTTTGCTTTACTATTGCTCTTATTTACTGCTATCCATTATGTGATTGATCTGCGCTTTAATTATTGCACCTAAATGTATGAGAAGAGGAATAAAAGTTTAAATTCAAAACTTAATTATAACTTTAACCAAGGTATGAATAAGTGTGGAGTCCCGAACTTTCTCTGGTCTTAGGCTTCACGAGATTAGATGAACCTTTCCAATGTTCTATTGGAAAGGGAATTTCAAAATATCTCCTGTTGCCTACAATAGACCTTTATGCATTGTCTTAGGCTTCACATGATTAGATGAACCTTTCCAATGTTCTATTGGAAAGGAAATTCCAAAATACCTTCTTATTGCCCAAAATAAATATATACGCATTGCCTTAGGCTCAGTGAGGCTAGACAAACTTTCCCAATATTTTATGAGGTGGTGACTCTAAAATAGCTCTTGTTACCCAAAATAGATGCCCTTGTAATCTTTACGGGTCTTATGAACCTCTCCCAAATGCCCTAAAAGCCTATTTTCGGGGGGGGGGGGGGGCCGCCGGGGTTCGACACGCATCACAGTGGTAACTCTGCTGGCGACTACTACAAGACTTCACTTCTTGTAACGCCTCATAATCACCCTAGTAGTATGAGCCATTTGTGTGTGTGATTTTGTGTGTGTGTTCAAGTGTGGCATGTGTTATTATATGTATGTGTGTGATTTAAATTGAAGCATTAGGTGTTGTAGAGTTGTGCTTTGGTGTGAATAAGTGTATGGGAGTAGGGTATGTTTAGTAAGGTTAGGTTTGTGTGTATGTGAGAGGATGAGTTTTGTGTTTATGTTGGGGTAGTCTTCCAATAGGGGGCTGCCATGTGGCATGAGAAGGTGTAGGTGAGTGAGGAGAGAGGTGAGAAAAGTAAGATTTCCCTTCTCCTTTCCCATTTTCTTTCTTCTTCCCGTTCCTCTTCTTCCTCTTGTGTTCTTCTTACTCTTCTTGCAATCTTTCCTCTTTTGCTTTAATCTTGGTGAGTTTTAGGTGATCTTGAGTTGTTCTAGGTAAGTGTTAGCTTATTGTTCTTCTTCTTTCTCTTGTTCTCTTTAATTTAGGTATTTGGGTTTGGTTTGGGAGTTTGAGTAGTGAAGTTTGCTTTGATGTTTATTTGCTCAAAAAACCCTCCTAGAGAGCCCAAAGGCAAGAAAATTGCGAGTGGAAGCAGAGCCTGAGATTAGAGTCGAAGTATTTGAGGTTTGGGAACATTCATGGTTTTGTGTGTGCTTGGGGGTAATAATTGTATTTTGGTGTTAATTGTATGTTAATTGCTTGCAAATCGAGGTATAAGTGTGATTGAGTATGCCTTTGAATGTTGATGAGCAGTAATTCTGTGGTATTTGATCAATTTTTGGATGTGTTGAAGTTTGGTTGTGAGTTAAGTTCCTTTTCCCGTTGAATTTTTGGGTTTGGTGCGTTTCACACGGCGGTATGATTAGGCATACCCTCGTGTAATGAAGATGGGCCGTTCGTCCAACTCGTGCGAGATAGCACGACTCGTGCTACCTTTGGCGTGTATGAATCAAGCAGTTTAGCAAAGAGTGGGCGAGCAGTGGAGCGTAGCACGACTCGTGCATGTGCAGCATGACTCGTGCACGCACAGTACGACTCATATTGGCTGGGAGGAGCTCTGCCGCAAGTCATGTTTTGGAACACGGCTTGCAACAGACAATTGGGAAGTGACACGAGTCATGTCCCTCATGCACGACTCGTGTTCCCCCATTTCACACGGCAGTATGGGTAAACCATACCGCTGTGTAAAACGCTTCTGCCTCCAATTTCTGTAAAGTGTTCACTTGTGCCTTTTTCGATTCTTTTTTTTAATTTGGGTTTTTAATCTTTATTTGTGTATTATTAATTAGTAAATGATATTAATTGGAATTTCAATTTAGCTAAATGATATTTATTGTAAATTGTATCGCATGTTGCATGTTGAATATAATTAGATTATGTATGTTTTATTTTCTAGTGCTTAATATAAACAGTATGAGATATTTAAAGGTGATTCCATTATGCATAACCTGCGAAAGTCAAATTAAGTGTGGATTTAAGTATGATGAATTTTAAGTATAATGAATGGTAAAAGATATTATTATCTTCAGTATGATGAATTTTTTAAGTATGGATTTAAGTATGTGCCATGTGTATGTGATTTGTATTCGACGTCCATTGTGAGTGGTCATTTTCATTGTGCTTTTCCCCACTAAGTGCTTTCGCTTAGCACGGGTGATTCATCCGTGTAGGTGTGGAAGATGTGGGAGTCCGTGAGCAGGGTGATCCATTTCAGAAGGGCTGACACAACTAGGAGAGAGATTTTATAGTTCTGGACTGTACTTCTTTTTGTATATGTAATAGTTTAATGATTTTGTAATGAAACTATTGATGTTGTAAGTTCTTCTTTTGTATGTCGGTTTGATACCAATTTGTAAGTGATTTTTGTGCTACGACACTTTTGTATTTTGATATGTAAAGACTCTTATGTACATTAATAATATTATACCTTTTGTTCTCAGCCTTGGCCTTTTATTTAAGAAATTTTATTTCACTACTTTGAGTGTATGATTTATTATTATATGTTTGTACTTGAGGTTTTGCGTGACAACCCTCATCTATCGGGACCCTTCATCCTCCTCTAAGGATGAAGCTTCCTACGTATAGGTAAGGGGTGTTACATTTTGTGGTATCAGAGCAATAGGTTTAGACATTTCTGGGCTAGTGTAAGATAGAGTGTATGTCTAGTGTTGTGTTGGCCTAATGTGGATCATTGTGTATGTTTTGCAGTTTGATGGAGTCTGCTCGTGGATCACTTGAGGGCTCAGCCGAGAGTGCAAATCCTCGAGAGCAAGATCTATCTGTTTTGGTTTCGGCTCAGCCACCTAGGGTGCAACCTGAGGCCCCTGCGGTCCCTTTCGAGGCTATGCTCAAGATATTTCAGGATATGGCCAAGGTTTTGGAAAGAGTTACTGCCCCTAGAGCTCTGATAGAGAATATGCAGAAGTTTGGAGCGGAGGATTTCTTTGGAACTAGTTTGGATGAATCGGATAAAGTGAAAACCTAGATTGAAAAAGTTAAGCGGGTGCTAAGGGAGATTCGTTGCCCTCTGGAGAGAGAGGTGGAGTGTGTAGTATCCTTGTTACAGGGCTCAGCTTATGATTGGTGGACGCTAGTGCTCAGACATCCACAGCTTCCTGAGCCTATGACGTGGGAGTTCTTTGAAAGGGAGTTTCGGAATAAATATGTGACTAAGGCATTCAAAGAGGCCAGATGGGCGCAGTTTTTGAGTCTCCATCAGAGAGTGTTATCTGTAGCTGATTATGAGAAGGAATTCAATTGACTCAGCAAGTATGCACTGCCAGCAGTTCTCACCGAGGAGTTCCGATGTCAACATTTTGAGGCGGGTTTGAATGAGTCTCTGAAGGTAATGTTGGTTTCATTGATGTCAGCACCGGATGTCAGTTACTATCAGATTGTGTAGGCAGCATTGAGAGCAAAACGCTCTGAGAATGTTTTAAGGGAGAAGGCTCAGAGGAAGAAGGCTTCTAGAGGAGGTTCTTCGGGAAAGAGGTCATGTGAGTCTCATGGGAATCCCTCTAGTGAGTCGCAACCTAGTCCGGCTACTAGAGGGAGGAGGCAGGATTCTTTCAGAGGGTCTAGTGAGGGTAGAGGAGCTTTTTTCGGAATAAATATGTGACTAAGGCATTCAAAGAAGCCAGATGGGCGCAGTTTTTGAGTCTCCATCAGAGAGTGTTGTCTGTAGCTGATTATGAGAAGTAATTCAATCGACTCAGCAAGTATGCACTACCAGGAGTTCTCACCGAGGAGTTTTGATGTCAACATTTTGAGGCGGGTTTGAATGAGTCTCTGAAGGTAATGTTGTTTCGTTGATGTCGGCACCGGATGTCAGTTGCTATCAGATTGTGCAGGCAGCTTTGAGAGCGGAACGCTCTGAGAATGTTTTAAGGGAGAAGGCTCAGAGGAAGAAGGCTTCTAGAGGAGGTTCTTCTTCGGGAAAGAGGTCACGTGAGTCTCATGGGAATCCCTCTGGTGATTCGCAACCTAGTCTGGCTACTAGAGGGAGGAAGCAGGATTCTTTAAGAGGGTCTAGTGCGGGTAGAGGAGCTTCGGGTGGTCGAGGTGATGGAGTGCCTCAATGTTCTCATTGTAATAAGCGACATTGGGGCGAGTGTCGGTGGTTAACTGGGGGATGTTTCAGATGTGGTAGTACCGACCATTTTCTTGCCAATTGCCCGAATTTGTATGAGAACACTCAGGGTCAGCAAGAGGCAAGTCGAGCTGGGTTAAATGTTCCTGAAGGCAGTCGTGCTAGAGGCAGAGGACGGGGTCGTGGTGGACGGCCTCGGGAAAGAGATTCTTCTGAGATAGTTGATCGTCCAGTGCCTGCAGCTGCAAGAGCCTATGCGGTGAGAGCCCGTGATGACCAAGATACTTCGGAGGTGATAGCCAGTAAGTTCTTACTTTTCAGTACAGAAATGTATGCTTTGATAGATCCGAATTCTACCCATTCCTATATGTGTTCTGATAAGTTATGTGATGAAATGTCTAATGATGATAATTTGCATTATGAGATTCATGTCACTAGTCCGTTAGGGCAGAGTGTGAAAGTGAATCGGGTATGTCGGAATTGTCCTCTGATGGTGCAAGGTAAGTGATAACTTCAATATAGTACTTAGTTTTGATAGTGTTTTCGTATGATTTTTGGGTGTTTAGTTGTGTTTTTTTATCACGTTATGTTTCCTTTAGGTTAATTTTGCTAATCTTAGTCAAATTGGAATTTTTATGCATTATAGATAGCTTTTTGATGGAGTTTGACTTGTCTTTGCAGGTGTGGTTCTAGGTACCTCACGGTCACAACCAAATTGGTTGTGACCGTGACATAAAAAGGAATTGAAAATAGGAGCTAACTTACATGGGTCACGGTCACAACAAAACTCATTGTGACCGTGACATAGAGATCCATCAGATAGAATGCAAGTATGAAGAACCTCACGGTGGCAACCTATTTGGTTGTCACCGTGACATGAAAATTACCAAGGCAGAATCAGTTGAGAAGGTACCTCACGGTGGCAACAAATTTCATTGCCACCGTGACATAAATTTTTCCTGGACAGAAGCTAAAATTGAAGACCTCACGGTGGCAACAGATTTCATTGCCACCGTGACCCCTCTCCTGTGCGCAAAGGCAGATTAACGTTCTCGACACCTCACGGTGGTAACAGATTTCATTGCCACCGTGACCTCTCTGACACTATATAAACGTATTTTTCTGTTTGGCTAGGGTTCGGAATTTTTTAGTTTAGTTTTCATATTAGTTTTGAGATTGATAATTTTCTGAGCTTTTCTTCTATTCTGAATTTTAGGTTTCCAATTTTTGTCTTTAGTTTTGAATTAGAAATCAAGAATATTTCATCAGATACACATAATTTATTTTCAAGAGAGTTTTATTTTTGGGTTTCTAGAATTTGATTTTAATTCTCCATTGAAGATCCAAAGAAGAAGATTGAAGAACATGGGATTCAACTGGATTTCCGCCTCAATGAATTTCTGGGTTTATTCTTTCCTTTATTCTTTTGATTTTGTAATGGATCGTGAGTAGTCTTTTAGTTGTTTAGGGGATCTCTGAATCCCCTACCCATGATGTGAATTATGAACATCTTTTGAATTTACATATATGAATGAATGGTTTATTTCACTCTTCCATATTGTCAATTCGTGGGATTTAATTTCTCAATTCAATTTCCAATTTCACTGAATGATTTAATTCATGTATCTCTGTTGGTTATTGAGTTTGTATGGACTGAATGCCATGAATATTTTTATTCTCAGATTTTCTATCATGTTTGCTGTATCGTTTGGACTGCTTTAGAATGGGAATCTAGATGTGTAGGTTTTCATGGTTTAAGATTGGAGTGAGGAGTGAAATAATTAGGTTTTGAGTTGTTTGGCTCCGGAATGGGAAAGCAAACCAAACTTAGGATTTTAGACCTGTGCTTAGGCTAGTTGTATGGCTTACTCTGGAATGGGACGTCATGCAATTAGAATAGCTTGCTCCGGAATGGGACGCTTGGGTTAAGAGGGTTATCCCGATTTCTTTCATATAGGATTCTTAGATTAATTTTATTCACATTTGGGTATGGGGTGGATGAGTGAACCTGAGCAACGTTCTTTTCATTCTTGAATTTTTCGCATGTTTTATTCTGTTATCAGTTTTTGCTGTTAGCTTTATTTGTTTACTTTTCACTTACTTTTTAGCTATTTAATTCTTTTGGTTTTAATCAATAGATTACTAAATCAATTCAAACTTTTGGGAATTCTTTAGCATACATTTGATTTTCTTCACTTACACACACAATCCCTTGGGTATGATAACTCGGGGTCTTAATTTTACCCCACTGTATTACTTGCCGATTCAGTACACTTACTGAGATCGCGTCAGTAAGGAATTTCCAGTTGATCTGATTAGTCTACCATTTCATGAGTTTGACCTTATTTTGGGTATGGATTGGCTGTCCAAGCATCGAGCTATAGTGGATTGTCAGAGGAAAACAGTTGTACTCAAGGATAAGGATCAGAAGCTTGTGGTTGTAAGAGGTGTAGGAAGTGACTCGCTTCATAATGTGATTTCGGCTATGAAAGCCAAGCGATTTATGAGGAAGGGATGTGAAGCGTATTTGGCTTCAATTTTGGATTCCTGAAGAGGGCAAGTAAAGATACAAGATATTCCAGTAGTAAGAGATTTGTGGATGTGTTTCTAGAGGAATTATCGGGTTTGCCACCAGAAAGAGAAGTAGAATTGTCTATGGATATTTTGCCGGGTGCCACTCCGATTTCTAAGGTTCCGTATAAGATGGATCCGATGGAATTGAAGGAGTTGAAAAGTCAGTTGCAAGAGCTTCTGGATAAGGGCTTCATTCAACCAAGTGTGTCGCTGTGGGGTGCTCCGGTTCTATTTGTCAAGAAAAATGACGGAAATTTGAGAATGTGTATTGATTACCGGCAGATCAACAAGGTTACGGTGAAGAATAAGTATCCATTGCCACGGATTGAGGATCTTTTTGATCAGCTACGAGGAGCTGGAGTGTTTTCGAAGATAGACTTGAGATCGGGTTACTATCAGTTGAGAGTCAAGGATGCGTATGTGGCAAAGATGGCTTTTCGGACGCGTTATGGTCATTATGAATTTTTGGCGATACCATTTGGTTTGACTAACACGCCCGCAGCTTTCATGGATTTGATGAACAGGGTATTCCGACAGTATTTGGATCCTTTTATTGTAGTGCTCATCGATGACATCTTGGTTTATTCCAAGGATGAAAAGGAACATGAGGAACATCTGAGATTGGTATTGCAAATGTTGAGAGACCATCAGTTGTATGCCAAGCTTAGTAAGTGTGAGTTTTATTTAAAAGAGGTGACATTCCTTGGACATGTGGTTTCGGCAGAAGGTATCCGAGTAGATCCGTCCAAGGTTGAAGCTATTGTGAAATGGTTGCCACCGAAGTCTGTACCAGAAGTGAGGAGTTTTTTGGGGTTAGCTGGATATTATAGACGGTTTGTGAAGAGCTTTTCAGTGATAGCTTTGCCTCTGACTCGGCTTCTCAGAAAGGAGGTTAAGTTTATATGGTATGATAGGCGCCAAGCGAGTTTTGAGCAGTTAAAAGATATGTTGACTAAGGCTCCTGTACTTACTCAACCCATTTCGGGTAAAGAGTATACTATGTACAGTGATGCCTCGGGTATAGAACTAGGCTGTGTTCTGATGCAAGACGACAAAGTGATTGCCTATGCTTCCAGGCAGCTGAAACCTCATGAGCAACACTATCCGACGCATGACTTGGAACTAGCAGCGGTAGTGTTTGCTCTTAAGGTGTGGAGGCATTATTTATATAGAGAGACTTGCAGGATCTTTACAGATCACAAGAGTATGAAGTATCTGCTCACTCAGAAGGAATTGAACTTAAGGCAGCGAAGATGGCTAGAGTTATTCAAGGACTGCGATTGTATCATTGATTATCATCCAGGCAAGGCTAATGTAGTAACAGATGCTCTAAGTAGGAAATCAGTGTCAGCTTTATCTCTGAGTAGAGGGAGGTGGAAGTTTGATTCAGAAGGAGCGCTAATAGCTTGATTAAAGGTTAGACCGAACTTAAAGCAAGTGATAGTGGATGTACAATTGAGTGATCCGGTGTTGCAGCGTGCTTCTTGCATGATTAGAGATGGTAAGCAGACTGAATTTTCTGTAGATAGTGAGGGAGTACTCAGATTTTGGAATCAGTTATGTGCGCCCAATGTGGATGAAGTGAAAAGAAGGCTTTTGCAAGAAGCTCATTCGTCGATTTTCACGATGCATCCAGGAGGAAATAAGATGTACAGAGACCTGAAGCAATTCTATTGGTGGCCAAGTATGAAGAGGGATATAATAGATTTTGTTTCGAAATATCTAGTGTGCCAACAAGTGAAAGCTAAACATCAAGTCCTAACTAGATTATTGCATCCCTTACCCATTCCTCTATGGAAGTGGGACGATGTTACGATGGACTTTGTAGTCCAATTGCCTTTGTTACAACGCAAGCATGATTACGTTTGGGTGATAGTCGACCGACTGATGAAATCAGCACACTTTTTGCCAGTTCAGATGGAGTATTCCATGGAAAAGCTAGCTGAGATTTATGTGAATGAGATAGTGAGGCTACACGGAGTTCCTGTCTCTATTGTGTCTGATCGGGATCCGAGGTTTACATCCAAGTTTTGGAAGGAACTACAGTTAGCTTTGGGTACACGGTTAAACTTTAGCACTGCATTTCACCCTTAGACAGATGGTCAGTTGGAAAGAGTTATTCAGATTCTGGAAGACATGCTTCGGGGTTATGCTTTGGAGTTCTCCGGTAGTTGGGATAGATATGTGTCCTTAATGGAGTTTGCATATAATAATAGTCATCAAGCGAGTATTGGGATGGCTCCTTATGAAGCTTTCTATGGATGAAAATGCAGAACCCCAGTGTGTTGGACAGAGTTATCGAAAATATCAGTTGTCGGTCCGGAATTGATTAGAGAAACAAAAGAAAAGATTTTAATGGTGCAACGGAATTTGAAAGCAGCCAAAGATAGGCAACGATCTTATGCTGACTTGAAACGAAGGGACATTCGTTATGAGGTTGGCGACAAGGTATTCTTAAAAGTGTCACCTTGGCGGAAGGTTCTTCGGTTTGGTAAGAAAGGAAAATTAAGTCATCGATTTATTGGATGGGATGAGATTCTGGATAAGGTTGGCCAAGTAGCTTATCGGTTAGCGTTGCCAGTGGAGTTAGTTAAGTTACATGATGTTTTTCACGTGTCTATGCTTCACTACTACCGATCCAATCCATCTCATGTGTTGCAAGTGCAAGATATTTGGGTTCAGCCATATTTCTCATTTAATGAAGAACCGAAGGAAATTTTGGATAGGGAGATCAGACAGCTCCGCAATAAGCAAATTCCATTGGTTAAGGTACTCTGGAAGCACCATAGAATTGGGGAAGCAACTTGGGAACCAGAAGCAGTTATGAGAGTTCAGAATCCTCAGTTATTCAGATTAGGTGAGAATTTCGAGGATGAAATTCTGTAAAGGAGGGGAGTGTTGTAATGCCCCGTAATCACCCTAGTAGTATGAGCCGTTTGTGTGTGTGATTTTGTGTGTGTGTTCAAGTGTGGCATGTGTTATTATGTGTATGTGTGTGATTTAAATTGAAGCATTAGGTGTTGTAAAGTTGTGCTTGGGTGTGAATAAGTGTATGGGAGTAGGGTATGTTTAGTAAGGTTAGGTTTGTGTGTATGTGAGAGGATGAGTTTTTTGTTTATGTTGGGGTAGTCTTACAATAGTGGGCTGCTATATGGCATGAGAAGGTGTAGGTAAGTGAGGAGAGAGGTGAGAAAAGTCAGATTTCCCTTTTCTTTTCCCGTTTTCTTTCTTCTTCCCGTTCCTCTTCTTCCTCCTGTGTTCTTCTTACTCTTCTTGCAATCTTTCCTCTTTTGCTTCAATCTTGGTGAGTTTTTGGTGATCTAGAGTTGTTCTTGGTAAGTGTTAGCTTATTGTTCTTCTTCTTTCTCTTGTTCTCTCTAATTTAGGTATTTGGGTTTGGTTTGGGAGTTTGAGTAGTGAAGTTTGCTTTGATGTTTATTTGCTTAGAAACCCTCCTAGAGAGCTCAAAGGCAAGGAAATGGCGAGTGGAAGCGGAGCCCGAGATTAGAGTCAAAGTATTTGAGTTTTGGGAACATTCATGGTTTTGTGTGTGTTTGGGGGTAATAATTGTGTTTTGGTGTTAATTGTATGTTAATTGCTTGCAAATCGAGGTATGAGTGTGATTGAGTATGCCTTTGAATGTTGATGAGTAGTAATTCTGTGGTATTTGATCAATTTTGGGATGTGTTGAAGTTGGTTGTGAGTTAAGTTCCTTTTCCCGTTGAATTTCTGGGTTTGGTGCATTTCACACGGTGGTATGATTGGGCATACCCCCGTGTGATCAAGATGGGCCGCTTGTCCGACTCGTGCGAGACAGCACGACTCGTGCTGCCTTTGGCATGCACGAATCATGTAGTTCAGTGAAGAGTGGGCGAGCAGTGGAGCGCAGCACGACTCGTGCACGCACAGCACGACTCGTGCTCGCTGGGAGGATTGCGACAGACAATTGGGAAGCGACACGAGTTGTGTCCCTCATGCACGACTCATGTTCCCCTATTTCGCACGGCAGTATGGGTAAACCATACCGCCGTGTAAAATGCTTCAGCCTCCAATTTCTGTAAAGTGTTCACTTATGTCTTTTTCGATCCTTTTTCTTTTAATTTGGGTTTTTAATCTTTATTTGTGTATTATTAATTAGTAAATGATATTAATTGGCATTTTAATTTAGCTAAATGATATTTATGGTAAATTATATTGCATGTTGCATGTTGAATATAATTGGATTATATATGTCTCATTTTCTAGTGCTTGATATAATCAGTATGAGATATTTAAAGGTGATTTCATTATGCATAACCTGCGAAAGTCAAATTAAGTGGATGATAGGCATGCCTATAGACTTTAGTTTGCTGCAGCCATGCGTATGCATTTTGGACTCTGATCAAGTCCCTGAATTTTATCCATGCGATCCCCCTTTAACTTGAATCTTGCTTAAGATTCCATGCGAAAATGTTTTGAAATAAAAATAAAAGAATGATTTTGATACCCTCGGGTATCCATGCGTTTTGAATGATTATGCGTTACTCGCTATCCACTATTTTTTGAATAAGCAGGTCTTATGTGATTATGAGTTTAGATTAGGCAATGTATGTTTGATTGAATGGTAAAAGATATTATTATCTTCAGTATGATGAATTGTTTAAGTATGGATTTAAGTATGTGCCATGTGTATGTGATTTGTATTCGACGTCCATTGTGAGTGGTCATTTTCATTGTGCTTTTTCCCACTTCGCTTAGCACGGGTGTTGCATCCGTGCAGGTGTGGAAGATATGGGAGTCCGTAAGCAGGGTGATCCATTTCAGAAGGGCCGACACAACTAAGAGAGAGGTTTTATAGTTCTGGACTGTACTTCTTTTTATATATGTAATAGTTTAATGATTTTGTAATGAAAATATTGATGTAAGTTCTTCTTTTGTATGTTGGTTGAAACCAATTTGTAAGCGAACTTTTGTGCTACGACACTTTTGTATTTTGATATGTAAAGACTCTTATGTACATTAATAATATTATACCTTTTGTTCTCAGCTTTGGCCTTTTGTTTAAGAAATTTTATTTCACTGCTTTGAGTGTATGATTTATTATTGTATGTTTGTGCTTGAGGTTTTGCGTGACAACCCTCATCTATCGGGACCCTTCATCCTCCTCCAAGGATGAAGCTTCCTATGTATAGCTAAGGGGTGTTACACTTGTAAAGTACCTTGGTTAAAACATATGATTGAGTTTTAATTTAAAAATTTCATCCCTTTTCGACCTTGCATAGCATTTCATTAGAGCCTTAGATCTACGCTAGTTTGGTCCCTCTCTTAACCCCAGTGCATTTCAAAAGCATGACCCGACGTTCACTCAATGTGGGAAAGTGTTAGGAATAATCACTAGCCCAAGTCTAATACCATTTGGTATACTAAATGATGACCCAATCGGTCACTATGCTCATGATGAGCTAGACTCATTGTCACACCCCAAAATGGCCGTAGAAGAATTACAGAGTTTTGTTCGAAAAAGGTAAGTTTTATGTGCGAGAGTTCTGTCGCGAGCACGACAAGTGTCGCGGGCGCGACAGAGCCCTCCAGCGGTTTTCGAACTTCAGCTGGTTGGTGCGAGCGTGAGCGTTCTGTCCCGAGCACAACAGAACCCCCTCGCGAGATGTGTGCATAAGTGGGACTAAGAGACTTGGAGTTGTAGGGAGTTGACAAGTGTCATCATAGAAGAGTGACAAGTGTCATCGTAGAAGAGTGACAAGTGGCAGCATAAGAGTTTGACAAGTGGCATTGTAGGAGTGTGCCAAGTGTCATTGTAGGGAAGTGACACATGGCTACAAGAGAGAGTGACATGTGGCATGGGACTTTTAGATTGAGATGGATTAATGAAGGGTAAGTGGCATTAAGTGAGATTTGTTGGCATTTATAATGGTAATTGAATTTTGGTTCTTATTCCCGTTGGTTTCCTTGTGGCCTTGGGTTTTTGCTTTTCTTTTCTTTTTATTTGGTCTTTTGCTGTCCTCTCTCTCTCTCTCTTATTTTGCTTTTGCTCCTTTCCTTCTCCAATTGCCTTGCTCTTTGAGTGAGCCTCTTGGATTAGTTAAAGAGAGAGTTGAGAAAACTAGAGTTGATCATTGAAAAGGGTAAGTTTAGTTAGTTTTCCGATCTGACTTCCTTTTTCTTTCTGTTTTTAATTTAAAGTGAGAAAAAAGTCTAACTCAAAATGTTTTCTGTGATTTGTGGAAGCTATGAACAAGAAATGTGATAAAGTAAAGGAAAGGGGTTGGAGCTGAATAGAGAGCTTAGTTCGAGCTTCCTAGAGGTAGGGATCGTGTGTGAACATCATTTTGATTGTTTGTGCTACTTATGATATGTGTGTATATGCTTATAAGTATGTGAATTGGTCAAGAGAGTGTGTGTGTAAATGATAGAGTTTGATTTGGCAAATTCTGCTTATTTGTCATCTGACCCCTGTGTGATGTTTTTGTCATAAGTATAGTTTTAGACATCTAAATTGAGTGTTTCTTGATCCATTAGAACACTGACTTATATATCTATTAATGTCACAGAAATAAGCTTGAGCAAATTCTTGCTCTAAGACCCTGAAAATTGGCCGAAATAGAGGTGTCTCTACCTTGGCCAGTTCATTTGACCAGTTCATATTATTTAGCTCATATATGATGTTATAAATGTCCAATTGACTTGAAAATTGTCCCATTTGAAAGTTAACATCCTAGGAAAGATTTGTTCAGAAGGAAGTTTTGCCTACAAATGTCGTTTTGATGTCCGTTTAGCCTAAACAAAATTGATGTTGTTGGGTTTCTGTTTGGATTTATGTGGCTCTGTCACGAGCAGTGACGACTGTCACGAGTCATGACAGTAGGCCATTGTCACGAGTAGTGACGACCTCCACCTCTTCTATTTTGACCATTTTATGTGTTTTTCTTCCCGAATTGAACCCGTATCGCACCCGAACTTCAGGCTAAGCTCCTATAGCATGTCCAACTCATTTCTAACTTTATGGAATGAGTATGTGAGTGGTTGTCAATTGAAAACATAGGTGATTAAAGCTATGGCATAAGAGTTTAATAATGAAATTAATGTATATATGCTTTTTAATTATTGAACATGATATGCATGTGATGATTGAATCATAATGTGTGAAGTCTATGAACATGTAAAATGCATTGTGTATTTGATTAGTTAGTAAAGTAGAGTACAAAGATGCATTGATATTAAATGGCTACATGCGAGTATATGCATAGGGTATATGTATGCACATGGTTTGCTCTATTAAAATGTAAATAATGTATAGTGTTCTTAAATGAACAGTAGAGTACATGCAATGTATCTTATATAGAGTATAGAGTCTTTATGTTTAGCCTGACTGGCCATAGCAGTGGATAGATAAGCATGCTTATAAAGGGATTATCGAGGGCAGCTGCCAAGATTCCGCCCCGTTTGGGCGAAGCGGGTCGACCCCCGAGAATGGTCATTTAATAGAGATAGATGAAAACGTTTTGTGACTTCGGTCTATCGAAAATATTTTTATAGTGTCCCGTATCCGCAACTAAAGGAAGTCAGGCCCATTCTGTTAAATGTTGTGTAGTGAACTTGAGATGATTAAAAATATTATTCTGGATAGATGCTATAGTACATGAAAGTCATGTTTAAGTACATTATAGTTCTGTATACAAGTATATGAATACATGAGTGTGTTTACTTGAATGTGGACATATGATAGCGTATATTTGAATAAAGGATATGTACAAGTTGCAGTGTACTTGAATAAGTAAAAGAGTAGATGTTATATATATGTGAGCTCATAGTATTTGATATTTGAACATGCAACCTACACACGTATAAAAGTTATATGCATGAGCTAGTTGATTTTGTTACATGAATTGTGTGATTTATTTGTGACTTTGGAAAGAAGTCCCCTGCATTATTTTCATCCCCACTAAGCGTTATCGCTTAGCACAGATGTTTATTTCCGTGTAGGTTTACAGGTTCGGACCAGTGAGCAGACATCTGCGGGTCAAGGCCACTAGGGACTTTTGATTCTTTTTGTATAAAACAGAAATAGAGTTTTTACAATTTTGAGTAACATCATTATGTAGATAGAAAGAACAGTGTTTATATGTATATGTTAACTGTTTGGTATATGTACCGAAGATGTATATGTATAAAGCTTTTGTAATATGTACCGTTTAAATATGTTATAAGAGAAGTGTGTTTTGTTTGGCGCTAAAGATAGTCTGATTATTTTATTGTTATCATTTCCACTAGTGTGTATATATGTATATGTATAAGTATGAGCCGCGTGACGCCCCGATATTCCTTACCGGGGGTATGGGGGTGTTACACTCATTGCTAGCGATCATGCTTGGGTAGCCTAAAAGTATCATTACCCTAACCAAAGCTCATGTAATAGAAATAGATACTTCCCCTAGGTGGTATGAACCATAATACCATGCTTATTATATGGATTGCTATGTATTAGATAAACCTGGATAGATTGATTGGTCACCTAATCAAAGGCTTTCATGCCCCAATAGGCCTATGTTAATTTATTTAGACTACCTAAATACACAATGATCAAAAGCCATGCGTATGTTAGCTAAGAGATGTTATGCTATCAGTTTTTTACCGTGCACCATATGTGTCTATTGGGTTCCCCATTAACCCATGGACCAAGTCCACCTAGGAAAGAGACCGCGTGACCTCGTGTGTGGGAGTAACAAAGGTGGAAAGATCTATTTGCTAGCATGTGGTTGTGGATGCTGCATAACACGATCATGCATCATATGTCATCCATGCATCATCCTGACAACTATATTTTAAAGCCATCATAGATCCAACCAGGTGGTCCAGAGGTCCCTGCGGATGATTGGCTAGAAACTCGATCTTCGAACTACCAGAAAGGGTGGAATACTCAGAGTCCCTCTCAAAAAGCAGTGAAGCTACCTCCTTCCAGTTCTCCATAGTAGTGATATGGTAAACCCACTGAGAGAGGCAGATGCAACCCGAGCCATGATTACAGAGGAAGTCAGTCAGAAGTTGGAAGAATTTGAGAATCGAATGATGGCCATGATGGGAAACCTGACAGCAGCTATGGCACCCCCTGTTGGGCCAAACCTAGATGCTCCCCCTGTAGGTCAAAATGAACAGGAGGTGACTTGAGAGGATCCCCTGGAAGAAGTACGTCCCCCATTGGTAGTTCTTAGAGCTGCCACATCCGCAGGCCATAGAAGAGGTGGAGCTCATATGTTGGAGGATGACTACACAAAGGATGAGTATGAGGAACCCATTGGGGTAAGAGCGAAGGTACCTCAGACAGAGGAGGTTATCTGGAAGAAGATGGAGGAAAAGTTTGAAGCAATGTCTCGGATGCTGACAATGGGAAAGGGGATGAACCCAGAGGATAAGGAGCTGGAGGGAGAAGACCTGATCCCTTAGAATTTTAAGATGCTTGATGTCCCAAAGTTTGATGGCAAACCCTACAATGCATATTAAGTAGTACTCGTTGGTAATGAAGGGTACTACTTTTTGCTTGAGCTTGTCAGGTCCCGCGATGGACTGATATCATGGATTAGATAAGAGAACAAAAAAAGACTGGGATCTGTTGACTGAGGAGTTCCTCAGACAATATGACTGCAGCACACGAATGGAGGTTACTTTAAAAGATCTAAAGCTACTGCAGCAGAAACTAGGCGAGTTATTCCATGAGTACTTGACCCGATGGAGGAACCGGGTAATGGAAATGAAGAGGAAGCCGGACACTCCGGACTAGATTAGGCTGTTGTGACGTGCGCTGGGCCCCCGCGTACAGCCCGTACGACCGCCCGCTCGAGGGCGATCGGGGCATTTGTGGGTCCGTTGGCAACTTGCAACGAATTGCGAGTGCGTCTATTTTGGGCAACAAGGAGGTTTCATGGAGTCGCTACCCAATAGAATATTGGGAAAGTTTCTCTTGCCTCGGAGAGCCTAAGACTGCGCTTATTATCCATTTTAGGCCAATCGAAGGGGTCTTGGAGGGTAAACCTCTCTCCCAAAGGAGCCTAGGATTAACATCGAAGTCTCGTGACACAAGAGGTGTCTTGGAGGTCTTAGTTCCAACGAGTGATCGGATAGACTCTCGCCTCTTTGAGCCCAAAGACCAGAGCTGGGTTCGGGACTTCTCATCTATTTCTACCTCGATCATTTTATGATTAAATTTTGAATTCATTAATTCGCTCTCTCTCCACACGATGCAATTTAATTAAAAGCACATTTTATTCACGTGTTAAAGCGATAGATAAATAAAGGAATATTAAATCAAAAAATTATAATAACACTAGGAGCGGAATACAACTCCCATTTATAAATGTGCAATACATACATAAGACGGGAGATTATTTATTTTGAGGACTTTGGTCCTCGCATGCATTTATTATAAAAATGATGTTTTTATTGTGGAAATTTTTCATTGGATGAAAAATAGGACATTGGGTCCTTAATTTTATGAAAATCTCTCTTTATTAAATATAAAACATTCATCAATTTTTATATTTAACGAGATACAAAAAGGTATATTCATGTACATAAAATAATTAATAAATAAATAAATGAGTGAAATAACTAAGAAGGTTAGAAAACTAAACCGGATGGAATCCTCCGAGCATGGTAGATCACCCCTCGAGCTCAGAACAGTCCAAGAAAATCATATATGCTCACAAAAGGTTAATGGGTGTTAATGTACAAAAGCTCAATATAAATAAACCTCTAAGACTTGAGAGAGATAAAAAAAAGGAAAAGAAAAGAAGGTTTGAAAATATGGAGACAGAACCCAGGGACGGCCACTGCCGAGTGACCGACGGGCGTCAGTCAAGGCGACCAATGTGTCCCTTCGTTCACTCGAGAGAGGGCATCTGTGGGTGGGGTGACCGACGAGCGTCGGTGAAACAAATGACCCGTCGGTCACCGCTGTCTCTAAAAAAATGATAGCAAAACTAATTTTTCAAAGCAAAAATAGATTTTTACCACAAAACGAGATGAAAAGAATCAAAATAAAGAAAGATAAAAGCAAAAAGTCGAAAAACAACAAGAGTAAAAATAAAGATGAAGTAATACGGAGAATAAGTCCGGAATATTTACCCTCAGATAAAATTTTGGTTTGATTTTTGGTATCGATTAAAGTCCTGCACCCTCCACGAGAAGACAAAATGAGAGGTCAAGAATGAGGAAAACAGATTATTTCCTTCTTGATCCTTCAAAAGACTGAATTTTGGAATCAAAACCTTAGGAAAACTAATTAGATTTAGCTCCTTTTTAATGGTTTGATTCTTAAACAAAAAGAGATTTCTTAAGATTTGTGTTTGCTGGAAGAGAGAGAAACAAGTGTAGATTTTGACAGAGTTTCCCCCTTTAGAAATTTCTCCAACCCCTTTTTAGGTGGAAAATGAAAGCTTTTATAGGCCAAGGGTGACCGACAGGCGTCGGTTGAATCCTACTGACACAAGGATTCAACCGACGGGCCTGTAACTCTGACCGACGGGCGTCGAAGAGGTTGCGTGCTCCAGGAAATCACGTTGCGTGCTCCGAAAAATCAGGTCCCTCCGACGGGCGTCGAAAAATCATATAGGCCATCGATGACTCAAGGCGAGTGACGGTCTTGCCTTTGACAGACGGGCAGACCGCCGGTGGAGAAAATACACCTTTTCACCTAAAAATTCCCCGTTTCCTCCCTCTTTCCGATGAAGACTTGAAGAACACATTTCTCGTGAAGCAGGGGACCAAAACTTTCGAATCTCAACCGTTTGTACGGACTCGGACATTGATTTCTCATCGAGTAATCTCTAATCCGGACCGCCTCGGGACTCGGTGCTTACAGTTGCCCCCAATTTTGGGGAAAACTAGCGCACGAGTGCCTAGATGATCTAAAATTCAGAGAAAGGAACAACAACAAAAAAGGAAGAAAAGCGTACCTGTAGCGATTCTTACCTTCTGTGTCCCTCGTCAGGTAGATTTCATCTCAGCCTGCTCAACGGATGGAAACGTCCCTACCGGTCTCGTCTCGACCTATAAGGCGTTGGTGAGATGCAGCGTTCTCTAGCTACGACCTCGATGGGAAGAGCAGTGTTCTATAACTGCAGCTTCGATTGTTTCTGCTGGCCTCGTCTCGGCTCATGCGGTGTCGGGGAGATGTAGTACTCTTTTACTACAATCTCGAGGTGAAGAGCAGTGTTCTCTAACTGCAACTTCGACTTGTTAGAGTTCCCTTGCTAACCCCCATCCAATCTGGAAGGTGTGTAGTACTCTCTGACTACAACAAGAACTGTGAGATGTAGCACTCTCTGGCTACAGTCCCAAGGTAAAGTGCAGTGTTCTCTAACTGCAACTTCGGTTGGTGATGTTCCCTTGCTAACCCCCATCCGATCTGCAAGGTGCGTAGTACTCTCTGACTATCGCGTGAACTGTGAGATGCAGCACTCTCTGGCTACAGTCCCAAGGTGAAGTGCAGTGTTCTCTAACTGCAACTTCGGTTGTGAGATGATCCCCTGCTAACCCCCATCCGATCTGCAAGGTGTGTAGTACTCTCTGGCTACAACATGAGCTATGAGATGCAGTACTCTCTGACTACAATCTCGATTTGGTGAAGTGCGGTACTTTCCGACCACAGTCTCTGCTTGTTGGCATTTCCTTGCTAATCCCCATCCGATCTGCAAGGTGAGTAGTGCTCTCTGGCTGAGTGATTCGGGAGGACATGAAGTTCGATCTGTCTGTCCTCAAATTGTGATTGATGTTCGTATTTGGACCGGTGTCAAGCAATGTCCCTGTATGGCAAAGGATTTTGTCAATTCATGTATGAGTTATTCCCTTTCAATATGCTCATGAATGATTTGGTTTTATTATTTATCCTCCTTTTTGTCATCTCATTATCATTATTTTCATCATATTTTGCATCATTGTATTGCTTTTTATCATTTTTCTCGTCATATGATCATTTTGACTTTTGATATGAATGGGTATAAGAGCATACAATCATCTTTAATGCGAATAAAGCATAAATAAAGATAGAAATAAACAAATAAATATACAAAGCTGGAAATAAAAGTTTTCCACTAACATCAGCTTTTGTACAATGTATATACAACTGCGACAATAATGAACAAAATACAAAAAAATGTCATCCAAACTCCCTGAATGACTATGATGGCGGGTAGTCCGTGAGCTCCTCGTCCAGGTCCTCATCATCCGAGAGGTGAATCGGCTCAGGCTGAGGTGGAGGTGGAACTGGCTGAGTCGGAGGTGGATGCTGAGGCGTAGATGGTCCGGCCCCAGAAGTGTAAGTCTATCTGAACCTAACCTGAGCGTAGCCGTCCAGGAAGGGCTGGGTGTACGTCCTCATAAAGCTCATGGTGTCAGAAACTGTCCCCCCTAACTGCTTGAAGGCCTGGCTCATCTGGCTGGTCTGCTCGCTGGCGGCCTTCCTCCTCCGCTCCAGTCTCTGCTCAGTGTGCTCCCTAAACTCTCTCATGGACTGGGACAGGGGAGGAACGATCCCCTTTATCGCCTAGACCCGAGACCTAAGAGAATCAAGTGACTCGTCAATCATTTGCAAAGTCGCATCAATCCTCTGAGATGCCTGATCCTGGGACATCCTCAGATCTTGACCAAGCTGCTCTCTGAGCTCTCTCTATCCCTGTACAACCTGCTCCACAAGCCTAGCCTGCTTGTCCCTGATGCTCTCCATAAGCCGGGCCTGCTCCTGCACCATATGGTCAATGAGCTCGATCTGCTCTTAGGTCAGACGCTCAATGACTCTGGACTGCTCCTGGATAGCAGCCTTCTATCTGTCCAGTCTCTCATGGGTAGTCCTGTCCCTCTCCTCTAATCGGTGCTCAAACGCTGTGAACATAGAGGTCAGGAGCTACGAATGTCTGGCTGCGGCTGCGATGGTTCCTGAGTCAGCTCTGATGGCTGAGCTGCAAAAATGGATGCCCCCGGGTCGCTCCCGAAGTAAGGATGAAACCTCTCGGAGGGCCTGAGGATGGACGCTGTACTCTGGTGCTCGGTGATGGAACAGGAGTCGGTGCCCTGGACGCCGGTGGGGTGCTGAAAAGCTCGTCCATGGTGAACTCCACGTTGAAATTCGACGGAGTCCTAGGCTGCTCCTGCTGTGATGGCGGTGGCGCGATCTGAGACTGAGGTGGTGCCTGGTGCTGCGGGGGCTGGGGAGGCTGAGGAGGTGGCTGCTGCTGCTCCTGCTCTGGCTCTAGTCCTAAAGGCGGAAGAGCAAAAGCTCACCTAGTCTCATGGATGGTGAGCAGTCTGAAGGCCTCAGGCTGCCCCGGCAGCGACAAGACCATGCCCATATGAACTGCAGCTGACGCATCAACATAGATCCCCTCGTCCAAGGGTCCTCTGAGCCTATCTGAGGCGACTCCTAAGCCCAAAAGTAATCTGGTGACAACCCCTCCGACTATCACCACTGGAGCTGACCCCCTGTCGACTCTAACCATGTTAGCCAAGATCTCATGGCTAACATTGAGGCACTGGCCTGCCACCATAGCCCAGAGGCTCCAGATCTCGGCCGCGTTAAGCGACCCTGGATTACCAGCCCGACCAAGGTACGAGCTGGAAAGCACCCTGTACAGGTACCGGAGTGCCTGAGAGACCAGTACGGTACTCTTCGCTGTATCGTGATCATACAGCACCCCTGGCAAAGCAACAGCCGCCCAATGGGCGTGCCTTACCGCTCTCTGCAGGACTATAACTCCATCACCTATCGGGAACCCCATCGCCTCCGCGAACCGACGCCTCGTGATACTAACATGCATGTCGTCAAACTAACACTGCACTACGCCCGGCTCGGTCTTCGATCTCTGATACCCTCCATAATGTAGAGTGGCTAACACCTGCCGTGTAGCCTCGGGGAACGTCTGAAACTCGGGAGTCGGAAAATCTGTCCATCCAGCACCCTCTATCAGTGCGTCTACCTCGGCGGCCATCCCTAGGGCCTCTAGGAATGGCCTAGATATAAAATGGCTAGCCCGGATCTCGACCTGGGCCAGCGCCTTGTATCTCTGGGCGGACTCATCATCCATCCAGCCCGAGGCCTTTACCTCGGGCCGGGCCTGGGGAACGCGTCGTCTCGGAGGCATCTTGCAAAAGAAAATATTATAGAAATTAATTTAGCGGAGCGGGCATTAATAGGCCCAATTTCCAAAACAAAAAGCACATTGGACCTCATCCTGGCGATAGCGGCCCATGTATGAGGAGAGAAAGACAAAGAATTGAAAATAAAATAAAATAATCGGGCAGTACCCCGGCAGGGATGTGCCTAAACTCCTGCATGGAAAAACACAGAATGGGCCTCAGGCCCCAATAAAATAATTGTATATATATATTCATAAGAAATGGGCAGCACCCCGGCAAGGGTGTGCCCCATTTCCTGCACAAAAGGGACAGGCCTCAGGCCCCAACAGCAGCACATATATACCATACCTATATACATTTGCTAGCATGCATAGGAATCCCTATTTCTAAGGGAACATGTTTTATATGCAATATCATGTAAAGGTTTGACTAATTAGCATGCCAAAATTATATAAAAACTAGCAACTTCTACCCTTAATTTCTAAGGCAAACTAAAGCAATCTACTCATTCTAAAAGCAAAAAGAAGAAGAAGAAAAGGAAATAAACCAAAATTAAAAGAGGAAGTGATTGGTTACTTACCTGTAATTTGCAGAAAAATGTAGGAAATGAAGAAAAGCACTTCCTGGGATGACCGGTCGAGTGAAAAGGGCCAAAAACGCAAGAAAAAAGGAATAAAAAGAGTGCAGAAACGATAAAAAATGAGAGGGAGAGGAAAAGAGAAAATGGCAAAACTGTTTGTCCGTCGGTCACAAGGCCATTATATAGATTTCATGACCGACGATCTGTGCGCCGCTAGGGGCGACCGACGGGCTGGGCGTCTGTCACTCACTATTCCCCATTAAATGCGAAATTAATGCACGTGATGCAATGCTGACGTATGCAAACTGCCAGGTGGGTGACTACCGACGGGCAGGCCGTCTGTCGTACTTCCCTATATATTTCGTCAACTTTTTTGAGTTCTTGTGTTTTCTCATTTTCTCAACATTTCTCTAGCTTTCATCCCCTGATTTTCACAAGATGTCATCTCTTCTCCTCCAGAAGATGTACCGCATCTTAGACGACAACCGCACTTGGGAAATCGACACTCTTTCTCCTCTTTCCGGCCTGAAACACCTGCGCAGGGCTAAGGTAGACCACAACCTTCTTCTGGCTGCAACCCATTTCTGGAATCCCCGGTTTCACGTCTTCAAGTTCACGTACCAGGAGTTATGCCCCCTACCTGAGGAGTTAGCTGCCATTGTCGGTGCCTGGTATCCCCCTAACGCTCTGCCTTGTATCCCACATTGCGGTTTACTCCAGACTCGAGATATTGCTCTGTCTTTAGGCATAGCCCTTTCTGAGGCTGCGCAGTTGGTTCCCCCGGGTTCTACCTTCTCTTTAGAGCCGTTGGTCGAGGCTCTAGACAGATTCTCTGACATCCCCACCTACCGGGTAAGCATCGTATTCTTATTTTGCATGATGAGCTTCTTGACTGTGGCTCCAGGGGGTTTGATCAGCGATCTTCGCCTGTTTGGGGCTTTGGACGATTTCCACCGCGGGCTATCTCCCTTTCTACTTATTCTAGCTGAGACCATTCTCCACCCCTACATTCACGGGAAGCCCCTTATTGCTCCAGGTACGTCATTATTTTAAAGGTAGTGCGTCCCTTATGGATTTTCGCACTAGCCTTTCTCGGCGGGAAGCACGTCCTTTCGGATTTTCACATGACCCTATGCCTTATTTTTGCCTGAAGTAAATCCTACTTACTCCAACAGCTTTTTTTCTCCTTTTTTTTTGTCAGGTCTGGCTGCAAAAGAAGCTAAGAATGTTGTCAGAGCCACCTCCCCAAGTCATTGCGCAGTACTCCTCGAGACACTTCCTCCCGCGTCAACGGCTGTATACATGCACCACTGCTGATGAAGGGATTGCTAGATTTAGCGAGTTGTTGGACGACGATACCAGTTTCATGTCTGCCTGGCTCCCTCTATCCCATGCGATCATTGATGGACCATCGGGGTGTGTTCCCCTCTGTGGGTTCCGTCAGGCTACTTTCCATATCACAGCTCGGTGTGTTCGCCAGCTTGGGATGATCCAGGATGTGGTGAGGGTCCCATTATCTTTTCGGGGAGGAGCTCTTTCTGATGCCTTTGCTTCTCGGTATCATGAACTGTGGAGCCGACTACCGGTGAAGACTGTTATTCCTCGGTTCGGAGCTCATTCTGTGGCTTCCACTAGCGAGTACAAGAGATGGGTCCTTAGCCCGACATCTAACAATAGGACGCGAGGGCTCAAGCATCAGACTGGCGAGAGCAGCAGAAGGACCTAGCTTAGTTTACATATGTACACTTTTTGAGTATTACATTTCTTTTTAATGCAGAACTAAAAAATGACGGAAATGAGAAAAATAATTCTTATTTTATTTCACGAAATTGTGCACATTTCCATATAATTTTAGCATACATAATCAGTTTTGATATTAACTCGACTGTGCATGTCCTATTAATACATGAAACCAAATTTTAACAGCATCGACTCCTGTTACCAACCGGCCCTCTCGGGTTTTCACGATTGGACATTTTCTCTCATGCCTCTTATTTTTGCACAGGATGCCTTTTTTCGGTTTTCACCCTGTCGAGGCACCCAATTTTAGCAAGGCCGCCTTTTTTCGGTTTTCGACCCACGGGGCATTTTATTCTCTTCTTTTTATTGTTGGTCTTTAGCCATGGAACCTTTTGAGTCTATCGACATTGATCGGTTCCTTGCACTCATTACCATCGCCATCCAATAAGATTGCAGCTCCTTTAGACAATAGCCTCTTGAGGATAAACGGCCCTTCCCAGGTTGGTCTAAATTTTCCTCTGATATCTGGTACACCCGGCCTCATCTGTTTGAACACCAAGTCCCCCTCCTTCAGCGGATGCCTTCTCACCTTCTTCCTAAATGATCTGGCCAGCCTCTTCTAATAGATCTGATTATAATAGTAAGCTTTCAGCCTACTCTCATCGAACAAGTTCAAATGCTATAACCTCTGTTGTGCCCATTCTACCTCCGGAATCTGAGCTTCCATGACTACCCTCAGCGATTTGAGCTCTACCTCGACTAGCAGCACTGCCTCTGTCCCATAAACCAGAGAATACGGCGTAGCGCCCGTAGATGTCCTCACCGTCGTTCTGTAACCCCACAGTGCAAAGGGTAGCTTCTCTGCCCAGTCTTTGTAGGTTTGGACCATCTTGGCTAGGATCTTTTTCACATTCTTATTGGCGGCCTCTACTGCCCCGTTAGCTTGTGGTCGATAGGGAGAGGATTTATGGTGCTCGATTCCGTACTTCTCAAGAAGCTTCCTGGTTTCCCCCATGAACTGCACCCCGTTATCAGACACTATGTTATCTGGGAGGCCGTATCTGCAGATCAGATTTCTTTCAATGAACTTGGCCATGTCTCTTGCGTCGATCTTCTTGAAGGATTCCGGCTCTACCCATTTTGTAAAATAGTCGATTGCGACTATTATGTATTTGTGCCTGTTGGATGCCGTAGGGCGGATCTCTCCGATAATTTCTATTCCCCAAGCAGCGAATGGCCAAGGTGATGTTAGGCTGTGTAGCTCTGACACTGGCAAATGCCTTAAATCTGCATACTGCTGGCATAGCTGGCACTGCTTGACATATTTTGAGCAATCATTATCCATCGTAAGCCAATAGAAGCCTTGCCTTATGATCTTCTTCGCAAGGGTTAACCCATTCATATGAGCCCCACAGACGCCTGCATGGGTTTCTTCCATCACCCTCCGGGCTTTCCTTTCATCTAAGCACCTGAGCTGGATACCATCTGCCTACCTTTTGTATAACACCCCGTCTAAGGATATGAACTGAGTGGATAACCTTCGGATCATCCTCTGATCTTTCTCGATAGCTTCCTCTGGAAATCTTGCATTTTCCAAATAATTCATGATGTCAAAGTACCATGGCTTTCCATCTGCTACTTCTACTTCCATTATCGGTTTGATCTCGAAGCTGGGCCTCTCAGAACTCGAAATCAGGACAGGCTTCATAGCTATCCCTTTAGGATTATCCCATATCGACACCAGAGTTGCCAGTGCATCAGCCAGACGATTCCCCTCTCTCGGCACAAAGCGGAACGTACTCGAACTGCCCGCATAGCTCCTTCAGATATTCAACATAAGGTACCAGTCGTTCTTCCTTTACAGCTCACTCACCCCGGATTTGGCTGATTACCAAGGATGAGTCACCAAAAACCTCTACGTTCTTTGCCCCCCAAGGCAGCCAAGGCTTCTAATTCGAAGGTGCACGCTTCATATTCAGCCTCATTGTTGGTGACCCTGTACCTCAACTTCTTGGCCAACGGGAGCTTCTCATCATCTGGGGTCATCAAAATGATCCCAACTCCTGCCCCCTTGTTATTTACAGCCCCATCAAAATAAAACTGCCATCCTTGGACAGAAATTGTGGCTATGCTCTCATCAGGAAAATTGAATTCAGGTGCGTCACCCTGAATGGGATGATCAGCAAGAAACTCCGCTACTGCTCGCCCCTTGATAGTTTTGCGAGTAATGTATTCGACATCAAACTCTTGTAGCAACAGCAAGCACCTTCCCATCTTACCAAGCAAAGACGACGCTTCTTGCAAATACCTCAAAGGATTTTGCTTTGCTACTGCCTGAACTCTGTACGAATGGAAGTAGTGCCTAAGCTTCTTTGACGCCCAAATGACTGCCAGGCAGATCTTCTCTACTTCAGCATATTTTATCTCGTAGGCCAGGAACTTCTTGCTGAGATAGTAAACCGCGAATTCCACCCCGAACTCATCCTCTTGAGCCATCATGGCTCCCACGGAACCATCCTCCACTGCCAGATACAAGATAAGCGGCTTGACCGGTTGCGGTGGCCTCAGCACTGGCGGATTCATCAGATATTCCCTGATGCTATCAAAAGCTACCTACAGTCTTCATTCCAAACCATAGGCTGATCCTTTCTGAGCAACTTGAAGATTGGCTCGCATATCGAAGTGAGCTTCGCAATGAACCGGCTGACATATTGTAGCTTGCCTAGGAAGCTTCTCACCTCCTTCTCCTTCTTGGCACGGGCATCTCTCTGATGGCCTTCACCTTGTCCGAGTCCATTTCAATTCCCCTCTGGCTAACGATATGCCCCAGTAGCTTTCCTGAAGTTACTCCGAAGATACACTTCGTGGGATTAAGCCGCAGGCTGTACTTATCAATCCTAGTGAAGAACTTCTCTAAAGCTTCGAAATGGCCCTCCCTGGTGGCTGACTTAACCATCATGTCATCTACGTACACCTCCACTTCTTTATGGATCAATTCACTTAGGATCTTCGTTGCCATTCTCTGGTATGTAGCCCCCGCATTCTTTAGGCCGAAAGGCATTACTCTGTAGGCGTAGGTCCCCCATTCCGTGATGAAAGTTGTTTTAATCCGGTCGACTATCTTGTTAAGGATCTGGTTGTAGCCTACATAACCATCCCCAAAACTGTACATCGCGCAGTTGGCGGCACTATCTATCAACACGTCAATATGGGGTAGCGAAAAATCGTCTTTAGGGCAAGCCTTGTTCAGATCTCGATAATCCACACATACCCTTACCTTTCCGTTCTTCTTGGCTACAGGAACTACATTTGCTAGCCATGTAGGATACTGCACTTCAACCAGGAATTTGGCTTCGATCTGCTGCCGAATTTCCTCTTTAACCTTGTCTGCCCATTCTGGCCTAAGCCTCCTCAACTTCTATTTTACAGGCTTATGGTCCGGATACGTTGGAATAGCATGCTCTGCGATGTTCCGATCAATTCCTGGCATGTCCTCGTAGGTCCAGGCAAAAACCTTTTCATATTTTTTTATTATTCTCTCAAATTTTTCTCTCTCATCAGGAGTTATACTCAATGCTATTAAGATTTCCTTCGGATTTTCTGAGGTTCCAAGATCAAAAGGCGTGGTGTCAGTGGAATCAATATCAAAAATAGATGGGATATGATCATGTTCATGCATGTTGAGATCATTGGAAACATCGCACAAATAAGCGAAATCATTCATCTTACTAATAATATTATTATTGTCATTTACATCATAAAAAAGTTTCGGAATAAAAAGACAATCTAAGCTAGTATCTTCTCCACCTTCCGTTGAGGTTGATGCTGCAGAAGCTTGTGCCTCGGCTTCCTGGCTTGGCAGAGGCCTTTCAGCTATCCCTGAGGAAATCTTCAAATCCCCAATCTTCAGTTCTGACTCTACCATTTTTTCCTTCCCTTTCAGCCTGGCAGCTAACATCTTCTCGGTGACAACCTCTTCGGGCTCATCCCTACCCCAGGCAATGCATTGGGTCATAACTTCTTCATCCCAGAAGTCCTCAGCCATTTTAATAACTCCCACATCCCAGTCAAAAACATCACTGAATATCTCGAATCCAGGGACAATCTTTCCATTCACCCACCGTGGCTCATCTTCACCAGTGTAAGCGCATACTGAGGATGCGGGCACAAAGCTTTCTGAAATGTGAGGGATCTTTTTCGTCGTCTTCTTCTTACCAAGTCTGCCCTTGTATCCCAAACCCTTCCGATCTTTCTGACCTCGAGTAGTGATTCCGGATTGCGGCCCTTGCGAATTTCTACGAAGACCAGCCCTAGGGAGATAGTGCATCCTCTTCATCATATTAACCACTAGAGGGCTATCCAATGACCTCTACTCTTCTCTTATCAGCGATACATGAAAACCACTGAATGGCTGATTAGCAATTTCTAGGGCCGATACCTGATTATCCCTGGCCGCCTTGATGGTTACCACCTCGCCTTCATGTGGGAATTTTATTATCTGGTGTAGCGTAGACGGCACTCCCCCTAGTTTATGAAACCAGGGCCTCCCAAGCAATGCCGAAAAGTTGGCCAGAATGGGCAAAACTACAAATTATGTATCCGTATCAATGGGTCCAGCCTTAACCAAAGTCTTGAACATCCCCGAAGCTTGCCTTCTAGAATTATCGTAAGTTGTAATAGTCAAATCTGACTCGCTAAGCATACTCTCATCCAAACTGAAAGCCTGAAGCGCCACCAGAGGGTAAACATTTATAGATGACCCGTCGTCTATCATAACGCAAGCGGTGTGCTTGCCACTGATTTGCGCCTTAATGTATAGCGGTCGGTTATAATTACGGCCTTCGACTGGCAAGTCGGCATCAGAATACACTAATCTCTCTCCTGATCCCCCTTTTACAAGGTCTAACAATTCTGATGGAGAGATTATAGTAGCCACAGTAGACTCAGTCAAAGCTTCTACCAACTTTTGTCTATGAGAAGGGGACTGCCTCAAAAGATCCCATATAGATATTTGAGTCGTAGTCTTCTTCAGCTGTTTGACTATCTGATTCTCTTCCAGCTCTTTCTCTATTGATGCCTGCGCTGGTTCCGGTGGCCTTTCTATCTCTGGGACTACTCTTCCACTTCTCGTTATAGCTCCTACCTCTTTTTCCTCTTCATCTGACTTCCACAGATCCAAAGATATTTCACCTTTCGCTACTAGACCAACAATCAATTGTCGCTACAGACATCCTTTCCCCCTTGGCCTCAGGGCGAGTAATAGCAACATACTCATTCCCATACAAGTCCTGCAGCACGTACCATTCTGGTAGGCTTGATCCAATCATGAAAACAGGTGGCAGCACAGCATTATAGTTAGGCTTCTTTTTCTCCTCTCTTCGCTCGGGGTCAGTGATTTGTTTGCTATCAATCAAATCCTGGATTGAGTGCCTCAACGCTTTACAATTATTTGTTAAATGGCCCGTATGCTGATGGAAGGCACAATACTCATTATCTTTATGCCCCGGCGTCCCTTACGTCATAGCAAGCCTGGGATGCAATGGCTGCAACTTCCCTTCTTTCATCAACCTTCTTAAAACCCAAGACAGTGGTCTTCCTAAGTTTGAAAACTTCCTCGGGGTAGTTGCGTCAGTAGCAGACACCTCAACCGTTCTTCTGGTGCTACCATTGGGACCGGGTGGCCTATTTGTCCCTTGACTGGTATTAGCTCTCTTGGCATAATTGTCATTGCTCGCCTTTCGGGCTAAGTATTCCCCTTTCGCTTTTATGGCTATGTCCTTCAAGGACTCCCAGTGTTTTAGACCCTTCATCTTCAAACCTTCTTTCAAGTACGGGCTCGCATTTTTGATGAACAAACGGATCTGGTCTTGAGTGTCTGGCCTTCTCCTCATCTCCATTACTCTACTCCGCCAGCGGGTTAGGTAATCATGGAAGGATTCCCCGGCCTTTTACTGAAGTAACTCCAAATCCTTGAGGGTCACCGCCATCCTTGTATTGCAGTCGTACTGCCTTAAAAACTCCTCTGTGAGCATATCCCAATCCTCCTTGGTTCGGCGATCGAGGCTGTGGTACTAATCTATGGCAGGGCCAGTTAGGCTCAAGCAAAAGTACTCTACTTTTTGCCTCTTGGACAAGGTAGTCCCTTTCATGATCAAGGAATACTGCTTTACATGGGCGGTCGGGTCAGAAGTGCCGTCAAACTTGGCAACATTAGGCATCTTGAAATTGTACGGGATTGGGTCATCTCCCTCCAGCTTTTTATCTTCTGGGGTCATCCCTTGGCCTCTACCTAACATGCGGGCCATAGCCTCAAACTTCTCTTCCATCTTCTTCCAGATGAACTCTTCGGTTTGGGGTGCCTTCCCCCTCTCAGATACAACGCTCATTTTGTCATCTTCATTCTCTCGGTCATCTTCTAACCTCAGTGCTTATCTCCTTCTCTAGACCCTGGAAGCCACTGATCTCAGATCAATAGGAGGTGGTCGAATCAGTTCCTCCTGTCTTTTTACTCTTTCCTCCTCCCGCTCATTTTGTCTCATGGGAGGAGGAGGAGGATTTTGCGGAGCAGCCGGCTGAGCCATTGCAGTTAACATATTCATCATACGGCCTTCGAACTCCTCAAACCTTCTACCCACTTCTTCAGCAATCAAAGCCCTGGTAGCGTCATTTTCCCTTGGTGAGTTTGCCATCTCTGATACGGTACCACTGGTTTCTGAATGGGTTTCTAGAGGACTCTCTCTTTCTTGCAGCTCAAATACAGAAACTCGGATTAGTCGTCCGGTCGGTCCTCTCGTCCACCTGGGCAGATCTATGATGGCTGCATAAATAAGGTGTTAGAATGATGCATGAAATGCAAATGAAATGCATGGCTGTGATATGCAACATCCACAAATCACAGGCAAGCAGATAGGTCCTTCCACCCTTATTGCTCCCACACACATGGTCATGCAGTCTCTTTCCTAGGCAGGATTAATCCATGGGTCATCGGGGAATCCAACGGACACGTATGGTGCACGGTAAAAAACCGGCAACATAACACTCCTATGCTAATGTACAAGCGCATGGATAATTATTATCATGTATTTAGACATCCCAAATATAACGACATGGCCCTACCGGGGCATGGAAGCCTTTGGCTAGGTTACCAAGCAAGACATCTGGATTCATCCATTACATAATGACCCATACAATAAGCATGATATTACGGTTCATATCACCTAGGGAGAGTATCTACGGCCATTATATGAGCTTTGGTAGAGGGAGATATTACTTTAAGGCTACCCAAGCATGATCCCTGCCGATGGGTCTAGCTCATCACAAACGTAACGACCGATCGGGTCATCATTTTATATACCGAAAGGTACAAAGCTTGGGCTGGTGATTATCCTTAACACTTCCCCACATTGAGTGAACATAGGGTTGTGCTTTGGGAATGCACCGAGGTGAAGAAGGGACCAATCTAGCATATTCTAAGGCTCTAATGGGATGTATATGAAAATGAGAGAAAGCGAAGTTATGAATTAAACTTTAATCATAAATGTTAACCGAGGTATTTTCAAATCGAAGTCTCGAACCATCGTCCCCAGTGGAGTCGCCATTGTGATGCGTGCTGGGCCCCGCGTGCCGCCCGTACGACAGCCCGTTCGAGGGCGATCGGGGCATTTGTGGGTCCGTTGGCAACTTACAACGAATTGCGAGTGCATCTATTTTGCGCAACAAGGAGGTTTCATCGAGTCACCACCCAATAGAACATTGGGAAAGTTTCTATCGCCTCGGAGAGCCTAAGACTGCGCTTATTATCCATTTTGGGCCAATCGAAGGGGTCTTGGAGGGTAAACCTCTCTCCCAAAGGAGCCTAGGATTAACGTCTAAGTCTCGTGACACAAGAGGTGTCTTGGAGGTCTTAGTTCCAGCGAGTGATCGGATAGACCTCTCGCCTCTTTGAGCCCAAAGACCAGAGCTGGGTTCGGGACTTCTCATCTATTTCTACCTCGATCATTTTATGATTAAATTTTAAACTCATTAATTCGCTCTCTCTCCACATAATGCAATTTAATTAAAAGCGCATTTTATTCACGTGTTAAAGCGATAGATAAATAAAGGAATATTAAATCAAAAAATTACAATAACACTAGGAGCGGAATACAACTCCCATTTATAAATGTTCAATACATACATAAGACGAGAGATTATTTATTTTGAGGACTTTGGTCCTCGCATGCATTTATTATAAAAATGATGTTTTTATTGTGGAAATTTTTCATTGGATGAAAAATAGGACATTGGGTCCTTAATTTTATGAAAATCTCTCTTTATTAAATATAAAACATTCATCAATTTTTATATTTAGCGAGATACAAAAAGGTATATTCATGTACATAAAATAATTAATAAATAAATAAATGAGTGAAATAACTAAGAAGGTTAGAAAACTAAACCGGATGGAATCCTCCGAGCATGGTAGATCGCCCCTCGAGCTCAGAACAGTCCAAGAAAATCATATATGCTCACAAAAGGTTAATGGGTGTTAATGTACAAAAGCTCAATATAAATAAACCTCTAAGACTTGAGAGAGATAAAAAAAAGGAAAAGAAAAGAAGGTTTGAAAATATGGAGACAGAACCCAGGGACGGCCACTACCGAGTGACCGACGGGCGTCAGTCAAGGCGACCAACGTGTCCCTTCGCTCACTCGAGAGAGGGCATCTGTGGGTGGGGTGACCGACGGGCGTCGGTGAAACAGATAACCCGTCGGTCACCGCTGTCTCTAAAAAAATGATAGCAAAACTAATTTTTCAAAGCAAAAATAGATTTTTACCACAAAACGAGATGAAAAGAATCAAAATAAAGAAAGATAAAAGCAAAAAGTCAAAAAACAACAAGAGTAAAAATAAAGATGAAGTAATACGGAGAATAAGTCCGGAATATTTACCCTCAGATAATATTTTGGTTTGATTTTTGGTATCGATTAAAGTCCTGCACCCTCCACGAGAAGACAAAATGAGAGGTCAAGAATGAGAAAAACAGATTATTTCCTTCTTGATCCTTCAAAAGATTGAATTTTGGAATCAAAACCTTAGGAAAACTAATTAGATTTAGCTCCTTTTTAATGGTTTGATTCTTAAAGTAAAAGAGATTTCTTAAGATTTGTGTTTGCTTGAAGAGAGAGAAACAAATGTAGATTTTGACAGAGTTTCCCCCTTTAGAAATTTCTCCAACCCCTTTTTAGGTGGAAAATGAAAGCTTTTATAGGCCAGGGGTGATCAACGGGCGTCGATTCAACCGACGGGTGTCGGTTGAATCCTACTGACACAAGGATTCAACCGACGGGCCTGTAACTCTGACCGACGGGCGTCGGAGAGGTTGCGTGTTCTGGAAAATTAGGTCCCTCCGACGAGCGTCGAAAAATCATATAGGCCGTCGGTGACTCGAGGCGAGCGATGGTCTTGCCTTTGACAGACGGGCAGACCGCCGGTGGAGAAAATACACCTTTTGACCCAAAAATTCCCCGTTTCCTCCCTCTTTCCTACGAACACTGAAAGAACACATTTCTCGTGAAGCAGGGGACCAAAACTTTCGAATCTCAACCGTTTGTATGGACTCAGACGTTGATTCCTCATCGGGTAATCTCTAATCCGGACCGCCTCGGGACACGGTGCTTACAGTTTTTATCAGGAATGCCAGCCCATACCTGAAGAAGGGGTTGAAGATGAAGGGATTAAAAGATGGGGAGTCTTTGAAGGATATAGCCATTGAGGCTGAGAGTGAGTACCTGGAGAGGAGAACGAGCAATGAGGATTGTGCCAAGAGGAGCAGTGGTAATTAGGGAGCTAGCAAACCTGTAAGCTCTAACAGTGGTAATCGAATGGAAAAAATGGCCGAGGTCTCAACTACAGGTGCCAGTTCGAGGCACTTTTCAAACCTAGGGAGGTCTCTATCCTAGGTGCTAAAGGGATTGATGAAGGAAGGGAAGTTATAGCCTTTACCACTTAGACCTGCCTAGGGCACAGGGACGACTAGTACTGTGCTTACCACCAACATACCGGGCATACTACTGATAGTTGCAAGGCATTGAGGCATGCAATTCAGGATCCGATTGACTCAAAACAAATCACAGATCTAGAGAAGAGAGGTAACCAGAAGAAGCTCAATTACAATAATGTGCCCCCACCTGTGTTTATGATCAAGTCAGGACTACCCGAGTGGTATGTGTTGAGAGAGTTGTATGGAGGAGGCAAGTGAAGAAGGGATTCCTATGACAATGATAAACTGTTGGTCCACTGATGATAGTGTAAATGAAGATGAAATTGATAATGATGATGAGACATTTGCTGACTCGTGGGGTTCAGAAGATGAAGAGAAAGAGATCGGAGCCGTGACCTAAACTGGAAGGGTAGTTCCGGATGTAGAGAAGCCACAAGATTCAGTGGCAGTACATACAGAAAGGGAGTTAGAGGATGATTAAGTGATGAAGCAATTAAAAAGGACACCGGCTCAGATATTAATAAGGGATCTATTGAGACAATCTCCTTCGTATAGGCAGAAGTTGGTAGAGGCCTTACGCGAGTCTACGGTGGCCACTACAATCTCCCTTACAGAGTTGTTGGATATAGTGAAGGGAAGTTCTGGAGAGAGCGTGGTCTATTCAAATGCTGATTTGCTGGCAGAATGCCATAACCATCACCGCCCTTTGTACATAAGGGCGCAAATCAATGAGAAGCACACCGCTTGCGTCATGGTGGATGATGGTTCCTCCATAAATGTATGCCCTTTGGTGGTAATGGAAGCTTTTGGGGTGTCAGAGGACATGCTAAGTAAGTTAGATCTTGCAATCACCGCCTATAATAACTCCCGGAGGCAAGCATCAAGGACCTTCAAAGCAGTGGTTAAGACCGAGCCGATAGAGACGGAGGTGGAATTTGTAGTCCTCTCCATTCCAACTAACTTCTCAGCACTATTAGGCAGACCGTGGTTTCACAAGTTAGGAGGGGTACTATCTACCTTGCATCAGATGATAAAAATCCCACATGAGGGGTAGGTAGTGACAATCAAAACTGTCAGAGAGAATCAGATATCCGTACTAGAGATTACAAAGAAATCCTTCAACGGGTTTCATGTGGCTGTGATTAGTGAGGAAGATAACATCGCAAGAAGCCCTAAAGTGGTGAATATGATGAAGAGGAAGTCTTTCCTTCTGGGAGCTGGTTTGGGCAAGAACTCCCAGGGGCCGTAAGCTGCCATTACAACGAGAGGTCAAAAGGATAGAAGGGGCCTCGGATATAAGGGCGTGACGATGCTGAGTAAGAAGGCAGTTGGTGAGATCCCTCACATTAAGGAAAGCTTTGTGCCGGCCACCGCTATGCTGGAGAAGATGAGCCTCAGTGGGTAGACGGAAGATTTGTACCAGGATTCGAGGTTTTTAATGACATCTTCAATTGGGACATTGGATTGATCAAGCAAGTAGAGGGCTTTTGGGATGAAGAAATCATGACCAAAGGGACTATCTGGGACCGAGAATCACCCGAAGAGATTATCACTGAGAGGTTAATGGCCACCAGAGTTAAAGGTAAGGAGAATATGGTGGATGAAGCTGCAGAAAAGCAGGTTGAAGTTCCACAGGGGGTTGCTATAGGGCCTCCAAAATGCCAGAACTGCAACATCTGCATCGGTAGAGAAAGAAAAGATAGTAATATAGATTTTCTTTTTATTCCTGAACTTTTTGATAATATTTCTGATGTTTCCTCTTCTGTGATGTTTCCGATAATTTCACTATGTATAATCATGATTATGACTTATTTATATTTGATATTGATTCAACTGATACTACTCCATTTAATCTCAGAACTTTGGAAAACCCAAATGAAATCTTGATAGCATCTAATGTAACTCCTAAAAGGAGGATAAAATTCAAGAGAATATTAAAGAAATATGAAAAAGTTTCTACTTGGACCTACGAAGACATGCCAGGAGTCGATCACGAAATCGCTAAACACGCCATACCAACGTACCTAGATCATAAACCGGTTAAGCAGAAACTAAGAAGACTTAGGCCAGAATGTGTAAAGAAAGTGATGGAAGAAATCCACAAGCAGATTGAGGCCAAGTTTCTGGTTGAAGTGCAATATCCGACTTGGTTCGCCAACGTCGGCCCGGTAGCTAACAAGAATGGCAAAGTGCGCGTATGCGTGGATTATCGGGATTTGAGCAAAGCATGTCCAAAGGATAACTTTCCTCTGCCACACATTGACGTCTTAGTAGATAGAGTAGCTGCTTGCATGATGTATAGCTTCATTGATGGATATGTAAGGTACAATCAGATCCCCAATAAGATAGTTGATTAGATTAAAAGAGGCTTCATAATTGAATAGGGTACATTCACTTATAGGGTAATGCCTTTCGGCTTGAAGAATGCAATGGCAACTTATCAAAGGACGGCCACTAGGATTCTCGATGACCTAATCCATCAAAAGGTAGAAGTGCACGTCAATGACATGATGATCAAGTCGGCTAAAAGAGAAGGTCACTTTGAGGCCTTAGAGACATTCTTTAAGAGGATCAACAAGTACAATCTGAGATTGAACCCTAAGAAATGCATTTTAAAGTCACGTCAGGGAAGCTATTTGGGCATGTAGTGAGCCAGAAAGGAATTGAGGTCGACTCGAATAAAGTTAAGGCCATCAGAGAAATGCCAGTACCTCAATAAGAAAAGGACGTCAGAAGCTTCTTGAAAAAACTACAATACATCAGCAGGTTTATTGCCAAGCTCACTTCGATTTGTGAGCTGATCTTCAAGCTACTCAGGAAAGACCAGACTGTAATATGGAATAAAGACTGTTAGAAGGCTTTCGACACCATCAGGGAATACTTGCTGAATCCCTCGGTTCTGAGACCACCTCAACCAGTCAAGCCTTTAATACTATACTTAGCGATAGCGGATAGTTCTATAGGTACCATGATGGCTCAAGAGGATGAGTTCAGAGTAGAGTTTGCAGTTTATTACCTTAGTAAGAAGTTCCTTTCTTACAAGGTTAAATATATAGAAGTTGAAAAGATTTGCTTGGCTGTAATTTGGGCCTTTAAGAAGTTAAGATACTACTTCCATTCTTACAAGGTACAAGCTATCGCTAAATAAAATCCTCTTAGGTATTTGCAGGAAGCTCCTCCTTGTTGGGAAAATGGGACGATGGTTGCTACTTTTACAAGAATTCGACATTGAATATGTTACTCGAAAAACAATCAAGGGCTGTGTAGTAGCAAAGTTCTTGGCAGAGCACCCTATCGAAGGAGATTCGTTTGAATTTAACTTCCCAGAAGAGGATGTTACAGCTATTGCAGTACAAGGTTGGCAATTATATTTTAATGGAGCGGTTAACAGCAAGGGGGCAGGAGTAGGAATCATTCTCACAATTCCAGATGGTGAGAAGCTCCCATTAGCCAAGAAACTAAGCTATAAAGCTACTAATAACGAAGCCGAATATGAAGCTTGCACTTTCAAGTTAGAAGCATTGATAGCCTTGCGAGCAAAGAACACAGAGGTCTTTGTGGATTCATTACTAGTAATTAACCAGATTCGGGGTGAATGGGGCCGTAAAAGAAGAGCGACTGAGGCCATACGTAAAACTCCTGAAGTAGTTGAGCAGTCAGTTTGAGGTGTGCACCTTTCATTTCGTTCCAAGGGATGAGAATCAGTTAGCCGATGTTCTCGCAACTTTGGTGTCAATATGGGATAATCCGGAAGTAGTGGTTATGAAGCCCATCTTGATCTCATGCTCTGAAAAACCTAGTTTTGAGTCTGATCCAATCATGGAAATTGAGGTTAATGACGAGAAGTCATGGTACACTGACATTAAGAATTACCTGGAAAAGACGGTGTTCCCAGAAGAGGCTACTGAAAAGGACCAAAGATTGATCCGCAAGTTGTCTACTTAGTTTATCTGCATAAATGGCGTGCTATACAAATGACAAGTCGATGGCATTCAGTTGAGATGTCTGGGCAAGAAAAAAGCGAAAAAGGTCATGGAGGAAACTCATGCCGAAGTCCGTGGAGCCCATATGAACGGTTTAATGCTAGCAAAGAAAATTTTGAGACAAGGGTTCTATTGGCTTATGATGGATACAGATTGCTCGAGATATGTGAAGCAGTGTCAGTTGTACCAATAGTATACAGATTTGAGGCATCTACCGGTTTCAGAGTTGCACAACTTAACATCACCTTGGCTGTTTGCAGTTTGGGGGATAGACATTATAGGGGAGATACACCCTACAGCCTCCAATGGGCATAGGTTCATCATAGTCACTATAGATTACTTCACTAAGTGGGTAGAGGCTGAATCTTTCAAAAAAGTTGATGCTCGGTGTAAACCACGGGTCCCGAGGTGGTCTAAGATCAAGATTACCCGGTGATGAAAATGATGCTTGTTTACAGGCTAAAAAGTTAGAACTGATGATTTCATTATCAAAACCCTTCTTTTTAAATAAAAAAAATGTTATTTTGGGGTTTTTGGGGGTTTTCGGTGGCCTGTCGCCGCACTGCCTGAGCGAGGCACAGCGCCTGGTGGAGGCGCGTGCGAGGCCTTGCCCCGCGCAGCGCATGATGCACGATGTCATGCCTCGCACATGCGAGGTGCAGCCTCCTGCATGAGGTTGCACCTTGCGTAGCGCGAGGCTGCACCTCGCGCACCCCGTCGCGGGCAGCCTCCCTCCTGTCCCTTTCCCACCTGCAAAAATCTGATTTTGGACAAATTTTTTGAATGTCAAAAAGGGTTTTCTTTCAGGTTTCAGGGGTTTTTTTTTTGGGGGGGGGGGGGGAGAGAGATAGAAAGGGGCTTTGGTCCTTCCCCTTTTGGGAAGAAGAGGAAAATAAAGGGAAAAGAAGAAGAGCCATTTTGAGAGGTTGAAAAAAAGAAGAGGAGAAAAACGAGAAAGTGTTCTTGAAAAAGAAAAATATTTTTAAAGGTGAAATTTCTTCCTTTGATCTTCTGGAACCCAGAAAAAACGTTTTCTAAGTTTGAGCTTGGTTTGAGATAGGGAAATCAATTCCTTTACCTTGGGTTTATTATCAAACAAAAAAAAAAATCATTCAGTTTCGTTTTAGTGTTTTTTCTTGAGTCTTTGAGTTATTTCGAATATGTTTTGAACCTTGACAAGGGGAGTTGGATGCAAACATTTTGCTTCTATATCATCAAATCTGAGGGTAAATATTCTTGGATCCACTTTCATCATCTCATTTTATTTAATTTGTTATTATCATTGTTAATATTATTATCATTACTGTTGATGTTACATTTATTTTTGTTATTATTATTATCATTATGATTATCATTTACCCTTATTAGTATTCTTAATATTATTATCATTACATGCTAATGATATCTTTATTATTATCGTTATTATTATTTATTATCCTTATTATTATTGTTAATTTTGTTTGCTTTTACTGTTAATATTATTATTATCGCTATTATTACTTTTATTATTTTCATTATTATGATCATTGTTGTTATTATTATTATTGTTGTTGTTGTTATTATTATTATTATTATTATTATTATTATTATTATTATTATTATTATTATTATTATTATTATTATTATTATATTTATCAACGTTGATATTACCATTATTATTATCATCATTATTATGTCATTTGTATGGTTAATTTTGCATGATTCATTGAATCTTTTTGCATGTGTATGATTTGTACTTTAAACTCACATGTCTAATTTAACCCATTTCATTCTCTACATGTATATTAAACATCTTTTGTATTTATCTTGTCTTTATATTTATATGGTTAATTTCAGAATTATTACTAACATTTTTTTATTGTTGTTTTTCTTGTTTATGTGGGTAAAATGTAATGTTTGCTTGTTTGAGGATCGTCGTGACCAAATGGAGGGGGTCAAGGCTCTTAAGAGGCCATATCGTTTGGGTGAGACCTTACCAACCCTTTATTCATGTGATTATATTTGTTTATAAATAAAATATTTTTATTTTATACACGTGTAAGATAAAAAATCACAAAAATATTTTTATGACTAAACTATGATTTTTACTAATAAATTGGGACCAATGTCCTCGATTTTAGCCAAGGAATGCAAAATGTCACGAATTAAAACAAAGAGTTAAATTTTTTAAAAATGGGATCACTCATCCCGATTTTCAAGCCAATAGCCGAAATAACTCTTCGATCCCTCTTTAAGTGAGCATGAAGGAACCAATGTTCCTAAACCAAATAAATATCCCGATCTATGCATGTCTCCCCTTTTGATTAATTTTGCTTAACTGATTAGATTTATGTTATATATCTTGTTGTAATTAATTATTTTTGGGGCAATTTTGTTTAGCTTTTCTTTTCATTTTGAGGATTGTATTTGTCCCAATTTCTCCTTTGTAAATGGCGTGGCTTTGTGTGTTTACCGCTTTATTTATCACTTTTTTTTATAGCTTTCATTTATCGCTTTCTTGTTGCTTGAATGGCGCCTTTAAATAAATTGTATTAATCGTGTGAGATGAGAGATGGAATTTTCTAATCTAAAAACTCATTTATAATTAACCAAGGCATAAATAAGAGTGGAATTCCGAACCACTCTCTGGTTTATACCATAGAGGTTAGATCACCTTTCTCAATTTCTTGTAAATTGGGTGGCGACTCCAAAAGGTGCCTAAAGGTTTCATGAGGCTAGATAAACTTCTCAAATATTCTATTGGGTGGGAATTCCAAAATTTTTCATGTTACCCAAGATCAAATGACGCGAGCCAATCCCTCGAGCCCAAAAAGGGGACCATAAGAGTGCCTTTCTGGTTCGGCGCGCGTCACCAGAGCCTCAGGCAGAGCCGTCATGACCTAGTCCACCGCCACCTTTGCAGCCGGCACATTGAGAAATCATCGCAGGGATGACTACTGCCTTCTTCGATATGGAGCGACGGATGGAGGAGAGGGATAGGATATTGCTTGAGTGCCTGGATCGGCAAGATAGAGTTATTGAGGAGCTGAGGCAGGGTCTGGGCACTTCACAGGCGGGACCAACCTAGAGGATCGATGAGGTTGTCCAGATGGTGGACAAGTCGGTTACTGCTCTCAAGTTCTGGGTGGAAGCGCTAGAGACCTTTATACCTACGATATCTGGGTCCATCACGGAGCTGAGGGAGTAGATAGAGACCAGACTTACGGGCATTAGAGATGCATCCGAGCGTAAAACCTCAGACCTAGTACAGGCCTTCACGTAGTTAGCCAGGGTGATCAGTGAGACCCTAGGGTTTTTTAGGACTTGCGCGCAGCCCTTCCTGGATGGATATGCTCATGTCCAGTTTTTGCAGGCTCCCTGTGCAGAGCCTCTAGCACTACCACCGGTCATCATTCCTTCGTAGCTAGCTGCCGGGGCCTGGCCATCAGCACCAAGCATTCAACCCTCTACCTCCAGAGCCGGACTATCCTCATCCAGCATCTAGCCTATCCACGTGTCAAACAGTGTGGAGGATCTAGAGGAGCCCTCAGATTATTCATCTTTGTAGCTTGTATTCAGGGAGTTTTGTATATTTGTTTATTAATGTACAAAATTTGCACTTTAGTGATGTTTACATTTTATTAGAAGTTTATTTTCACTTTAGCGATATATATTCTTGTTAATATTTCATTTTTGCTTCAAAAAATATTGGATGCATCAAAATAAGTAAACAAAAGAAAATAAGCAAACTCAAGGACAGAAGCGATAAATGATAAATGACAATAAATGAAAATAAAAGACATAAAGTTAATGCTTTAAAAGGATCCAATTAACACAATAAGTTAACAAGATCTTTTGAAATTGCAGGAAATTTATACCAATAGCTCACAACACAAAAGTCGAATTCATCATCAGAGAAGAGTCTTTTGTCAATTGAGTTGTAGTAGAATATGCTACAGCTCAACAGCGACAATTAGATACCATGTCGACCCGATGGTGGTTAGCAAATCAGATACCATGCCGACCCGTTGGTGGTTAGCAAATCAGATACCATGCAGACTCGATGGTAGTTAGCAAATCAGATACCATGCTGACCCGATGGTGGTTAGCAAATCAGATACCATGCTGACCCGATGGTGGTTAGCAATCGGATACCACGTTGACCCCATGCCGGTTAGAAAGTGCAGGCTCGATAGTGGTGAACAAGATAGCTGCAGTATGTTAGATGAGTCATAGTAGAAGATGCTACAATTCAACGGTCATATGCCTTTCAAACTCGATGGTGGTTAACAGGCATAGCTGTGCAGGCCTGATGGTGGTCAGCAAAACAACTGCAAGATGAGTCATGAGTAGAATACGCTTATAGCTCAAACGGTGATAATCATATGACATGCAGACCTGATGGTGGTTATCAAGCATATGCCATGCAGGCCTGATGGTGGTCAAAATAGCAGCAGAATATCAAGTGGGTTGTACTAGAATATGCCATAACTCAACGGCAACAAACACGCGCTATGCAGATCCAATGGTGGTCAGAAGGCGCATGCCGCACAAATCTGATGGTGATTAGTAAGATAGCTGCAGTATGTCAAACGAGTCATAGTAGAATACGCTACAACTCAGCGGCGACAAGCCACAACCTTGAACCTCCCAAAAAGGTAGGGATTGCCTCAGGCACGTATTTCCTTCCTATTTCTTTGAATTTTGGCTCATCTAGATACTAGTGTACTAGTTTCTCCAAAATTAGGGACAACTGTAGACACCGGGTCCCGAAACAGCCTAGATCAGAGTTACCCCATGAAGATACTGGTATCTATTCCATAAATGAAGGAGTGAAATCGTAGGCTTTCGCCCTTGAAATTCACAAATTTTAGGGATATTGGTGACCAAAAATCCTTTATTGTCGAAAAGGAGCTTTTTTAGTTTAAGAAAATTGATTTTGTTTTTCTAGGTTGACCGACACCTGTCGGTTAACTGGGTGTTTGTCTGTAGACACCGGGTCTTGAGGCGGCCTAGATCAGGGTTACCAATGATGATTAGACACCTGTTCACAGGGAAAAAGGTTGCAAGTGATGATTTCCTTGTCAAAATTTTCTTTTTAATTAGATATAAAAAATAAAAAAATTAACAAAATAAAATTAAAAATAAAAATAAAAAAGGGAGTTTGAAATTATAGTGTTTTAGTCAAAATTGTTATTTAAAAAAAATTCGAAATTTTTTGGCCGCTGGCGTGCAAGGGCAGGCCTCCCTCGCGCGCGCGGTAATTCCTCTCAAATCTGCCAATTTCGGCCATATTTATTTCTTTTTTTTTTAGGACTTTTTCCCAAAATTTGATTTTTTCCCCTTTGATTTTGGATTTTAATGATTTTTTCAGTTTTTAAAATTATGATAATAAATATTCTGATTTAAATTTCTTTTCTTTTCTTAATTAATTAAGGTTTTTTTTTTATCAAAGCATATAAATAGAAAAAGATGAATAGAAAAAAGGGGAGGCAACCAAAGATTTGTTTTTCTTCTTCTTCCAAAAAATTCTCTTCTCCTTGAATTCTTCTTCTTCTTCTTTTGGCTTTAATAAAAATTTCTTCTAAGAATTTTTAGATAGAATTTTATTGATGAAAAATTGATTTTGAGACAAATAATATAATTGTTTGCTCTTAAAATCTAATTTTCTCACTTTCTTTTAATTTTTTTTCAATTAAACTTTTTTAAAGATTTTACATTGAATGATTTTTTTATGAAAACTTGATTTTGAAATAAACAAAATAATTTTTTGTTCTTTAAATCCAATTTTTCATTTGATTTTCTAAAAAATAAGATTTTTACAATTATTTTTCTAAAGAGAATAACTTTAGATTTTTTTTTTATTTTTCTTCCATTTTTTTATTCTTGAGATAAAGAAAATAATTTTTTGTTCTTGAGGATTTTTAATTTCTTCCTTTATTTTTTTTAGCAAATTTTCTTTCCTTGGATAAAATTCCAGCTTTTCTTATTTTTATTTCTAATTTGTGGATCAAAAACAAGTAAATCAATCATCACTTTTTTTCCCTCCATCGAATCCGAATTCTGAGGGTAAACATTCCATACTCGATCCCTTATTTTGTTATTTTATTTATTTATTTTTGTTCATATTTAATTTGCCATCATGTAAATCTTTATATTTGTTGTTTATTTATTTATTTTATATTATCTTAGATATAGATTTAAGATTTTTTTCCTTTTTTATTCTTTTTTGCTTGATTATTCATTATTCATTATTCATTATTATTATTATTATTATTATTATTACTATTATTATTATTATTATTATTATTCATCCTTCTTTTATTTATCATTATTGTTTTTATCATTCTTTTTCATTATTATTGTTATTTATTTATTGTTTATTTATTTATTAGTTTATTATTATTAATATTAATATTAATATTATTATTATTATTATTATTATTATTGTTGTTGTTGTTGTTGTTGTTGTTATTTTTCATGCTTTTATGCATTAATCTATTAATATGTTGTTTTATTTGTTTCAATCATGTCATTTAATTTATTTGACTTTTATAAAGCATTTTTTCATTTATTTTAATTTATTACTCATTATTTCATGTGTTTAATTGATTTTCTTGATTAAATTACGAACATTAATTTTATTTGTGTTTGTTTTTTATTGCAACACTTGTTTTCTTTGCTTCGGCATTCTCGTGAGCAAATGGAGAGATCTAGGAGACTCGGTTGGCCTAACTTATTATTTTTAATTATTTGTATTTGTTTTCTTTATTTGGCTTTTTTATTTATTTTGACATGTAATTTTTAATAAAATTATTTATTTTATGCACGTTAAAAAAAATACAAAAATATTTATATTAATTAATTTGGAATTCTTCTAATAAAAATAAGACCAATGTCCTAGGTTTCCATCCAAATAAACCGTCACATTTGATATATATTTTTTTCTCTTAAGTATGCATGTGAGGACCAATGTCCTCATCCTTAATAAGTATCCCATTTTATGTATGATTTACATTTCATTTACATTAGAGGTTGTATTCCACTCCTAGTTTTATTGTAAATTAATGTACTTTTATTTACTTTATTTTAATGTTGTTTTATTTACTGCTTTCATTACATGATCGATATGCGCTCTAATTACTGCATTTAATCGAATGAGAAAATGAAAGAAATTTTATCTCTAAAACTCAATTATAATTTAGTCAAGGTATGAATAAATGGGAAGTCCTGAACTATCTCTGGTCTTAGGCTCAACGAGGTTAGATGAACCTTTCCAATGTTCTATTGGAAAGCGAATTCCAAAATATCTCTTGTTGCCCAAAATAGGCCCAAGTTGCGTTGTCTTAGGCTCCATAAGGTTAGACGAACCATTCCAATGTTCTATTGGGGTGTGGACTCTAAAATATATCTTGCCTTCCCAAACTAGATGCATATGCATCGTCTTAGGTTTCACGAGATTAGATAAATCTTTCCAATGTTCTACTGCAAAGAGGATTCCAAAATGTTTCTAATTGCCCAAAATAGATACACATGTGCTGTCTTAGGCTCAGTGAGGTTAGACGACCATTCCCAATGTTTTATTGGGTGGCGACTCCAAAACACCTTGTTGCCCAAAATAGATGCCCTTTTAATTTTTACAAGTCTTATGAACCTTTCTCGAATACCCTAAAAGCAGGTCATCCGGGCCTCCCAGGGTTCGGCGCGTGTCACACTGTCGCTCATGATTTGAGCGACGGCTATCACCCGTGGGCGTAAGGCCCGTTGCTCGTACTAGCGAGCAGCGCCTATCGCTTAGCGCGATTAGGGGGCCCGTTACCTGCATTGGCGAGTGATGCCCGTTGCTGGTGCGAACGAGCACCCGTCACTCGTGAACACGAGGGACGCCTGTCCCTCACGCGAGCAGGTGCCCGCCGCTCAAAGGACCAACGTGCCCCTTTTATCGATGCCCATCGGTGGGCTGAGGTACGCCCCTCGGTTAGGTTCTGGCGGCGCATTTGTGGATAAAATCTCATTTTTTCTTATTGTTTATCTTTAAATTAAATATCCAAGATTTGATTTTCTTTTAGGTCCTGGAGGCGCATTTATGGATAAAATCTCATTTTTTTCTTATTATTTATCTTTAAATTAAATATCCAAGATTTGATTTTATCTTATAAAATCCAATTTGAATTAAATAATATTTGGTTTTATATCCAAATCTAATTTGAATTCAAAAATATATGATTTTATATCCTAAAATCTAATTTGAATTAAAAAATATTTGATTTTATCTTTTAAAATCTAATTTGAATTCAAATAGATTTGATATCTATCTTTAAAGATAATTTAATTTTAAAAAGATTTGAATTTTTAATTTGAATTTTAAAAAGATTTGAATTTTTAATTTGAATTTTAAAAAAATTTGAAATTCTTATCCTTATCTTCAATTAGCTTATAAATAGCGGGCTAAGGATCGAGGTTTGAGGTTAAAAACACTTTTCAAAAACAAAAAATTTTCTTTCCAACTTTCCTTTCAAAAAACTCTTTGTAACGAATCAGGAAAGCTCGAGAAAGTAAAGACGATTTTCTTTTCTCGACGTATTCCTTTTTAGATTCGAAATCATCGAAAAAGAAACAAATTATTTTCTCTTTATTTGTTCATTTAAAAATTCCGAATCACTTGAAGGAAATAGTTTTATTAAACAAATTGTCCTAAAACATTTTTATTTGTCAGCCGGTTCTTGCAGAATTCAAGGAAACCTCATGCAACTTTTACCTTTCGAAAATCAACATTCCGAGGGTAAACATTCTGGATTAGCCCACTTTATTTTTTTATTTATTTTATTGCATAAAAAGTGAATTAAAAGTGAAAATATTGGGGTTTTGATTGATTTTTCTATTTTTTTGAGGTTTGTAGCTGACCGATGGGATAAAGGCCTCACCGATGGCCGTAGCTCAAGCGAGCGATGGGCCGTAGCGGGGAACCTCTTCTGCCTGTCGGTCACGCAGTCCGGTTGTCCCTGGGCCTCTTTCCTTCCTTTCTTTCTTGTTTCCTTTATTATTTCTTTTAAAGATCATTTTCTATCCTTTTTTTAATTCATTTTACTCTTTTCTTATATTTAAATTATTTTTGTTAGTTCTTTTTATTATTATTCTATTTTCTTATTCTGCTAACATGTTATTCGTTCTTTGTGAGTTTTTTATTTTATTGAGTGCTGGAAAAAGGAAGCTAATTAGAATGATGCGAAAACGTTAATACGGTTCATTTCCCTAACCAAATAAATTGCCATTACTGATGCCATTTTTTGAAGCATGCATGACTAATGTCCTCTAACCTAATAAATACCCTGTTTGATGGTTGATTGCTTTTTCTGCTCATTTACATTGGGGGTTGTATTTCGCCCCTAGTTTTGTTGTAATTTATGGTATTTTTATTTACTTTGCTTTACTATTGCTCTTATTTACTGCTTTCCATTATGTGATTGAGCTGCTCTTTAATTACTGCACCTAAATGTATGAGAAGAGGAATGAAAGTTTAAATTCAAAACTTAATTATAACTTTAACCAATGTATGAATAAGAGTGGAGTCCCGAACTCTCTCTGGTCTTAGGCTTCATGAGGTTAGATGAACCTTTCCAATGTTCTATTGGAAATGGAATTCCAAAATATCTCCTGCTGCCCAAAATAGACCTTTACGCCTTGTCTTAGGTTTTACGAGATTAGATGAACCTTTCCAATGTTTTATTGGAAAGGGAATTCCAAAATACCTTCTTGTTGCCCAAAATAGACATAAACGCACTGTCTTAGGCTCAGTGAGGCTAAACGACCTTTCCCAATATTTTATTGGGTGGCGAGTCCAAAACACCTATTGTTTCCCAAACTAGACGTTCTCATAATCTTTAAGAGTCTTATGAACCTCTCTCGATTACCTTAAAAGAGGGTCTTCGGGGCCCCGTGGTTCGGCGCGCGTCACACTATCCAAGCAAGAATATGAAATCTGAAGTGGCTTTCCTCTCATCCATATCTTCGGCCCAATCAGCATTAGTGTATCCTCTTAATTACAGATCCTTGCCTTGATAACAAAGAGAATAATCTGCTATACCTTTAAGGTATCAAGTATCCTCTTAACTACTTTCTAATGTGCTTCGCCTAGGTTAGATTGATATCATTGTATAGCAAATATCTGGTCTAGTACACAACATTGCATACATAAGACTACCCACGATACTGGCATATGGAATGTTTCTCATACGTTTCACTTCTTCTGGCATCTTTGGACACATTTCTTTGCTAAGAAATTGATTCTTGGCAATAGGGTTGTCAATGGGTTTGCAGTTCTGCATATTGAATCATTCAAGGACTTTATTGATATATATCTCTTGAGAAAGAGACAACAACCTTCTCGAATGATCTCTTGAAATCTTAACTCCAAGAATGTAGTCTACATGACCCATATCTTTTCTTTCAAAGTTGGACGACAACCAATCTTTGATTTGATTTACGTACTCTTTATCATTTCTAGCTATTAGTATGTCATCTACATACAATGTTAAAATGACAAAATTATTTTCAGAGCTTTTGTTATGCACACAATGGTCTTCATCAATCATGTTGAACCCATTCAACATGATTGTATCATGAAATCTCAAATACCATTGCCTTGAAAACTGTTTAAGGCCATAGATTGATCTTTTCAATCGACAAACCTTATGTTCGCTGCCTTTTTTTTATGAAACCTACAGGTTGTTCCATGTAGATTTCTTCACTCAGTTCTCCATTGAGAAAAGCAGTCTTCACATCCATTTGATGTAGCTCTAGGTCTAAACTTGCCACTATGGCAAGAATTAACCTTATGGACGTAAATCTTACTACAGGTGAGAAAGTATCCTCATAGTCAATCCCTTCCTGTTGTGTAAACCCCTTAGCGACTAGCTGAGCTTTATATCTTTCTATACTTCCATCAACTTTTTGCTTCACCTTGAGAATCCATTTATTCCCAATCGGTTTATGTCCTTCTGGTAGATCAACCAATTCCCAAACACGATTTGATCTCATAGATGCCATTTCTTCTTCTATTGCTTTAATCCATTTTTTTTTAGTTAGGCATAAAATGGCCTCTTTAAAATTTTTAGGCTCTTCATCATCCTATGGGGTAACCAAAAGGTTTTCGCTCAAGCCTTTGATCTCAAATCATCAGCAATGAACACTTATCCTTTTAGATTCACGCATTTTTGAATCTTCATAAACATGTCTCATATATTCATTATAATTCAAAATGCTCCCGCTGGGACCATGTGCTATACTCCCACTGGAGTTGGGAATGCTTCAACTCAAATTAGGGTTTTGAACATCCGGATCATGTGCAGGAGGAAGGTCTGGACCTTCTTCCTCTAACTCCCTCCCACTCAAATGGAGTGATCCTGATGGTTCATGTTCTTGAGTTTCATAGAAAGTGAAATCTTGATTCACTTCGCCCAACTTTGTAAATTCATTTTCCAAGAATATAACGTCTCATGATTCACATTCCGTCACTGTACCATTCTCTTTCTCACCCATGAAAATATATCTTTTTTATACTTCAAAATATCTCACAAAGATACTCTTTTTACCTCTTGGTCCTAATTTACCAATTTTACTTGAGGTATCATGGACGTAAGTAGCACAACCACAAGGTCACAAATGGCTTAGGTCAGGCTGTCGACTAGTCCATAATTTATAAGGTGTGGATGTGACAGATTTGGAGGGCACTCAGTTTGGAACATATGCAGCAGTTAATAAAGTATCTTCCCAATAGGAGATAGGCAAATTTGCCTTTGCCATCATAGATCTAACCATATCAAGGAGAGTCCTATTTCTCCTTTCTGCAACACCATTTTGTTGTAGAGTTTTGGGAATGGACAACTGATGTTCAATCCCTTTTTCATCACACAAAGCCTTAAATTCATCTGAAAGATATTCTCGACCTCGGTCAGTTCTTAAAGCTTTGATATTTTTGTCTAATTGATTCTCAACTAAGTTCATAAAAGTTTTAAAGCAACTCAATGCTTCTGACTTATGAGAGATCAAATAGACATGACCATACCTAGTATAGTCATCTATAAATGTGATGAAGTAGTAGGTTCCATGCCTTGCCCTCACATTCATTGGACCACATACGTCAGAGTGAACTAATTGCAATGGAAATTCAGCTCTAGTTCCTTTTCCGAACGGTTTTCTCACTAGTTTTCCTTTTAGGTAATGGTCACACGTAAGCAATTCAATCTCATTTAAATCACCTAGTAAACCAGCTTTGGCTAACTGACTCATTCAATCTTGCCCAATATGGTTTAACTAGCATGCTATAATTTCACATGATTCTCATTACTTTGTGAAGTAGAAGAAATTAAAGAAAAACTATTTTTATTCATAAAGTCAGGATCAATATCCATAACAATAAAATTTTTCGAAATAAAACCAGAACTATAATAAATATCACCCAAACATAAGCACATACTGTCATCTTTAAAGCACAAATCAAAACCAAGTTTTAATAACACAAGAACAGAAACTAACTTCCTACGAATTTCTAGAGCATAGAGCACATCATTTTGGAGCAGGGTTCGGCCTTTACGTAAGACTAATCTACACACGCCAATCCCTCAAGCTGGCACTCTGGTGTTATTTTCTACATATATATATTTTGCTGCATATAGTATTTATCGGAATTCAATAAAGGCATCTTGATCCTTTGTTATGTGGTCCCTTGCTCTTGAATCAACCACCCACAAAGGTTAAAATTCAGTTAATAATACAGAACTAGATACACAAATTTCACTCACTCTTGAGTCAGAATAGTGTACCTGATTGGGCTCAGTGCAATCTCTTGCATAGTATCCTTTCGGTTGGCAGTTAAAACATTTTACTTTTGAGATGTTTATCTTTTTCTTGCCTTTAGACCTCTTAAAATTATGTTCCTTCTTTTACCTTTTATTTTTCTTGGCAGGTTCCTTATCTCTACTTTTGAAACTTTTTCTTTTGTTCTGGTTTGAACTCATCCCACCAGAACGGGACTATGCTATATTCACTTTAGCATTGACCTTAATCGATGCCAGTCTGTCCTCTTCTAGCACAAAGTGACGAGAAACATCCTCAAATGTCTTGACATTGTCCATATGAGTCAGTTGCATCTTTATATGCTCCCAACTCTTGGGTAAGGAACGGATGATAGCTTGGACCTACTACTCATTCGTCAACTTATGGCCATATTCACTAAGCTCACTCATCATGTTCTCCATCTCTCTGAGATGTTTCATCTTTGAATGATCAAGTTTTTTCTGATAAGTATCAAATTTGATTGTCAAAGATCGGAGTTTAGTTAGAGTCACTCCTCCGAACTTCTCTAGCAAAGCGATCCACAAATCTATTGCATTTTGATACTTGCGGAATTGCTTAGTTATATCATCCTTCATAGCACTCAACAGGATAATACGAGTAGTGGAATTCTTTTTATTCCATGCCAAATGGACATCTCGGTCCCGCTTATGCTAGGCCGTATTGCCATCCTCAAGTTCAGCCATAACTAAACTTAAGGTTTTAAGAGCCTCTTGCTCCACAAGCACATACTGGATCTTCATACTTCAGATTTCATAAATGTCGCCATTCAATTTCAAGTCTTTGTTTAATTCAATGATAATTGACTTGGAAGCAGAAGCCATTTGTATCCTTTGATTCAAATGGAACAAAAATGCACATTATTATAGGAGATTAGGCAATACATGCAATTTACTATTAGGCTCAAATTCAAAAAGGTTACTAGAAGTACCAATTACCTTCTAAGTTCTAATGTCCAACTTTACAGATTAAGATTTCATGCATAATAAATCTGAATTATTGCATTATTAAGTTCTTAAACCTATGAGGGGGATTTTATTGGTTTTATCTTATTTAGTCTCTACTTAATAAACATGCAATCATTTTACTCATAAAATATTGCAAGGCAATTAACATTTTTAAATAAACATATTTATTAAAAAAATTAAATGCCAAAAAAATAAATGCATTCATTCAACCAATAAATAAATCCAATAATCCAAAAATAAGACACTCATGTCAAATAATAATAGGAAACATAAATCCTATTTAATAAAAAACAAAAGGTAATTATAATTGACACTCATGTCAACTATTCTAGAAAGCTAGATCTTCTTAAAATCTTCTTAAGCACTGGGACTGATTCTTTGACCATCTTCATTAATTCATCAGGCAATTCATAACTTCACTGATGAAGCCATGGACGATGCACACTACGTCCAATTCTCAATTTCATCACAGATGGAATGTTACTCCTCAACACTCCTATTTTGGCAACTTTAGCCAAAAAATGGATGATAGATTTTTTATAAACTCTATCTCCTATGTACCAAGTAGTTTTCAATAGTTCCCTCAGTACTTGATGATATTCAAAAGAGTTAATCAACGCTTTGATCAGGATTCTATCATCCGTTCTTAGGCTTAAACCTCCTATCCAAATTACACTCTTGCATTTCTTCCTGCATAGTCAATACATGACGCACTATAGCATCAATATCATCAGCTCGGATATGCGTCAGCATTCTCATGTTGCTTACTAAATGCACTTTTGCATTTCATGAAGCAATCCCATACGGGGTTCTAGGAATCATAGGTGTCCTTATCAACATTTCTGAAACACATTACAAAAATTTAAGTGGTTAATACACTCATGTATAAACACACATGATTGAAACACATCTTAATCAATAAATAAGGATAAAAAAATAAGAAATACACAAGAAAAAAATTTCAAAATATTTCAAATCAGAAAACTCATTTTCCATAATTTTTATAATATTTATTTTAATAAAAAAAATACAAATATATCTTATGGTCATAAAAAAAATTTCAAAAAATAACCAATAAATCATAAATATTTTGAAAAACACATTTGAGAAAAAATGGAGTTGATTGGGAGGTCAGAACCCACTGCACGCACCCACACACATCGACGAGGGAAGGAAGATGCGCCCACATGGCACCACGAGCAACACGCACGCCCTCCCATTTGACAACCCACGTGTCATAACCACAATGTGCCACGTGTCAACCTACTAATGGGCCAACTGGCACCCACGTGTCATAATTGGTACACGTTATCACCACATGGTAGAATCTCATTGGGACACGTGTCACTTTTGACATGTCATCATTGATACGTGGCAGACCTCAGTCTTTCACGTGTTACCCCTCATTGTGTCACCTAGCGACCACGTGGCACAAAGGTGGCACGTATTTTCCATATGGCATGACCACTATCATCCACGTGGCGGTCAGCTATTGAGCCACATGTTAATAATAACTCATCATTATTGATACGCGTTTGCACACGTGTGGACCACCGTCCACGCACACGCGCCCAACGCGTGGCGGCGTGTGTAAGCCATGCGCCTCCTTTCTGGCTGAGTCTGATGTCCGAATTTCGGTCGGTGGGGGGGGTGTTTTGGGATCTGTGAATCTAATGGTAAGGTCAAAAATAAAAAAATTCCAACTTCTAGTTTAGTGTTTCGAACATCCAAGTTCGTTCCCTCACTTCTTAATGTACACATACACAAAATTGAGCTGAAATATTTACACGCATATATTTTTCACACAAAAAATAAATTTTTGTTGCGTTTTATGCTTCCTAGATCTACCAAATTTAGCATAAAATTTTAGATCAATTTTAAGCCACATGCTAAGATGCAAAAAATGATTGCTCTAATAACAATGATGGAGAAATAAGAAATACATGAGGTAACATTCATAATGGTACCTACCTCTTATAGCGCTAAAACACATTGTGGAAGCGTCATAAGGATCCCCTTATTTTTTGTCAATGGTCTGGCTTTTACCCACGTGCGGGATAAGAGCAGCTAGTTCACAATTTAAAAGCCCCTGAATGATTAAGAGCAAAAAACTTGTGAGTGGGAACGAGCAGCCTTGTAGCATATATGTTTTCTTATTACCAAAGTCTAAGATCTCTCATATATTTATTGAGATCCTAAAGGCTAGAAACCTATCTCTAGTATAACTTAGACTCCTTTTTGAGATAGAATTTGGTAATCTTAATCAGATTGAATTACTCAATTCTATCTGGATTGGAACGAAATCCATAATAGAGTCATGGGCGTATCCCAACTCTATCAATATATATTAATGAAATGAAATTTAAAATGTTAATGAATGTAGAGATAAAACAAAATGTACACTAATTTATTGATAATAATGAAAATTGTAATATTAAGTAATGTTAATAGTGAGAGTAATGTCATTAATAATAATAGTATTGATCAATGTTAATGTAATCAATGCTAATGGTAACAATACTGATAATTGTAGCCATAGTACTAAAGTATAGTCAAGAAAATAGTACTGAACATACGTATGGACATAGTGCTGGTTGGTTATATAAATGTATTAAAAGAATTAGTGTCCATTTAGTGTATGAAACAAATATGTTTATGTGGGTGTGCATGTGTGTATGAAAATGGAAAGTTTAGGATATGTATCCACCACTGGGCATTTTAATGCTCAGCACGTAGAGTTTTACTGTGCGCAGGTAATAGAAGGTAGAAAGACTTGAAGTGGCCGATTTCTTACTATCAAATGGGGAGAAGTGATGGAAAGCAAGCAGAAGGAAATAGACATGGAATGTATATGATCATGTTGAATAGAGTTAGGTTTTTGTATGTACAGACTTACGATTTAAGTATATGTGTAAATATGAACCTTAAATAGAATTACTATTGGACTGTTACATTGTTATATGTATGTGAATGTCTTTTATGTTTGAAAAAAAAAATTTCTGCATTGTTTACTGTAATGTAACTTGTGAATTAATAGATTATCATACGTACAACATAGAAAGTTAAGGGTGTTACATTTAATTCCGCAAGATCATTATTATCTACGTAAAAAATCTAAATTTTTTCCTTGTATAAGATGCGTGCTCACATAGATTAAACAAACAAGGATGAATCCCAAACACCACAACTGTTTTGGCACAAAAGGCTATTAATGCTTCCAACCTATATATACAGGCTTTGTATTCAGCACCATTGTTGGTGGCTTTGTACCATAACTTCTTACCAAAATGAAGCTTTTCACCATTTTAGGTAATGAAAATCACACCCTCTCCTGCACCCTTATTGTTGGTGGCTCCATCAAAGAACATCTGTCAACCTTGAACTATAGGGCTGCCAAAAATTCATTAGGAAACTCATACTCAATCTGACCTCCCTCTAAAGGGTGGTCAGCTAGAATTAAGCAACTACTTGAACCTTATTAATGGTTTTTCTTATGGCATACTTAACCTTAAATTCTTGTGATGAAACCTTCCCATCTTTCCTAGAAGAGATGGGGCTGTGTGCAAGTACCGAAGTGGGTTATGCTTTGCGACTGCTTCGACTGGATAAAAGTGAAAGTAGTGCCTTAATTTCTTAAAGTCCCACACAATTGCCAAGTATATCTTCTCCATATCTCCATATACTTGTCTTCATAAGGGAAAAACATCTAATTGAGGTAGTAAATGGCAAACTTGACTTCGAACTCATCCCTTTTAATAAGCAATGCACCTACTAAGACCTGCTCAACTGTTAGATACAAGATCAAATGTTTTCTTGACCTTGGTGGCTGAAGAATTAGGGGATAAATTAAGTACTTAATGGTAGTATCAAAGGCTTTTTGATAATCTTCATTCAATTTATGTGGTTGGTCTTTCCTTAATAGCTTGAAGATTGACTCACAGATGGAACAAAGCTTGGCTAGTAACTGACTTATATACTGAATCCTTCCTACAAATTCTTTAATCTTTTTCTCCTTCTTGGGCACTATCATCTTTCTAATAGCCTTTACTTTGTCTGGGTTTACTTCAATCCCTCTTTGACTGATAATGTGGGCTAGCAGTTTTCTTAATGTAACCCTAAACATACACTTCTTCCAGCAATGGTTATTGTGACATGCATCGAACCCTTGAATAGTATTCGGCTTGTTCTTAAAAGTCCACTTTTAGGACCTAAGGCCAGATGAAGGTTCATTTAACTTGTGAAGGCTAGTTGTTTCATAATAGACAAGGATTCAACCCAATTTGCCAAGCCTCGGGCCTCTAAAAGGCATGTGACATCGTCTCGGGGTACCCCTATTCCATTATTGGCGATCAACCTACGAGAGTGTTTGTTGGGCACCACAAGGTAGGTATTATGGAGTTGCCACCCAATAAAACATTGGGAAATGAGTTTTAACCTTATGAGGCCAAAACTAGAGATAAGTTTGAGACCTCACTCTTATTTATACCCTTGGTTAATGCTATATAAATGGATTTTAAGGTTAATTGTTTTATCTCTCTCATGTGAGTTGTCATGCTAGAAAAAGTAAAGGTGCATTTAAGTATGTTGGAAAGCTGTAAAGCATTTTATAAAGAAAGCAATAAAAGATGGCATAGAAAGCAATAAAATCATGATGTGGAAATAAACTTAACTAAAAATCGTATACAAATAGGGAAAATTATTGAACATCATTTTAGGTGGGAACATTGGTATTATAAGAAAAACGATTTTATTATATTCATTTTGAGAAAACTGGGATGAATGATCCCATTTATTATGAAAAATCCATGTTAATTTATATGCAAAAATCATTTACAATTTAAAAAGAGTTATAACTTGTGTGTAATTTTGTGTTACAAAAAATAGGACATTGGTCCTGATTTATTTTAAGAATCCCAATTAATTAATAGAAATAGTTTTGGTGTGATTTTTATGTTGAGCGTGTGAAAAACTTTTATTATCACAGGCCTTATGAGAAATAAAAGAAAATAAATGAATAATAATACAGGCTCGAATAAATGAATAGTAAATAAAATAAATCCTGGACTATTCTCTCGCTTTGTTCTATCTAGTTTGGGGACGCGCAATGTGTCCCTCACAATTGCGGTCATTGCAGGAAATAACATCGGTTAATAACGTGTTGAATAAAATGATGAACAGTTAATTAAATCAAATAAATTAGATAAATTATTAATTTGATATAATAGAAATAAAATAAACAAAATAGATAAAATGCATGATGCATCCGGAATTCACGCAATATGTATAAACATGCATATGCTAAAGTGATAAATAAACGTGACAAACAATAAATATATAATAAAATAGAATAAATTAACAAAATTAATAAATTAACAAATATAAGAACATAAATTATATAATAATAATAATAATAATAATAATAATAATAATAATAATAATAATAATAATAATTATAATGATGATGATGATGATGATGATGATGATGATAACATGCTCAAACTAAATAAATTTAAAAATTATTATGAACAATATTATGCAAATAAAAAATAAAATAAATTATCATGACATACAAAATATATTCACAAAGGTAAATAAATGGAAATAGAAGAAAATATAAAATGCAATATATGTTAATTAGGAAAGTAAGAGGAAGAAAGAAGCAAAGGGGAAGGCAACGCACGCACCAGGCCTTGGAACGGCGTCACTGGCTGTAACTCGGCCGAGTTACGAGTCACGGCCATAACTCAGCCTGGTTAGGTCGTGAGTCATTCCAGAACACGGAACGATGCCATCTTCCTTCCAAAATGCAAATTTTCCTTTTAATGCAAGAAATCCAATCTGGATGCATCATTTGTGCATGAAATCTCTCAAAAATCACTATTAAACTAGAAAATCATGATTTAATGCATAAAACACAAAAACACAGCAAATTAAATTATGCAAATGGAAGAACAGATGAAGGAAAGAGATAATGAATAGTAAAATACAATTAACTTATTTATTCAATTTTTAAATTATTTTAATGGGATTTTCATGGATTAATGATAAAAATAAACACAAATAGCAAGAAATAACAAATTCACAAGCTTAAATCATAGAAATCAAAGATTAAGGAAAATCAAACAATAAAAAAAAATAGGTATTTACGCTATTAAACTAAAATTAAACAATGGATTTACGAGTTTTGCGTCTCCTGAATTTTAACTTTAGTGTTAGCTTGCTCAAGATCAAAGGTGTAGTGCTTTTAGGCTCTTCATCCTTCTTTGTTTGTTCTTAATTTTAAATTATAGAGAGTGTGTGTGTTTTGAGAGAGAGAGAGAAAACGTGAGAAAGAAAGAGAGAGAGAGACCTCCCCATCTCTTTTGGTGTCCAGCCCTTTTTATAACTCCATCATGAGCATTGAATGCTCAGGGGATAAGGCTTGAAGAGAAAAGAAAGAAAAAATATCCTCTCCTTTTTCCCCTTTTCCTCATGATGAAATATCTGAGAAAAAGTGGAAAAAAAACCCAGTCATGGCCTTGATTCGATGATTCACGGGAGTGACTGGACTTGAGAAAAAAAAAAAAAGGCAAAAATGCCCTCCAGAGCGTTACTGGGGGGTGAGCGTAAGTTAGGGTCGGAGTGTAAGGACCCAAAATACACGCTAGCCGTATTAAGACATGGTTAGGGTGAAATGTAAACCGAATGTACATGATTGAGCGGCGAAAGTGTTAAAAAGGATGCAACTGTCATTAAACGGAAAGTTTCGACAACTGCGGCCATTTGGAAATCATTAAAGTGTGATATATGTGATTGAAATAAAAAGTATAGTGGGCCAAAGTATGAAATGGAAACTTGGATTATGCTAATGTCTAAATAGAAGAGGAGTTAAGGATCAAGGTGGATAAATTACAAAAAAAATTAATTTTTGACTAATAGAAAGGAGAGATGTGTTTCACAATAGGCCAAAAATGTATGTGAATATAAGGGAGAGGGAGGGAGGTAGTTGGCAATTCCTTTGGCTGGAGAAAACTCATCATTTTTTTGTTCCTTTCTTCTCTCAATCCATGTACCAAGGTGGCTAGTGAGGGAGAGGGTAGTTCATGAGAAATTTGCAAAGAAAGGTAAGATTTAAGTTTTGTTGTGATCTTTTTCTCTCTTCCCTTGTTTAGGAACTGGAAGTATGAGATTGATTATTAATTTTAACGTGAGAATTCTGATGTATATGGCTGAGGGAATTGGACAAGGAAATGGAAAAGAAATGGTGAGAGCAAAGGAGGCTTAAAAAGCAACTTTGGTGCACACAAGATGTTTGGGAACCTTTAAATTCTTATATATGTGTTTATGTTGAATTGAATAGATTTTGCGTGTGATTTGGATATGGAAGAATTTCTTGAATTATGAGTTGTGTGTTTTTTTTTCCTGCATAAAAATGAATATTAGTGACATGAGGTGTTAGAGTATCAAAATTCTATTTTAGAGTTCACTTGACCACGTCTCTTTATTTTAGCCATATCTTGGTCTATAAAACATAACTCCCTAGTTGTAACTCCAAATGATCTGAAATTTTTCCAGTAGAAATATAAGACATATAGGAACAAAAGTATAGAAGACCATTTTTCAAAAAATGTCACTTCTAGGTATAAATAATGGCACAAGTGGGAAGTTGGTTCTGACTCGTCACTTGACTCGGCACCAGGGTGATAACTCGTGATAGATAGCTTCTGTCACGAGTCGCCATGACTGTCACGAGTCATCACAGTCCCAGTATGGTTCCCCTTTGCTCTTTATGCCTCATTATTCATTCTAGAGTAGCCAAATGCATTTCTAAAGCATGAATTAAGCTAGAGAGAACCTATAGAGCACCAAAAGCAAGACAGAAACAACTAAGAATGAGATGAAACAATTAAGAGTGATTATAACATTATTAGATTAGAACCTTATATGTAAAGATTGCATGAAAACAATAGTGATATACATATATGATTGAATTATGATAAAACATTTATAGTGTACATGAAAATAGTAGTTATGTATATAGCATATTTTGATGCATGTATCTAGACATGTGTACTTAATATGTAAACATAGTTGACTATGTATTGATTTAATGAATAAATGAGTGTATGTTATGCATAGTGAACTAATGAATGATGTGTATATTGTATAGTGCATACATTTATGATTAGTGTAATGTAACGATGTAGTGAGTGGAATCTTTTATTGAATCAGAATTTAATATAGATGTGGACATATATGGGATAATGATCAGATACTGTAGACACTGGGTCCTGAGGCAGTAAAAGATCAGAATTACCCGATGATGAAAAGGATAATGGCCACCAGTAGGGTGTCGGGAATGATATCTTCCTTGTCGAAAGCTCCCTTTGTTCCTCTGAAAACTTCGATTTAAAATTCGCATTGTTATTTTTTGTTCGTTTATTTTCACTTTTATTTTTTATTTTATTTTTTATTTTTTTATTTTTTTTTATTTTCCATTTTTGGTACGCGTGTCGAACGGGAGGGTCGAACCATCGCGGGAGCCGCGTGCGCGCGCGCAGCAGAAGCAGCTCGTCTGCAGAGGCGCGCACAGCGCCATATTGGGGCGCGTCTCCCTGTAGGAACACGCACCCCATTGGGGGCGCGTCTCACCGCTGGCACAGGCGTCACTCCTCGAGCGGGCATATTTGCCCGCCCAGTCCCTTTCGCCTGCATTTTCTTCCTTTCCTGCATTTTCTCAGTCTGTTTTTTTTTACCAGTTTGTTTCACGTTTTTATGCTAGTTTTGATTAACTAAAAATGAAAGCTCATTTGTCTTTTCCTATTTTGGGACAAAGACAGGAAACAAATTGGAGTTGTTCTCCCATTTGAGGAGACGGCAATTTTATTGAAAAAAATAGGTTTTTTAGTTTTCTCTCCAGTTTTCTCTCAAGCAAACATTTTTCTTCTTCCAAAAAATTCTTAACTTTCTTTTTTTCAAGTTTTAATCTTTTCTCCTCTTGAAAACATTTCATCTTGGGTTTGATTTGAGCAAGAGAAATTAATTTTCTTTGCTTATTCATTCCAACAAAAATATTTTCTTGAGCTAATTTATTTAAAAACATAGAGTTTTATATTTTATTCGGGTATTTAACACCGTAAATTCGACAAGGAGGATGAATCAAGATACTGTTTCTTTCGATTTATAAATTCTGAGAGTAAACATTTTTGGACCCGTTCTCATTTATTGTTGTTATTATTATTATTTCCATGTTATTATTATCATGTCTATCATTTATTTTAGCATTTCTTTAATGTGATTATTATTGTTGACATGTTGTGTGGTTTCCATTTGATTTCTTGCTGTTTTAATTTGTCATTGTTGTCGTCCACCCCATTATTTCTTCTTCTTCTTCTTCTTATTATTATTATTATTATTATTCTTCTTCTTCTTCTTCTTCTTCTTCTTCTTCTTCTTCTTCTTCTTCTTATTATTATTATTATTATTATTATTATTATTATTATTATTATTATTATTATTATTATTATTATTATTATTATTATTATTATTATTAGTAGTAGTAGTAGTATTAGGGTGTCATTATCATTATTATTGTTTTAATTGTTATTGTTATTATTATTATGTTATTATTATTATTATTATTATTATTATTATTATTATTATTATTATTATTATTATTTGATTGTCACCATTATGCCATGATTATTTATTGTTATTGTCACTATAACTTTATTGTTATAATTATCTTGTTCTTTATATGATTAATTTCTAGAATTATTATTACTATTTTAATATTATTTTTCTGTCTGAGATTTGTTGTGACTTGCATTATGTGAGTGTTCCTGTGACCTCCCGGATGGGTCAGTACGCGTAGGAGACCGTGTCATTTGGTGGGACCTTTCCTATTCTGTCACACCCCGTTTGCCCCCTAGTAGGATGAGCCCATTTGTGTGTGCATGCATGGTATGTGTTTGGCATGTCATAGGGGTATTTTTGGTAGAAATGTATGTTTTAAGAGTTTTGTTAGCATGTGGTGCATGTATGTTATTATGGTGTATATTAATTGGGTTGCATTTGGGTGTGTCTTGCTCACACCTTGGTAGGATGTGAGTAAGTTGAGTAATGTTTGTGTGCAATTGAGCATATCTTTGTAGGGTGTGCATTAGTTGGGAATGCATTGTGTGTGTGTGAAGCATGGAATTAGGGTGTGAGTGAGCAAATTCCACCACTAGGAGGTTGATATGTGTATTGGGTTAGGGAAAAAGAATTAAGAAAAGAAGGAGGAAAGAAGGGAAATCAAAAACTCATTCCCGTTTTTCCCCTTCTACCTCCATCTCCTTCGTCCTTTTTCCCTTCCCTAGTTAATGCTAGCTAGAAATCAAGCTTTGGTAGTGGAAATTGGTCACTCTTGCTTCTAATTTGGTATGTTTGTGTCTTTGTCTTGCTTTGATTCATGTTCTTCATCTCTTTCTTTGTGATTTATGGGTTTAGATTGATTTAGGGTTTATTTGTTTTGTGTGTTCTTTGGTTGTGATGGTAGTTGAGCCTCCCCGTGACCCTAAGGGTAAGGAGAAGGTTGGTTGCAGTGGATCTAAGTGATTAGGAGCGAAGGAGTTACAGGTTTGGGATTATTCTTTGTTTTGTGTATATTTGGTGATTTAAGATGGCATGATTTCTGAAAAATGGCATGATGTTGGTTCAATATGGTGTGTGTGTGCTATGATAGGGTCGAGATATGCTGATTTTAATGCTGGAAGTTATAAGTTTGAGTTTATGATGGTGTAGTTTTGTATGTGTAAGTTTTGATTAATTTTGATTTTGAAATATTGGATTAATTGGATAATTAAGCATGTTTTTAAAAAAGGTGTTTGTGAGTTGAGCTGGAAAGGTAAGTTCTTGGGTTGATTTTATGGTTTGGAATGTGTAATTTTGAGGTGTGTGGTTTTGGGTTTGGAATTGGAGTGACTTCTGCAGATTTCTGGGTTTTCCAGAAATCACACGGCGGTATGGATAAGGCTTACCGCCGTGTGATTCGAAAGAAACTTTCAGAAATTGCAAGGCCGTGGTTTTACATGGCGGTAAGTGAAGGACCATACCGCCGTGTAAAACGCTACTGCCCAGATATGTTTTTGAACTGTGAGTTTCACACGGCGGTATGGGTTTTCCCTTACAGCCGTGTGAAACGCCTCTGGAGCTGTGTAAGACATCTTACACGGTGGTAAGGATCGTTCCATACCGCCGTGTAAAATGCCTCTGTCCAGCTGTGTTGGACATGTTACACGGCGATATGGACTAAGCCATACCCCCGTGCAAACTGTCTTACACGGCGGTATGGATTGACCATACCGCCGTGTAAAATGCTACTGTCCTCCTTATGCAAATTTTTGTCTTCTTTCCTTTTCACTCCTTTTCCACTTGTGATGGATTTCAATTATTAATTACCGTTATTTTATCTATCTAACATCATTTAATGGTGTGTTTTGCTATGCTAATTAGGATGTGATATATGTAATAGTAAAGTGAGTTATGCTCAAGCATGAACTCTATATGTGATGAATATTGGAATGTAAATTGTGTTATGCATGACCTGCTAGAGTCTAGTAAGTGGATAGTTAGGCATGCCTAATAGAGTCTTTTAGCTGCAGCCTCAGTTCCGTTTGGACCCCGATCAGGTCCCCATTTGGTTCCTCGCGAACCCTCAGTATTTGGATCTTGTTTAAGGTCCCTCAGTAAAATGTTTTGTAAATGTTAAAGTAAAATGGTTTTCGATTCGTACCCATAAGGTACTGTTAGTAATCAATTCGTACCCACAAGGTACTGTTCGTATACTCGTTATCCACTATTATGAGTCAGCAGGGTTTTCTCATTATGTGTTCGGTTTACTATGTATTACTCCGATATGATCATGCGAATGTGATATTCAAATGAGTTTAATAATGTGATAAATATTCAGTTAATATGATTATGAACATGTGTATGAGATGCGAAATGTATGGCTTTTATATGCAAGCATGTTCGTATATGTTCATATATGATGTTAGGTTATGGATATTTGCATTTGCCTTTATGAATGTGTTATGCCTTGACGACCATTGTGAGTGGCCATCCATATCATATGTGTGTTTCCCCACTAAGCATTTATCGCTTAGTACGGTGTTCTTACCCGTGCAGGTGTGGAGGATATTTTTGCTTTGGGAGAGTCGCCGCCAGTCAAGCCAACACAGGAGGGTTAGTGTTAGGGCTTTAGTCTTTTGTAGTAGGATGAATCTTTTGTAATAGAACTCTCTTTTATCTTTTTATAGCTTCCGCATATGTATTAATCTTTTGGGATATGTAATCTTTTGTGTATTCAGCAAGTTGATCAGAATAGTAATGTAATGGATATTGTTATATTAATGCATGATCAACTGTTCCCTTTATTGTTTGCAAAGTTTTTAATTACCCTATGTTTATGTATGTATACTTTAAAAGAATGTATGATTTGTACTGTACTTGCGTGGTGGCACCTTGACTCATACGGCATCTCACTCCTCATCGGATGGGATCGCTGATGTATGGATAGGGGTATTACATATTCCTTCTCTTTTTGTTGTGTTTATTTGTAAAATAAATATTTTATTTATGCACGTGCGAGATAAAAAAATTACAAAAATATTTTTATAATTTAATTAGGTTTTCAATAATAAAATTGGGACCGATGTCCCTTGTTTAAGCCAAGGAATGAACCAATGTTCCAACCCAAAATGAATATCCCGATTTATGTATGTTTCCCTTGTATTTGATTTTGTTTGATTATTTAAAGTTTTATGTTCATTTCTTTTGGGCCCTTGTAATTAATTTTGGGGCAATATCATTTAATTTTGGGATTGTATTCCGTCCCAACCTATACCTTTAGCCTCCTTTCATTAGGGGTTGTATGCCGCCCCTATCTCTCATGTAATTGTGTGCTTGTCTGTTTACCACTTTCCTTAATTACTTCATTTACCGCTTTCTTTATTGCTTTTCTTTATTTTCTTTACGTGCTTTTAATGCGCCTTTAATTTAAATGCATTGATCGTGTGAGATGAGAGGTAGAATTTTAGGGAGTTAAAAACTCATTTATAATTAACCAAAGCATGAATAAGAGGGGAGTTCCGAACACCAATCTTTGGTCTTGACCAATAAGAGATTAGAGACCTTTCCCAATTCCTCATGAATTGGGTGGCGCCTCCATAATATCTCAAAGGTGCCCAAAGGTGCCATGGGGCTAGATGTTCCTTTCCAATGTTTTATTGGGAAGGAAGCGTCCAAAATGTCTCATGGCGCCCATGATCAAAAAGACGCGAACCAGTCCCTCGAATCCTAGAAGCAGATTCCGCGAGGGTCCTTGCTGGGTCCGGCGCGCGTCACAGTGGCGACTCCACTGGGGACTGTTTGTGACTTCGCTCTGAAAGTGTTTTTAGTTAAAATGTATAATTGAGTTTTTAAAAAGTTAAAATTCTATCTCTTTTCAAAAATTGCATTGCATCATCATAAGGCCTTAGAATTAAGCTAGTTAGTCCCCTATCTTACCTCGGTGCGTTCCCGAAGCATGACCTAACTTTCACTCATTGTAGGGAAGTGTTAAGGATAATCACTAACCCAAGCCTCGTACCATTAATGGTATATCAAATGGAGACCCGATCGGTCATCACACTCGCGATGAGCTAGACCCATTGGCGGGACCATGCTTGGGTAGCCTTAAAGTATCATCGCCTTGACCAAAGCTCATGTAATGGCAAATAGAAACTTCCACTAGGTGAAATGTACCATAATAATATGCTTGCTACTTGGGCTATCACGTATCGAACAAAATTAATCAAATCAAGTGGTCTTGATCAAGGGCTTTCATGCCCCGTTGGGCCCATCTTAATTTAGTTGAATCGTTTAAATACATAACGGCCAAACACCCATACTTATTATGCTGCCGATTTTTCACCATGCACCATGCGTGTCCAATGGGTTCCCTGTTAACCCTTGGATAAAGCCCACCTAGAAAAGAGACCACATTATCCTGTGTCTGGGAGAAATAAGGTCGGAAGGATCTGTCTGCTTGCATGTGTTTGTCTATGCTGCACCAGCACGACCATGAATTGCACCTCAATCATGCATTACTCTAACAAAAGTGTGTTTTGCAGCCATCATAGATTCATCCAGGTGATCTAAAGGTCCTGACGGTCGACTGAGGAAGGTTTCCCTAGAGCTAGTGTCAAACCTGAGTTCAGATTCTCTTTCAGAGGAGGGTGAGATATTATTTTCCGAATCATCAAGCATGTCTGATCTATCCAGCGGTTCTGATGCTACTAGGGCGATGATCGCCGAAGAAGTGGGGAGAAGGTTGAAAGAAGTTGGGGCCAGAATCATGGCAATGATGGGCAATCTTGCCACTAAATTAGCCCCACCTGCAGGGCGACAGACTGCTGCTCTGATGAGGGAGCAAGAGGAATATGGGGTGGTTAGCGAGGATCCCCCGATGACAGCTAATCCGCCTGCAGTTTAGCCAAGGGTACTAGTGCCTGTTGAACGTAGGGAAGGCCCTAAGTCTGAAGTTGATGTATGGGAGGAGCCAAAGGAGCTGGTGGTGGTAAAAGGGAAGTCGGCAAAGCTAGAGGATGCAATGTGGAGAAAGATGGAAGAAAGATTCGAAGCTATGTCCAAGATGTTAAAGGTAGGGGAAGGAATTAACCGCGAGGATAATGAGCTAGATAGTGATGATTTAGTCCCTCAGAATTTTAAAATGCCTGACGTTCCCAAGTTTGATGGCACCTCCGATCCCACTGCGCACATAAAGTAGTACTCACTAGTGATGAAGGGTACTACCCTAACAAAGAGGCAGAAGGTCGAGAACTTTTGTCTGAGTTTAACTGGCCCAGCAGTGGATTGGTATTACGGGTTGGATCGAAGAATGAAAGAAGATTGGGATTTGTTGATGGAAGAATTTCTTAGACAGTACGACTGTAGTACAAGGATGGAGGTAACTCTGAAGGACCTGGAATTGCTGCAATAAAAGGCTGGAGAATCTTTTCATGAATACCTCACCCGATGGAGGAACAGAGTCATGGAAATGAAACGCAAACCTGACACCCTGGACTAAATTCGACTGTTCATTCGGAATGCTAGCCCTTATCTGAGAGAGGGACTAAAGATAAAGGGGTTAAGAGACTGGGAGTCTTTGAAGGACATTGCGATAGAGGCTAAGGGAGAGTACCTTGCGAGGAAGGCAAGCGGTGAGGCCTATGCCAAGAGAGGTTATGCTAACCAGGGGGCAAAGAAGTCAGCGGGCTCTAGCAGTGGTATCAGAAGTGGGAAGACGGCAGAGGTATCAGTAACAGGGGTCAGTCAGAGGTACTTCTCGAACTTGGGGTGGCCTTTGTCATGGATATTAAAGCGATTGATGAAAGAGGGATATCTACAACCCCTGCAACCTAGGCCAACCAGAACCCAAGGACATCCGGGGCATAAAGAGCATGAATATTATGTCTTTCACCAACATACCAGGCAGTTGAAAGACGATTGCAGGATGCTGAGGCACCAGATTCAGGATCTGATCGACAGTAAGCAGATCACTGATCCTAAGTGAAGAGAGGGTAAAAAGAAGTCCAACTACAATGCTGTGCCGCTGCCTGTTTGTATGATTGGGTCAAGCCTACCCGAGTGGTATGTCCTGTGAGACTTGTATGGGAATGAATATGTTGCTATCACTCGCCTCGCGATAAAAGAGGAAGGGATGCTCATAGGGGCGATAGATTGTTGGCCCACCAGCGAAAGTGGGGAAGAAGATGAAGACAAAGATGAGGAAGGATTGATCGCCAATCTGTGGGAGTCAGATGGAGAAGGAGAGGAGGTAAAAGCTGTGACGAGGAGTGGGAGAGTAGTCCCAGAAGTGGAGAGGTCGCAGGACCCAGTGCAAGCACCAGCGAAAAGGGAGCCGGAAGAGAATGCTATAGTCAAACAGTTGAAAAAGATCGCGGCTCAAATATCTATATGGGACCTTCTGAGACAGTCTCCTTCCCACAGATAGAAGCTAGTAGAGGCTTTGAGTGAATCTACAATGGCCACCACAATTTCCCCGTCCGAGCTGCTAGATCTTGTTAAAGGAGGGTCAGGAGAGAAGTTGGTGTATTCCAATGCTGATTTGCTAGTTGAAGGCCGCAATCACAACTGGCCGCTGTACATTAAGGCACAATTAAATGGCAAGCACACCGCTTGCGTCATGGTGGATGATGGATCATCCATAAATGTCTGTCCGTTAGTGGCACTGCAGGCTTTTGGGCTATATGAGAGCATGCTCAGCAAGTTTGATTTGACCATCACAGCCTATGATAATTCTCGGAGACAAGCGTCGGGGATGTTTAGAGCTTTGGTTAAGACTGGGCCTATAGAGACGGAGGCGGAGTTTGTGGTTTTGTCCATCCTAGCCAACTTCTCAGCCCTGCTTGGAAGGCCATGGTTCCATAAATTGGGGGGAGTGCCATCCACACTGCACCAGATGATCAGGATACCGCACGAAGGGGAGGTGGTGACTATCAGAGCATCTAGAGAAAACCAGGTGTCTGCCTTGGGGATTATTAACCAGCCATTTAGTGGTTTCCATGTATCAGTGATAGGGGAAGGGCCAGTGGATAGCCCTCAAGCGGTAAATATGATGAAGAAGATGCACTTTCTCCCGGGAGCTGGTCTGGGTAAGCGTTCACAAGGGTTGCAGTCTGCCATTACTATGCAGGGCCAGAAAGACCGAAACGGTTTAGGGTATAAAGGCGAGCGAGGCAGGAAGAAGGAAATGCTAGAGGAAATCCCCCATATTTCAGAGAGTTTTATTCTGGCATCCTCTGTCTGTGAGTACACCGGAGAAGAAGAACCTCAATGGGTGAACAGAAAGATCATTCTAGGATTTGAAATCTTCAATGACGTCTTTGACTGGGAAGTGGGAGTGATCAAATCTGCAGAAGACTTCTGGGATGAAGAGGTTATGACACAGTGCAGTGCCTGGGATAGAGATGAGCCCGAGGAGATCATCACAGAGAAACTGTTAGCCACCCGACTGAAAGAAGAAAAAATAGCAGAACCAAATTTGGAGATTGAGGGTCTGAGAATTTCACCAGAGCTAGTAGAGAAGCCTCCACCAAGCCATGAGGACAAGGCATAGTCGACTGCAACATCAGCGTCGACAGAAGATGAAGGCAATAGTTGTTTACATAGTTTTTTTATGCCAGAACTCTTTAATGATGACAATGTTAACGTTGCTAATTATGTTAATGAAATGAACAACTTTGCTTATTAGTGTGGTGTTTCTGATGATTTCATCTCTCATGATCATGAACATAATACATTCATTTTTTATATTAATTCAACTAGCACGACTGCATTTAATCTCAGAACTTTGGAAAACCCAAAGGAAATTTTAATAGCATCAGATGTAACTCTTAAGGAGAGAATAAAATTTGAGAGAATTTTAAGAAAATATGAAAAGGTCTTCGCCTGGACTTATGAGGACATGCTAGGAATTAATCGAGACATCGCCGAACATGCCATCCCGACTTATCCGGAGTCTAAACCAGTCAAGCAAAAACTCAGAAGACTTAGGCCGGAATGGGCACAAAAGGTGAAAGAAGAGATCCATAAGAAAATTGAGGCTAAATTTCTGGTAGAAGTTAAATACCCGACCTGGTTAGCTAATCTAGTTCCTATGGCTAAAAAGGATGGAAAGGTCCGAGTATGTGTGGACTATAGGGACCTGAACAAACCCTGCCCGAAAGACGATTTCCCTTTGCCTGATATTGATGTGCTGATAGATAGTGCAGCCGCCTGTATGATGTACAGTTTTGTAGATGGGTATGCGGGTTATAATCAAATACTCAACAAGATTGTGGATCGGATCAAGACAGCCTTCATTACAGGATGGGGTACATTTGCCTACCGGGTTATGCCTTTCGGATTGAAAAATGCTGGGGCAACTTATAAGAGAATGGCGACGAAGATTCTGAATGATCTGATTCACAAAGAGGTAGAGGTGTATGTCGACGACATGATGATCAAATTAGCTACTAGAGAGGATCATTTTGAGGCCTTGGAAAAGTTCTTCTAAAGGATCAATAAGTATAACTTGCGCCTCAATCCCAAGAAGTGCATATTTGGAGTTACCTCAAGTAAGCTACTGGGCCATGTGGTAAGTCAAAGAGGAATCGAAATAGACCCTGATAAGGTTAAGACCATTAGAGAGATGCCAGCGCCCCAGAAAGAAAAAAAAGTTAGGAGTTTCCTGGGAAAGCTTCAGTACATTAGCCGGTTTATCGCCAAGCTAGCTTCAATGTGTGAGCCCATTTTGAAACTTCTTCGGAAGGATCAGCCAGTTCAGTAGAATGACAATTGCCAAAAAGCTTTTGATGTCATTAAGAATTACCTTCTGCATCCCCTAGTTCTGCGGCTGCCACGACCTGTTAAACCATTGATCCTTTACCTAGCAATAGAGGAGAATTCTGTAGGTGCCATGATGGCCCAAGAGGATGAGTTTAGGGTTGAGTTTGCGGTTTACTACCTCGGCAAGAAATTCCTTCCTTATGAAGCCAAGTACGTCGAGGTGGAAAATATTTGTCTGGCGGTAATTTGGGCTTCAAAGAAATTGAGACACTATTTCCACTCCTATAAGGTGAAGCGGTCGCCAAACAAAACCCCCTTCGATACCTTCAGGAGGCACCCTCATTGCTGGGAAAAATGGGAAGGTGGCTAATATTGTTATAAGAATTCGATGTGGAGTACGTCACAAGAAAGACCATTAACGGTCGGGCAGTTGCATAATTTCTCGCCGTACACCCCATTGAGGGAGACTAGTTCTAATACAATTTCCTAGATGAGGATGCCACGGCCATAGCAGTGCAAAGGTGGCAGATGTTCTTTGATGGGGCAGTTAACAGAAGAGGGGCAGGAGCAGGGATTATCCTCACGACCCCGGATGGTGAGAAGCTGCCATTGGCCAAGAAGTTGAGATACAGGGCAACCAACAATGAAACAGATTATGAAGCTTGTATTTTCGGATTGGAAGCACTACTGGCTCTGGGAACAAAGACCGCGAAAGTTTTCGAAGATTCATCTTTGGTAATCCGTCATATCAGAGGGGAATGGTCAGTCAAGGTAGAGAGACTGCTGCTTTATATGAAGCACTTGAAAATTTTGAGTAGCCAATTCGAGACTTGCACTTTCCACTTCGTCCCCAGAGATGAAAATCAGTTGGCTAATGCTCTCGCAACACTAGTATCTATGTGGGATAATCCGGCAGGGGTTGGTATGAGACCCGTCCTGATCTCTAGTGAGGAAAAGCCTTGCTTTGAAACTGAGCAAATAATGGACGTCGAGGTCACCGATGGAAAACCTTGGTATTATGATATTCAAAACTACCTAGAAAAATTAATTTTTCCATAGGAAGCCACTGAGAAGGACCAAAGAATGATTAGAAGGCTGTCCTCTCAGTTCATCAGTGTGGATGGGACTTTGTATAAGAGGTAAGCCAACGGAATCCAATTAAGATGCTTGGCAGAGAAAGAAGCTGAAAGAGTTATGGAAGAGGTTCATATCGGTGTTTGCGAGGCTCACATGAATGGCCTAGCCTTAGCAAAAAAGATCATGCGCCAAGGATTTTATTGGCTCATAATAGATACGGACTGTTCAAAATATGTGAAGCAATGCCAGTTATGTCAGCAGTACGCAAACTTGAGGCATGTGCTAGTTTCAGAGCTACATAATTTGACCTCTCGATGGCTGTTTGCAGTCTGGGGGATAGATATCATAGGCGAGATACATCCTACCGCTTCTAATGGGCATAGGTTCATCGTAGTCGCCATTGATTACTTTACCAAGTGGGTTGAAGCTGAGTCCTTCAAAAAGGTTGATGCTAGAGACATGGCTAAGTTCATAGAGAGAAACTTGATATGCAGATAGGGCCTCCCACACCATGTTGTATCTGATAACGGGGTACAATTCTTGGCAGAAACCAAACAGATGCTCCAAAAATATGGAATCTAGTATCACAAGTCTTCCCCTTACCGACCTCAGGCTAATGGCGCAGTTGAAGCAGCAAATAAGAACGTCAAGAGGATATTGGCCAAAATGGTTCAGAGCTACAAAGACTGGGCAGAAAAACTACCTTTGCACTATGGGGCTATAGAACTACAGTCAGAATCTCTACAAGGGCGACGTCGTTCTCTCTAGTATACGGAACTGAAGCATTTGTGCCAGCTGAAATAGAGCTGAAATCTCTAAGGGTGGTCATGGAAGCCGAGATCCCAGAGATAGAATGGGCACAACAGCGGTTGTTGCAGTTGAATCTGTTGGATGAAGATAGGCTGCGGGCATATTATCGCAATCAGGTTTATCAGAAAAGGCTAGCTCGGTCCTTTGGCAAAAAGATACAGAAGCACCCATTGAAGGAGGGGGACTTGGTCTTTAAGATGATGAGGCCAGGAGTGCCAGACATACGGGGAAAATTTAGGCCCACCTGGGAAGGTCCATTCGTGCTAAAAAGGTTACTAACAAAGGGAGCAACGATCTTAAGGGACAGTGATGGTAATGAGTTCAAAGAACCGGTCAATGTCGACAGGTTGAAAAGGTTCCATGGCTAAAGACCAAAATAAAAAGAAGAGAATAAATGCCCCGCGGGTCAAAAACCAAAAAAAAAAGGCGGCCTTGCTAAAATTGGGCGCCTCGTCAGGGTGAAAACTGAGAAAAGGCACTCTGGGCAAAAAATAGAGGCTCGAGAGAAAATATTCAATCGAGAAAATCTGAGAGGGCGGATTGATAATAGGAGTTTGATGCTCACAATATCTATTCCGAGATTAGGTGTAGTCTTCTACTTTTGAATTCTTGTCAAATGAGGATCATGTACGATGAAATCATATAGAAATGTACACAATTGCGCAATTAATAAAAGAATTTCGTTTGCGTTCTCATCGATTGAATACCTTTTATCTAATGACCATTGTCTAGTTGTTTTCATCAAAAAGCATCTAAGTAGATATGTGCTGATCACCCTCAGTAGGAGTTCCCATAATGACCTTCTCTCATAAAAAAAAGGCCATTAGAGATGAAAACCGTGATTTGCGCTCTAAGCAAAAATTAGGCCAAGGGACAGGGTGAAAACCTGGGAACATGCAGTCTATCCTACACAAAAAAATATGTGAAAAATAAAAGCCGCTGGATTGGGTTGGGTCCATTCCAGGAAAAAAAATAAGATACAGGGTTATGTGAAAATCCGAAAAGTATGCATTTTCCGCTAAGAAAAGCTAGTGTGAAAATCTATGAGGGACGCACTACCTTTAAAATAATGACTCTCAATGCCCGGAGTGATAAGGCAACGTTACTACAGATGATCTCCCTTCAGCGGATGGCATATAATGCAGGACATGAGTCAGAATCCTGGGGGGCAGAGACATATGCCTAAGAGATTGATCAAAACAGGTTTTGGGTCAGAATCCCTAAAGCCAAGATTAAGTCTTCTGGATCCTCGGGGGCACGGTGGAACAGCCGAGCCGCATCCTTAACAGACCCTCGACCGCCTAGGACGTGGTCTATCCATTTTTGCAAGCATCTACATCTCATACATACAATTTCTTGTATATACTTCTATGCACATAATTTTACAAGAAATATATAAGTGAAAACCATCAGAACATGAACACCCCCGCACTTTGTTGGTCTGGAGCAGACTCGATGCAGCTCAGGAGAGCAATCCTCACGTTTTGTAAGTCTGGAGCAGACTCGGCGCACCACCACCCTCGCATTTTGTAAGTCTAGAGCAGAATCGGTGCAGCACAGGAGAGCAATCCTCGCGTTTTGTAAGTTTGGAGCAGACTCTGCGCACCACCACCCTCGCACTTTGTAAGTCTGGAGCAGACTCGGTGCAGCTCAGGAGAGCAATCCTTACGTTTTGTAAGTCTAGAGCAGACTCGGCGCACCACCCCCCTCGCACTTTGTATGTCTAGAGCAGACTCGGTGCAGCTCAGGAGAGCAATCCTCGCGTTTTGTAAGTCTGAAGCAGACTCAGCGCATCACCATCAGAAGATGAAACCCTCGCACTTTGTAAGTCTAGAGTAGACTCGGTGCAGCTCAGAAGAGCAACTCTCGCATTTCATAAGTTTGGAGCAGACTCGACGCATCACCCAGAAGGATGAAAATTGTTCCTCAGTCTATACGGCGACCTAAGGAGATGACTTCATCAGCATGACCGGGTAGACAACCGCCTCAGGTACGCGCTTCTTTCCTTTCTTTTCTGAATTTTGGCTCACCCAAGCGCCTAAGTTCTAGGTTCCCCAAAATTGCGAGCAACTGTAGACACCGGGTCCCGAGGCGGTCCAAGATCAGAATTACCCGATGATGAAAAGGATAATTGCCACCAGTAGTGTGTCGAGAATGATGTCTTCCTTGTCGAAAGCTCCCTTTGTTCCTCTGAAAACTTCGATTTAAAATTCGCATCGTTATTTTTTGTTTGTTTATTTTCACTTTTATTTTCACTTTTATTTTTTTATTTTTTTATTTTTTATTTTACTTTATTTTTTTTTATTTTCCATTTTTATTTTTTATTTTTGGTACGCGTATCGAGCGAGAGGGTCACGCCGGCGCGGGAAACGTGTGCGCGCGCGCTGCATAGGCAGCGACCCGTTGGGGCGCATCTCCTCGAGGGAGCGCGCGCCCCACCGGGACGCGTATCCCCGAGGGAGCGCGCGCGCATCACACCTCCTCACGTGGGCATATTTGCCCGCCCAGTCCCTTTTGCCTGCATTTTCTGCCTTTCCTGCATTTTCTCAGTCCATTTTTTTTACCAGTCTATTTCACTTTTTTACGCTAGTTTTGATTAACTAAAAATCAAAGCTCATTTGTCTTTTCCTATTTTGGGACAAACATAGGAAACAAATTGGAGCTGTTCTCTCATTTGAGGGGGCAGCAATTTTATTGAAAAAAAGGGTTTTTTAGTTTTCTCTCCATTTTTCTCTCAAGCAAACATTTTTCTTCTTCAAAAAAATTCTTAACTTTCTTTTTTTCAAGTTTTAATCTTTTCTCGTCTAGAAAACATTTCATCTCGGGTTTGATTTGAGCAAGAGAAATTAATTTTCTTTACTTATTCATTCGAACAAAAATATTTTCTTGAGCTAATTTATTTACAAACATAGATTTTTATATTTTATTCGGGTATTTATCACCGTAAATTCGACAAGGAGGACGGATTAAGACACCGTTTCTTTCGATCTTTAAATTCTGAGGGTAAACATTTTTGGACCCTTTCTCATTTATTTTTGTATATCATTTATTGTTGTTATTATTATTATTTTCATGTTTTTATTATCATGTCTATTATTTATTTTAGCATTTCTTTAATGTGATTATTATTGTTAACATGTTGTGTGGTTTCCATTTGATTTCTTGTTGCTTTAATTTGTCATTGTTGTCGTCCACCCCCATTATTATTATTATTATTATTATTATTATTATTATTATTATTATTATTATTATTATTATTATTATTATTATTATTATTATTTTATGGTATTGTTATCATTAGTAGTATTAGGGTGTCATTATCATTATTATTGTTTTAATTGTTATTTTTATTATTATTATGTTATCATTATTATTATCGTGTTACTATTATTATTATTATTTGATTGTCACCATTATGCCATGATTATTTATTGTTATTGTCACTATAACTTTATTGTTATTATTATCTTGTTCTTTATATGATTAATTTCTAGAATTGTTACTAATATTTTAATATTATTTTTCTGTCTGAGATTTATTGTGACTTGCATTATGTGAGTGTTCCCGTGACCTCCCTGATGGGTCACCACGCGTAGGAGACCGCATCGTTTGGCGAGACCTTTCCTATTCCTTCTCTTTTTGTTGTTTTTATTTGTAAAATAAATATTTTATTTATGCACGTGTGAGATAAAAAGATCACAAAAATATTTTTATAATTTAATTGGGTTTTCACTAATAAAATTGGGACCAATGTCCCTTGTTTTAGCCAAGGAATGAAAAATATCACAATAAAACGAAGAGTTAATTTTCTACAAAAAATGGGATCATTCAACCCGGTTTTTCAACTCAACAATCAAATGACTCTTCGAACCCTTTTTAAATAAAAGCGAAGGAACCAATGTTCCTAAACCTTTAAACAAATACGAAAGAACCAATGTTCCAACCCAAAATGAATATCCCGATTTATGTATGTTTCCCTTGTATTTGATTTTGTTTGATTATTTTAAGGTTTATGTTCATTTCTTTTGGGCCCTTGTAATTAATTTTGGGGCAATATCATTTAATTTTGGGATTGTACTCCGTCCCAACCTATACCTTTAGCCTCCTTTCATTAGGGGTTGTATACCGCCCCTATCTCTCATGTAATTGTGTGCTTGTGTGTTTACCGCTTTCCTTAATTACTTTATTTACCGCTTTCTTTATCGCTTTTCTTTATTTTCTTTATGTGCTTTTAATGCGCCTTTAATTTAAATGCATTGATCATCTGAGATGAGAGGTAGAATTCAGGGAGTTAAAAACTCATTTATAATTAACCAAAGCATGAATAAGAGGGGAGTTCCGAACACCAATCTCTGGTCTTGACCAATAAGAGGTTAGAGACCTTTCCCAATTCCTCGTGAATTGGGTGGCAACTCCATGATACCTCAAAGGTGTCCAAAGGTGCCATGGGGCTAGACGTTCCTTTCCAATGTTCTATTGGGAAGGAAGTGTCCAAAATGTTTCATGGCGCCCATGATCAAAAAGACGTCAAGCAGTCCCTCGAATCCTAAAGGCGGATTTCATGAGGGCCCTTACTGGGTCCGACGCGCATTACAGATACCTTCGGGTATCCTGTGAAGGCACCTTCACTGTTGCCGAGTGATTCGATACCTTCAGATATCTAGTGATGACACCTTCACGGTGCCGAGTGATTCTATACCTTTGGGTATCTAGTAACAACACCGTCATGGTACCGAGTGATTTGATACCTTCAGGTATCAAGTGACGACACCTTCACGGTGACACCTCCCCTGTGTCGAGTGATTTGTTACCTTTGGATATCTAGTGTCGGCACCTTCATGGTGTCTAGTGATTGGATACCTTCGTGTATCTAGTGCTCTCGATTGTCCACACCTATATTGAATTCAAGCTACAAGTGATTGTATTGTAATTAAAGCGGTATTAAAGATGAGTATGATTTAAGGGATTATTAATGAATATTTTAATAATGTGTTAATTATTTATGACTAAAGTATATGTATTATGATTAATGTATATGTATTGATGATATTACAAGATATATATGCTATAAAGAAGAAGATGGGTGTGGCTGATATGTTATACGCTTATTAAAGTAAAGTGTTCGTTATAGTTAGAACTATGTGGTTTTGATTCCCACCTTCAGGATACGTAGGAAGCTTGGAATACCTATTCTAGGTTCAAACCAAACACTAGTTGTATTGTTAAATATTCTAGTGTCTAGTGAGAAATATGAACACAAATGAGTAGTTGATATGTTAATATGCAAAAAGGGTAATTAGTGAAAGATAGTGCCCAATAAGTCTTATAAAACAAAATAATAATAATGTTAGTGGTCGGGTAATGTACTTAGAGATCAAAAATTTACCGAAGTAATTAAGTGAGTTCTTAGCCATACCTAATAGTTTCTTTATTAGGTATAACTAAGTCTAAATTGTTATTTGAGGTAAGTTCCAAAGTGAAGTCATGAATAAAGAGGAGATCGTGAAGTGTCAAGCAGAGCTCTCAGAAGATATAGATCTTAGTGAATGTTTAATATATATTAAATGACAGTGTAAAGATTTTATTGTATAATATAATGTAATGAAAAGTTATTGAAATTTTAGACTTGCATTGTTATTAGTGATATTTGATTTGATATTGTTATGCTAGTGTGGCACCCATAAATACTCCTAAGCGGTATTGGGGTGTTACAGGGAGAGATGCCCTGGGCGTGAATCGAAGTGAGTCATTACCTTGACTCACTAAGTTAAGTTGTGAATCTACTCAAAGTCTCTTATTTTTATTTTTATTTTTATTTTCGCACATCATTTCTTTGCCAAGAAGGGAAAAGGGGAAAGCCCCTCCTAAAGAGGGATTTTTAAACCCCAAAAACTTTAAAAGAATTTGCAAAAAAAACCTTTTGAAAACACCCAGAGTAGAGCCATAAAAGGCATTTTAAAATCGTAAAGCCTGGGGAAAAACCTAGCACTTTCATTCATTGTCAATTTATCAGCAACAATTTCCTCATTAGGTAACCCTAATCAGAAGCTACCTCGAAACCTAGTGTCTATAATTGCCCTCAAATGTGGGAAAGCTAGTACACTAGTGTCTAAGTAAGCCAAAGTTAAGAGTAGAGATAGAGATGCGTACCTGAGGTAGCGATCCCCTCATTGCAATGGTTAAGCTAGTGGAAAGAGTGATCTGGTGTTAGGTGCCTATTGGTCATCGGGAGCCAAAGCATACAATCTCCACTTTGCCCTTTGGTTTGGTGATGAGTTGGTGGTGGATTTCAATGCCTTTTTAGGAGACTTTGGATTTTTAATTTTGTTGCCTCATGAAGATGACTTAATACCTATTGAAAAGACTTTGGTTGCCCGTTAAAAGGACTTTGGGTGCGAGTTGAAAGGACTTTGGTCTGCTGCTGAAAGGACTTTGGACTTTGGGTGCTTGTTGAAAGGACTTTAGCTGCCTATTGAAAGGACTTGATGCTCCTGAGAGACTTGGAAATTTTGAAGGATTTATACTTACTGAGAGATATTGAAAATTTTGAAGGATTTATACGTACTGAGAGACTTGAAAATTTTGAAGGATTTATACCTACTAAGAGACTTGGAAATTTTGAAGAATTTATACTAATTGAGAGAATTGGAAGTTCCCAAGTGGTTTGAATTGTCGGCAAGGATTTTATTTTTGTTTGTTTGAGTTTGTTATTTGTAGTTTTGTTTTCGGGATTTTCTTTGCTTTGTTTTTTTTTTTTTTTGCTAAATATTTGGTGCATTTTTGGGTTTGTAATTTTTGGTATTTTTACATTTTGAACGTATTTCGATTTCATGAATTTTTATAGTTTGGAATTTTTACATTCTATAGGTATTTTGAATTTTTATATTTTGGGTGTACTTTGAATTTTTACAAGTTGAATGTATTTTAAATCTTTACATTTTGGTTGTATTTTGAATTTATAAAGTTTGAGTGTATGTTAAGTTTTTTCAAAGTATTTTAAGGCCTTGAACTTTTATTTTATTTTATTGTGTTTTAATTTTTTGAGAATTTTATTATTATTTATATAAGGAATCTTACCTGATTGTCCCTAGCATAGTGCGCACAGATAGGCCCATTCTTTTGGGCATCCCCCCTTTGTGCGAATCCGTATGATTTCTACTCCATGGCGATTTTATGCTGATATTAGTGGGCGATAATGTTGAGCTGAAATCATACCTTGGCCCATTCTTGCGCATGGAGTCTATTCGGATCTTTTCTAAGATGTTATATATACAACAATATATATAAGAGATTGTGTGTGTGTAAGGAGTTATGTGTGTAAAATATATGCACAAAACTATATACATGAAACACATGCAAAAGATTATGTATGTGGATTGTGTGCACACAACTATATGTGTGAATTATATGCGTGTGATATATGCGTGAAATTAAGCATGCAAAATATGCGTAAAGAACTATATGCATTACATACATGCAGAAACTATGTACACGGAATGTGTAACACCCCAAAAATTTCAGTGTCGTGAATAATAACTCAACAGATTAAGAATTTATGGGAAGTCAACTTTTAATCCGAAAAGTTTCAAATTTTTCTCAGAATCTACGTAATTAGATGTAGAAATAATTATAGTCAAATAAATAAATAAATGATTATATATATATATATATATATATATATATATGAGTAAGTAAATAGTAAATAAAGCTGTAAGTCCAAGATTTTTCCAGAAAAATAAGGAGAAAAAAATAAAAAATAATATTACATAAAATTCCATAAAGTCTAGAATTATTTGGACTAATTTTAAATGAGAAGAAAAAAGATTGAGAAGGGGGACAGACACGAGAACGGAACAGGGAAGGGGGAGAGAAAATTGAGAGAGAGCACAGCGAAGGAGCAACTGGCAACGATGACGATGGCATTCAGACCGCCGTTTTACACAATACCGACCAGCCCAACTGATTGGGTCTCCCGTTCACGAAGACGGACCCGATTTGGAGAGAAGGCCAAATATTTTTCCGCTTACTTCGACCACCTTCAATGACTGGTGGCGACACGCAAGGCGGTGGATGACTTATGGTCACGAGGTGAGTCTTTCGTTGTAACACTCGCCTCCTCACTTGCCGGCAATTAGCAGATCGGCGTTTGGTGGACCAAATTCTTTTGACTTTGATTCTGGCGAAATGATGAGGAGTCAAGACACATGATCACCAAACAAGCAGTCTCGACGCTTTGAGTTCCCTTCCGACAGTAGTGGTGCCTCCAATGGAGTTCCGGCGAGGCTCCGGTGATCGGCAAAGCGGACTAAAATGACAGAAAAATTGTAAGTGACTGCCAAACTTACTTTTCCAAGTGATTTTTACATAAATTAAATCTGTTAGGGTGTGATTTTGCAAATTACAATATGTGAAAAATATGTTTGTTGGTTCTATTGATTTGTTGGTTGTGTTGTTACATGTATTAGCTTGGCTGAATAGGAATTGAATTAAGATATACCGATTTCAGGTTGAATGAAAAGAATTGGAAAATTGTCAGGTATCTTGCATTGGATAAAGTGGTACTGGATTTGTAAAGCAGAAGAAATGTAGGATAATTTGTAAGTTAGGATTCAAATTGTATACAATTTTTATAATAGTTAAGTTTTGATATATAAAATTGAAGAAAAATGTATTAATTTCCAGATTAGTAATTAATTAATAAATAATTTAACGATAGTTAAATTTTAATATATGAATTAATATCATAATATACATATATAGGCAATGATATTGTATTTGTTAACACGTGAAGAATTGGTGGAAAATTGAATGTTAAATGGGAAATGCAATTATGTTTATTTAAAGTTTGAATTAATGATAGTTCATTAAATTAGGTTGAAGGCATGTGATATGATTATATTAGGATTTTGTTAGTGTATGTTTTGAACAGTAGGTGGATGTTTAAAGCCATTATTCATGTATTTAAATTACTGTTAGGATTAAATTAGATATACATGTGTATACACACACACACACACACACACACACGCACACGTACACACACACACACACACACACACATATATAATGGTTAAATAGCATAAAAACTTTAGTATAGATTTGTGAAATATATTATAATAATAAGTTGAATAGGGAATTTTAAAAGAGCAAGTGTTGTGCAAATTAGATAAACTCATAGATTTTAGATATAAAATAAAGTAACGATAGTTAGATGATGATTAAAAGATTTTGGAATAATCAACTAGATAAATTGTTGCTTAAATTGGATTCTTCTTAAAGCTAAACAATTTGTTGAATTTAAAGAATTTAGTTATAACTATAATTTGATGTAAAGAAGTTATAGGTATAGGTTCAAAATGTAATTGAGTTTAAATATTAAAATGGTTTTAAGATAGAATTAAATATGTATCTCAATTTCTTGAAATTTGGACTAAATTAAGAAGCATGTGTTAAGTTAAGATGTAATTGTTGAGGATAAGACAAGTTTAGCTGTTAGTTGAGAATTTAGATCGGCTAATTAACCATAAATTGTTAATTTTTTTTAATTAGGTGGGACATGTATATTAAGTTTAAGTAAGACTTGTGCATGTATGTGTTTGCATTCCAAAATGTATGTGTGAACGGGGCATATTTCATACTTTTAATGCTTATATATATATGTGTGTGTGTGTGTGAATAACATGGGTTAAATTGAGTTAATTGTATTAATGTATTAATATAAGGTGTATAGAGTAGGAAAATTGAAGGGAAATCATGTGGTTTAAAAAGTAGCTATAAAATCCATATTAGATGACGAATAGATATAAGCACAAAGCAAGGAACTTAATGGCATAAAATTTTGAGAATGGCTTAAAATTTTGAGAAGAAAGAATTTGGAATTAAAAATTAGGCAACTCGTGAATAAAATAAATATTAAAGAACTTATTTGTTAAATGTTCTAAGGGTAACATTTTGTAAGAATGTGTATATTATTTATGTGTATTTGGAAGAAATTGATGGCATAATTAAGTAAAGGATAACTTAAAGATATGATGGAATTGAATGACTACATCAAAATGGAACTTAAGCAATAATATTGTTTATGATCGAATAATGTAGCCTAATTGATATAAATATAATGCAGTAGAATTATGTCATAAATACTGTTAACTAAAAGTGATAAGTGACAAAATATGATATGTGAATGTCATGCTACATAGGAGTAAAGAACAAAAGTCATATGCATAAATGTGTGTTGGTTTGAAAAGTGTAAATGCAAAATGTAGAATGTAAAATCAATGGTTAATATCGAAAAAGTTATGTGATATAAGAGATATTATGAATGTGACAGAGAAGTAAATAAGTGAAAGTGACATTGATCGAAAGTGTAATGTCCTTAGTAGTAGTCTGGGGGTCAAATCTAGTTTAGGATATAGTTGGCTAGCTATAGGGACTCTGTACCGCGGTGCTGGTCTTGACAACTTGCTTGAGTAGGCCAATGATGGTCTACTAAAATGATTGAAATGTTAAAATGTTGGAATGTTAAATAAAATGAAATGTAAATGTTCTATTGTCCTTCGGGATCATTCTAAAATGTATTGGACCTATGGGGTCCACTTCCCATGTATCTGGTTTGGAGATTTCTACCGAATATTATTAGGGGTGATAACTTCAATTTAGTACTTAGTTTTGATAGTGTTTTCATATGATTTTTTTTGCGTTTAGTTGTGTTTATTGTCATGTTGTGATTACTTTAGGTTAATTTTGTCAATCTTAGTTAAATTAGAATTTTTATGCATTTTTGTTACCTTTTTGATTTAGTTTGAATTGTGTTTGCAGGTAAATTTTAGGTACCTCACGGTCACAACCAAACTGGTTATGACTGTGACATACAAAAGGTTCAAAAACAGAATCTGGGCATAAAACCAAACTGGTTGTGATCATGACATAAATCTTCATCAGGCATAATACAGGCAAGAAACACCTCAGGGTGGCAACCAATCTGGTTTTCACCGTGACATAAGAAATTCCTGGGCAGTAGCTGAAGTTGAGCATCTCACGGTGGCAACAAATCAAGTTGTCACCGTGAGCCCCCTCCTGTGCATCCAGCAGAATCGCATCTTAGACAACATCACGGTGACAACCATTTGGTTGCCACCGTGACCCATGCTGCCTCACGGTGACAAGCACTTCATTATCACCGTGACCCCTCTGGATCTATAAATACAAATTTACTGTCTTGCTGCGGGGGGGGAATATTTGGCAGTTTTTCAATTAGGTTTTTTAGATCTGCAATTTTTCTAAGCATTTCGAATGTTCTTAATTTAGGTTTTCAATATTGTCTTTAGATTTAAGTTACAAATCAAGAGTTTTACTTTAAAAACACAGATTAATTTTAATACACAGTTTTTACATTTGGATTTCAAAAAGTTTTGGGCTATTCTCCATCAAAGACTTGAAGAAGAAGATCGAAGAACGTGGGATTCAATCGGGATTTCCTCCTCAATGAATTTCTGGGTTTATTCTTTCCTTTTTTTCTTTTGATTTTGTAATGGATTGTGAGTAGTCTCTTAGTTGTTTCGGGGATCTTTGAATCCCCTACCCATGATGTGAATTCTGAACATCTTTTAAAATTAAATATATGAATGAATGGTTTATTTTGTTGTTTCTTATTGTTAATTTATGGGATTTATTTTCTCAAGTCAATTTCCAGTTTTGATGAATGATTTTTATTCATATATCTTTGTTGGTTGTTGAGTTTGTATGGATTGAATTCTATGAATATATATTACTCAATTTTTCTATCATGTTTGCTGTATCGTTTGGACTGCTCCAGAATTGGAATCTAGATGTGCAGAATATTATGGTTTAAAACTAGAACGAGGAGTGAAATAAATGAGTTTTGGGTTGTTTAGCTCCGGAATGGGAAAGCAAAGCGAACTTAGGATTTTAGACCCGTGCTTAGGCTAATTGTATGACTTGCTCCAGAATGGGACGTCATGTATTTAGAGTAGCTTGCTCCGGAATAGGACGCTAGGGTTAAGAGGGTTATTCTGATTTCATTCGTATATGTTTCTTAGATTAATTTATTTCGCATTTGGGTATGGGGTGGATGAGTGAACCCGAGCAACGTTCTTTAATTTTAAATTCTTGCTTGTTAATTTTTGCCATCAGTTTATTTCCACCCAGAATTTGCTGTCAGTTTAATTTGATTATTTTCACTTGCAATTTTTTTATTTAGCTGTTTGGTTCATTTGTTTTAATCAATAGTTAACTCAATCAATTCAACATTTGGGAATTCTTTAGCATACATTTGATTTTCACTGCTTGCACATACAATCTCTTGGGTACGATAACTCGGGGTCTTAATTTTACCCCACTGTATTACTTGCCGATTCAGTACACTTGCTGAGTTCGCGTCAAGTTTTTGGCGCCGTTGCTGGGGATTGGCGTTGTTTATGAGTTTTGATTGTAAATTGTATGTGTTTTCTTTTTCTTATTTTATTTTTGGTTATTCTTTTCAGGTAATCGTGGTACATGAAAAGATTGAGACAAGGGCAAATCGTACCCTACGATCCTAAAATCGAGAGGACTTTACATCAATGTAGGAGAGATAATAGAGAGAATAATGTGGGGGGGGGGAATATTTGGCAGTTTTTCAATTAGGTTTTTTAGATCTGCAATTTTTCTAAGCATTTCGAATGTTCTTAATTTAGGTTTTCAATATTGTCTTTAGATTTAAGTTACAAATCAAGAGTTTTACTTTAAAAACACATAGATTAATTTTAATACACAGTTTTTACATTTGGATTTCAAAAAGTTTTGGGCTATTCTCCATCAAAGACTTGAAGAAGAAGATCGAAGAACGTGGGATTCAATCGGGATTTCCTCCTCAATGAATTTCTGGGTTTATTCTTTCCTTTTTTTCTTTTGATTTTGTAATGGATTGTGAGTAGTCTCTTAGTTGTTTCGGGGATCTTTGAATCCCCTACCCATGATGTGAATTCTGAACATCTTTTAAAATTAAATATATGAATGAATGGTTTATTTTGTTGTTTCTTATTGTTAATTTATGGGATTTATTTTCTCAAGTCAATTTCCAGTTTTGATGAATGATTTTTATTCATATATCTTTGTTGGTTGTTGAGTTTGTATGGATTGAATTCTATGAATATATATTACTCAATTTTTCTATCATGTTTGTTGTATCGTTTGGACTGCTCCGGAATTGGAATCTAGATGTGCAGAATATTATGGTTTAAAACTAGAACGAGGAGTGAAATAAATGAGTTTTGGGTTGTTTGGCTCCGGAATGGGAAAGCAAAGCGAACTTAGGATTTTAGACCCGTGCTTAGGCTAATTGTATGACTTGCTCCAGAATGGGACGTCATGTATTTAGAGTAGCTTGCTCCGGAATAGGACGCTAGGGTTAAGAGGGTTATTCTGATTTCATTCGTATATGTTTCTTAGATTAATTTATTTCGCATTTGGGTATGGGTGGATGAGTGAACCCGAGCAACGTTCTTTAATTTTAAATTCTTGCTTGTTAATTTTTGCCATCAGTTTATTTCCACCCAGAATTTGCTGTCAGTTTAATTTGATTATTTTCACTTGCAATTTTTTTATTTAGCTGTTTGGTTCATTTGTTTTAATCAATAGTTAACTCAATCAATTCAACATTTGGGAGTTCTTTAGCATACATTTGATTTTCACTGCTTGCACATACAATCTCTTGGGTACGATAACTCGGGGTCTTAATTTTACCCCACTGTATTACTTGCCGATTCAGTACACTTGCTGAGTTCGCGTCAAGTTTTTGGCGCCGTTGCTGGGGATTGGCATTGTTTATGAGTTTTGATTGTAAATTGTATGTGTTTTCTTTTTCTTATTTTATTTTTGGTTATTCTTTTCAGGTAATCGTGGTACATGAAAAGATTGAGACAAGGGCAAATCGTACCCTACGATCCTAAAATCGAGAGGACTTTACATCAATGTAGGAGAGATAATAGAGAGAATAATGTGGAAGATCCTCCTATTGATGAATTTCCTCCCGAGAATGAACAAGTGCCGAGGCCACAAGAAGAGATGCCGGGTAGGTATAGGGAAGTGGTGCCTAGGCAGAGGACAATCAGGGATTATGCTGTACCAAGATGGAATGAAGATCACAGTATGATTATGCTACCTAGAGGAGTACAATTTGAGTTTAAACAAGCAATCATCACCATGGTACAGAGGAATCAATTTTCGGGTTCAGAGTTGGAAGACCTTGTACAACACCTTGATATATTCTTGGAGGTTAGTAACACAGTTCAGATTCTGGGTGTCACATTTGATGCGGTGAGGCTGAAATTGTTTCCTTTTACATTGATTGGAAAAGCGAGGGAATGGCTTCAGATGTTACCAAGCTAATCGATTAGGTCATGGGATCAGTTGCAAGAGAAGTTTTTGATGAGATTTGTCCCTCTTACCAAGACTACAAAGATTCGAAATAGTATTATGAGTTTTAACCAGATGAATGAAGAGCCTTTTCATGAGGCTTGGGAGAGGTTTCGGAGGTTATTGAGAAGTTGTCCACACAATGAGATAGTCGTGTACCAATTGATGAGAATATTTTATGCTGGAATTATGCCACAGACAAGGTCATTATTGGATGCATCATCGGGAGGATCTTTCTTGAATAGGCTGCCGGAAGAAGCTTTCTATTTGTTGGATGAGATGGCAGCAAATGATTCTCGATGGGCTGCTCCAAGATCAGCTCCGAAAAGGCAAGGGATACATAATGTGGATGAAGTGTCAATGCTGAAGGCACAAATAGAGTCAATGCAGAAGGAACTGAGTGGACTGAAAGTTCGAAATGTAGCTGTTGTTTCTCAAGAGAGTGGGCTGTATGAAGGCGGGCAGTATGTTCAAGAGGGTGCAGCAATGGGAGATGTAAATGCTGTGAGAGATTACCGAAGAAATGACCCTTACAGCAATACATACAATCCGGGTCGGAGGAGTCACCCAAACTTCTCTTGGAAGGATGGAAATCATAATGCTTCATCTTCCCAACCACAAGCGAGAGCTCCCATCAACCAAAGCATTCATCACAACCACAACCAGTCATACCAACCTTAAATAGCCACTTATTACCAAACTCCCTATCCACCACACCACTAAGGGCAGGGCTCAACCCAGTCACAATCTCAGTCATATCACCCACCGGGTATCAACCAAGGCCACTTGTACAAGAGAAGAAGCCAAACCTTGAAGATATATTGGCTAGCTTCATGAATAGTCAACAGCAGTTTGTGAATAGCCAGCAACAATTCATGGTTAATCTAGAAGCAAGGTGGAAATCTCAAGAACAATGGAACCGAAATCAAGATGCTTCTATGAGGAATTTAGAAACTCAATTGGGACAACTTACAACTTCTATGTCTAAAAAACAACCGGGGACTTTTCCCCCGAATGTGGACCGGAATCCTAAGGAAGAGGCTAAAGCAATGACATTGAGAAGTGGCAAGGAGGTAGTGCAAGGAGAGGACCAAGGTAAAATTTCTTCACTATCATCAGATAAGGAGGAGCCAACACGGAAGGTAAGTAACTCTAACTCTAGGGTAGAGGTAAATGAAAATGCTCCTATAAGTGATAAGGGTAAGAGCCTAGTGAATCCTAAAGTAGAGGATCTTGATATTAATAGATTGCCATTTCCTGCTATAGCTAGAAAAGAAAAGAAAAATGAGCAATTGGCTAGGTTTCTAGAGATGTTTAAGAAACTGCATATTAATTTACCATTTGCTGAAGACTTAGCTCACATGCCTAACTATGCAAAATTCATGAAAGAATTTTGTTCAAATAAAAAGAAATTAGAAGGGCATGGAACTGTGCAGCTCACAGAAAATTGCAGTGCAATAATAATGAACAAGATTCCTGAAAAATTGGAGGATCCAGGTAGTTTCATATTACCCTGTGAAATTGGTGAAAATTTTTATTGAAGTGCTTTATGTGATTTAGGTGCTAGTATAAATTTGATGTCGTATTCTATTTGCAGGAAACTTAATCTTGGAGAGCTCAAGGAGACGGGAATGAGACTCCAGCTTGCAGATAGGTCGGTGAGGAGACCCAAGGGGGTTGACGTGACCTCAGCAAGTGTACTGAATCGGCAAGTAATATAATGGAGTATTTTCAAGACTCCGAGTTATCGTACCCAAGGGACTGAGTATGCAAGTTATGACACATAAATGTATGCTAAAGAATTCCCATTTGTTGAATTGATTTAATTATGACTACTAGAATAAATAAATTAATCAACTATAATGAGTTAACAAAGCAAAACAAATTAGGATGACAGTAAAAACTAGCAAAGATAAAAAAAATTGATAACAAGCAAAGATCTCAATATAGAAAAGTGTTGTTCAGGTTCACTCATCCACCCCATACCCAAATATGAACAAAATTAATCTAAGAATCTTATATGAAAGAAATCGGGATAACCCTCTTAACCCAAGCGTCCCATTCCGGAGCAAGCTATTCTAATTGCATGACGTCCCATTCCGGAGCAAGTCATACAACTAGCCTAATCACGGGTCTAAAATCCTAAGATTGGTTTGCTTTCCCATTCCGGAGCCAAACAACCCAAAACCTAATTATTTCACTCCTCACTCCAATCTTAAACCATGAAAACATGCACATCTAGATTCCCTTTCGGAGCAGTCTAAATGATACAGTAACACGATAGAAAATCTGAGAATAAAATATTCATGGCATTCAATTAACAAATTCAATAACCAAAAGAGATACATGAAATAAATCATTCATCAAAACTGGAAATTGAACTGAGAAAATAAATCCCATAAATTGACAATATGTAAAAGCGAAATAAACTATTCATTCATATATAAACTCAAAAATTATCCATTATTCATATCATAGGTAGGATATCCAGAGATCCCCTAAACAACTAAAAGACTACTCACAATCCATTACAAAATCAAAAGAATAAAGGAAATAATAAACCCTAAAATTCATTGAGGTAGAAATCCCGGTTGAATCCCACGTTCTTCGATCTTCTTTGGATCTTCAATGGAGAATTAAACTAAAATTCTAGAAACCCAAAAATAACAATCTCTGGAAATTAAACTATGTATCTAATGAAAATTACTCTCAATTTCTAATTGAAAACTCAAGACAAGATTGAAAACTAAAGTTTAGAACAAAAGAATAATTCAGAAAATCTCAGCTGCCAAAACTAAAATCAAAAACTAACTAAAAAATTCGGAACCCTGGCCAAACAGAAAAGTGCGTTTTTATAGTTCCAGAGGGGTCACGGTGACAATGAAATCGGTTGCCACCGTGCAAAGTCGAGATTTTCAATTTCCTTTCATGCACAGGAGATGGGTCACGGTGTCAATGAAATCTGTTGCCACCGTGAGGTCTTCAAAGTTTCGCTTCTGCCTAGGAAAACACTATGTCACGGTGACAATGAACTTTGTTGCCACCGTGAGGTCTTCATCCCTTTCATTCTGCCCGATAAAGAATTATGTCATGGTCACAACCAATTTCATTGTGACCGTGACCCATGTGATTTTAGCTACTGTTTACAATTCTTCTTATGTCACGGTTACAACCAATTCATTGTGAACGTGACCCCTTGAGCAAAAATCTACAAAGGCATAAAACTTTAATCAAAAAGTTATCTAAAATGCATCAAAATTCCAATTTGGCTAAGATTAACAAAATTAGCATAAAATAAATATAACATGACATTAAACACAACTAAATACCCAAAAATCATATAAAAAATACTATCAAAACTAAATACTATATTGAAGTTATCAAAATACCCCACACTTCGACTTTGCTCGTCCTCGAGTAAATGAATTATCCACATTCCTGAAATTTCAAACTCTAACTCGGAATACGAAAACTTAACAACAATCATAGCACCAAGCAGAAGGGTCTTAGTTACAAATCCTCAAATCAATTTATATCAAATAATTTCACATGTGTGTATGCTAGGCTCAAAACCAATTTTCTCTTTTCAAAACAAAATAACCAATACATTCCAGCAATTGAGCAAAGAAATTAAATATGCAAATGAATTTGCATACAGGTTTCGCACTTAAAACTCAGGATAATCATACGCCTCTCCTTTAGCACCGGAACCACAAGGGTCATCTCTACTTAAACAACTCAAATTAAGAACAGGATCAAAAGGACTTATTCCAGGGTTATAATGTTAGGTTAAGGTATTGGCTAACAAGAAAAGTTAAAGAATTCAAACAAAGAATTATCCACTCTACCTAAAATTTCAACTACCCAAAACTGAACAAGATTGTCCATGACCTACCTTCAATTCACCCATAATTTCTAATGTTGTCTAAACTTCCCCATACATAAAATACATCGAACTCAAAACAACAAGGTGATGAACTTTCCTTTTTAATTCACTTTTAAACCCAATTATCCGTAAATATGAGTATGTCTTCTTCTACTCAAAGGTACCCCACACTTGAATTTTTCTATATTCAATACATCAAAATTAACTAAAAACAACAAAACTCATTAAACTTTCATTTTTCATTTTTTTTTTCTTTTCTTTTTTTTTCTATATATATATATATATATATATATATATATATATATATATATATATATATTTTCAACTGGGGTACCCAAAGTCTAGATTTTCTTATACCCATTTTTTTTCTCTAATAAGGGAAAGTTTAACACCATACTAAATAACACCCACAAAAGTCAACAATTCTTCTCACACTTCCACTATTTCAACAATAAATACCCTTATTCAACTTTCAATGATATTCCAATCCAATCCTAGAGTGGCCAATTCTTAGAAAAGGGTAGGCAAAGGCATTTAGGCTAAATGGTAAATTAAGAGTGTAATAAGGAAATTGCGTAGTACGCTTTTAGCATACCAAATTGGCTCAACTGGGCTAGCAATGGAAATAACATAAACAGGTAGGTCTAAAGCTATTTAAAAGTGGTTATCAAAGAAACAAATTGCCTTAATCATGTCCTAAACTTGTTTAAGTTGTTATCCTGTTTCGAAGGGTGATGAGGAAGGTTCTAACCATCCTAACATTCCTTCACTCAAAAACTCTTATGCACTGGATTTTTCAAATTTTTACAAACAAGCCTATAGTGCAGAAAAAATTGGAAATTACAAGATATATGACTGATTGAGATTTAATTTGCTTCTAAAACTTCCAACTACTCATTTGCCAAGATCAGTTTTTTAAGATAGACCATTCTCCAATTAAAGTTCAAAACATTCATAACAGGAATAACTGAGGTTAAGCCAAGCTGAGATAAAGATATTCAGGCAACAACAATAAAGTACAAAGAAACTAAAACAGAAATAAACATGCATCATACATCAACGGCTGTTAATTACATATTTATATATGAAGTTAATTTCTCCTACCCCCCACACAAAAACTTGCTATCCCCAGCAAGTAATAATATTACATATCAAGAAGAAAAATATAAATAAATAAATAAATAAAAAAAGATAAGAAGTCTCCCTGATCACTGATCTGCTGGTGGTGGTGGAAATTGTGCATCAAACTGCGCAGCCAAAGATGATAAGCCCAACAGCACCTGATCCATCTGAGACTGGAGCTCAGCTTGAGATGTGGAAATGGTGTCCATTCGCTCCATGGTGGCATCATACTGGGCTGTGGCAAATTGTTGGGGCTCTGGTGCAGGAGGGACCGGTGCCTCAGGGTCATCCTCATGCTCATGAGGTAAACCGCCTAAACCCCGCTCGACTTCGTGTAAATACTCCTCACGGGTTGATAACCGATAACCATCCGCTGTTGTTGGATCTTTTACTATGACTTTCATATTCCTCAGCATTTTATCATCAATTACAGGAATGGAAGATAAAACCTTATACTTGCCTAATGGATGGTTAACCCACTTTGCTGTCAGTGTAACGAATCCCCCCAGTGCTATTTTTTTCACTTTCTTTGGATGTCATTGCATCTCCTCCAATTTATGCCAAAAATGAGTAGCGCCATTCATTCTAACACCCCGAACCATGCAAGCAAGGAACAAAGCTTCGGGTAAGTTTACCTGACCCACCGAATCTACATGGTTGAGGAGAGAAAGTGAAAAAAATCTATGGATGATGCGCAGAACATGGTCGTCCAAATGGTGGGACTTCGTCTTGCCCGAGACATACGTGGTAGCTGTAGCCGTGTATCTAATTGTGGCCCAAGCAGCATCCTTATCATAATCCTCAAAACAGTCGGGTGCAAGGTGTGGAAAACCAAGATATTTGTAAAATTGATGAAAAGTAAGATTGTAAGATGTTCCATCCAACCAAAAAGACACCGTACCTGGGTCTCGGGCAAGGTCGCGTCCCGTTCGATAGGTGATGGTTGATGCAAAATCCCGTGTCAATTGCGGATATACCTTCTCCTGGGTTGAGAAAACCCTCTCCCAACCGATGTTGGCTATGAATTGCTGAATTTGATTTCTGATACCGAGCTTCTGCAACAGATCAAAATCCAAATATGTCATCGGGACATAGGAGCACTTGAAGAACAAAGCATATGCAGGTTTCTTTGGTCCCATACCCACTTAAGGACATTCGGAATATCTACCGATTGTTGGCTCGGGGGTTGGCAGGTGGAGCTGGAAGCAAGAGCAATGCTTTTTTGTTTTGGAGCCACTGTAAAAAAAAAAACAATTGTCCACAATCAATATCAATATAAGTGTAAACAACAATGCTGCAAATTTACTCATCAAGACAATCAATAAGTGAATAAGCAATAACCCCAACGTATAGCATCAACACAATACCTGCTCTCCAATCCATGTAAAACGATAAGCAATTCACCAATGAATGTCAACCCACAAGGAGGTTAAGAATGTGCAATAACAGCAATTAAGCAGAAGCAAACTATATGGCAAATAAGTCCCAACATTCTAAATTGTCTCAACACACAAAAATCTGGAATATTGTTCATTGAGAAAAATTATCAAACACTTGGTGAGCAAGCATTTAAATGCACTAGAATTGAAAACCAACGGCACGAACAACCCCCCAAATTGGCAATTAACAACAATACAATGCATAACAAATAGTTGAAGATCAATACAATTCAAGTCCAATCCCAAATTTGAATAAAATCATCAACCCAAGTTGTGCACCATTTACGCCCTAAATTGCTACTTCCCACTCAGTCACGTTAAGAAGTAAGGATCAAAATTAAGAAGAACAGTAAGAATTAAGAGGATTCACATCAAGATTTCAAAGCAATAACAGAGAACATCATGAAATTTTCAGACAAGGCAACCAAGAAAAGCATGGCAAGGGAGAACGAATAAGAACAGGGGACGAGAGGAGGAGAAAAACAAAATTAAAATTAAAGTAAAAGAAAGAGAAATTTACTTACTTGTTGTAGATTATTCGGAATGGTGGTCTAAAAGAGAGAAAAGAAACACAGAGAATGCAGAGAAGAACATATAGTGCACGGTACAAGTGAATGAGGTGTGGGAAAGTGAGAAATAACAAATGGAAAACTGGGATTTTAAAAGATCTTTTTGCGGGGTCACGGTCACAATGAGTTTCATTGTGACCATGACATACCCAAAAAATTGCAATCCAGAATTGAACCGCCATGGGGTCACGGTGACAATGAGTTTCATTATCACCGTGATATAACCCATATTGGAAACAGAATCGAATGTTCATTATGTCACGGTCACAATGAGTTTCATTGTCACCGTGACATAACCCAATTTAAAAAAAGAATTGAATGTGCATTATGTCACGGTCACAATGAATTTCATTGTCACCGTGACATAACCCAGTTTGAAAACAGAATGTAACTCACTCTACATTTCATTGTCACCGTGACATGTGCACACCTCAAAACAGAAAGTTACTTACCCGATGGTCACGGTCACAATGAATTCATTGTCACCGTAACATGTGCCCCAACCATAATCCAGAATGCTTTCATGATTTGGTCACGGTGGTAACAAAATCCCTTGCCACCGTGACCACCTGCACACTTGCAAAATTTTAATCAATTTCTTCAAACCTCTAGCTACAATTGTTTTGAAAATTATCCAACAAAACATCATTTCTCTTCTGAACATAAAATTTACAAAACGAAACAAGATTAACTTCCTAAAATTTTAGGAAGTTAAACGATAAAAAGAAACAAAGATAAGAAGTAGTTCTGCATTTAACAAGACCGCAGCTGGACTTTTAAAAACCGTCAAGGATCTGCAAGAGTGACGATCGTGGAAGCACTATCAAATGTAGATTCAAAATACAGCTTCACACGATGTCCATTCACCTTGAATTCATTCTCAAATCGCGGGTCCTTCAATGTCACCACTCCAAACTTATCAAATGCCACTACTTCATAGGGTCCCTTCCATCTCGATTTCAACTTACCAGGAAACAACCGCAGCCTACTATCATAAAGAAGCACTCGCATTCCAGGTGTAATTTCCTTTCTGACCAGCTTTTGATCATGCCACTTCTTTGTCTTATCTTTGTATCTCATGGCATGATCATAGGCCCAAAATTGATGCTCGTCTAGTTCATTTAGCTGCAAAGACCTTCACTTACCTGCATTCTCAAGGTCAAAATTCAGAAATTTGGTAGCCCAATAAGCTTTATGCTCTAATTCCACTGGGATGTGACAGGACTTCCCATAAACCAACCTAAAAGGGGACATCCCTATCGGTGTCTTGAATGCTGTCCTATAGGCCCATAGAGCATCATCTAACTTAAGGTACCAATCTTTTCTAGATGAATTGACCGTTTTTTCTAAGATGGCCTTTAACTCCCTGTTAGACACTTCAACTTTACCATTAGCCTGAGCATGATAAGGGGTTGTGACCTTATGCCTAACGCCAAATTTCTTCAATAAAGCCTTAAATTGGTGGTTCACAAAATGTTTACCACCATCGCTTATAATGGCTCTAGGGGTTCCCTACCGAGTGAATATGTTTCGCCTCAAAAATTCTAAAACAATCTTAGCATCACTAGTTCTAGTGGCTATAGCTTCGACCCATTTACTCACATAATCCACTGCCACCAGAATATATTCAAACCCGTATGAAACCGGAAAAGGTCCCATAAAATCTATTCCCCATACATCAAATAGTTCTACCTCAAGCATGTTTGTCAGAGGCATCTCATCTCGCTTAGATATATTTCCTACCCTCTGGCATCTATCACAAGTTTTCACATAAAATTGAACATCTCTAAACATTGTAGGCCAATAAAAACCAGAAGACAAAAATTTAATTTCTGTTCTATTTGGCCCATGATGTCCACCAGCTTCTCCACCGTGACAAGCTGTGATGATTGCACCCGTCTCCTCATCTGAGATGCACCTTCTTAAAACTTGATCAGCACATAATCGGAAAAGGTAGGGGTCATCCCAATGTATTGTCTTGCATCAGCTCGCAGTTTCCTCTTTTGATGCCAAGTAAAATCTTTAGGCATAAAACCTCCTGCAAGAAAATTTGCTATGTTAGCAAACCAAGGAACAGAAGTGTCACAAGCAAATAAAGCACAAATGTGTTCATCAGGAAATAAATCTAAAATTTCCCCCTTTTCAATATGGGCATTTTCCATTCTTGACAAATGGTATGCCACGAAGTTTTCAGTGCCCTTCTTATCCTTAATTTCTAAATCGAACTCTTACAATAGCAACACCCAATGAATCAGCCTCGATTTGGATTCCTTTTTGGCAAACAAATGCCTCAAAGCTGCATGGTCCGACCACACCACAACTTTTGCACCCAGCAAATATGGCCTGAACTTCTCAAACGCATACACAATTGCAAGAAGTTCTTTCTCTGTGGTGGTGTAATTAACCTGTGCTCCTGTCAAAGTGTGACTAGCATAATAAATTGCACATAATATCTTATCCCGATGCTGTCCCAGTACCGCTCCCACTGCATAATCACTAGCATCACACATTAGTTCAAACGGCATAGTTCAATCCGGATATATAATCTCCGGAGCTAAAATAAGCAGTTGTTTTAACGTTTCAAAAGCTAGCAAGCATTCACTATCAAAATTAAAAACAACATCTTTCATGAGTAAATTAGATAAGGGTTTAGCAATTTTTGAAAAATCTTTAATAAATCGCCGGTAAAACCCTGCATGTCCTAAAAAACTCCTTATGCCTTTAACACTCGTCGGAGGCGGTAACTTCTCTATTACTTTAACTTTTGCCTTATCCACTTCTATCCCTCTCTCTGAAATTTTATGCCCTAACACAATGCCCTCTCTCACCATAAAATGGCATTTTTCCCAATTTAAAACTAGGTTAGTCTTTTCACACCTCCATAGCACTAAATCAAGATGCTTTAGACAGCTCATAAAATCAGCCCCATATATAGTGAAGTCATCCATGAATACCTCCATAAATTTCTCTATAAAATCATGGAAAATAGCCATCATACACCGCTGAAACGTAGCCGGTGCATTACATAACCCAAAGGGCATTCTTCTATATGCAAATGTGTCATATGGGCAGGTAAAGGTCATTTTCTCTTGATCCTCAGGGGCTATAGGAATCTGCAAATATCCCGAATACCCATCTAAAAAACAGTAGAACCTATTACCAGCTAACCTCTCTAGCATCTGATCAATACAGACTCTCCAACCCGTAACTGTACGAGTTGGAATCAGTTCATTCAGTTCATTCTTTACCACTGTCATCCCCCCTTTTTTAGGCACACACTGTACTTGGCTAACCCATTTACTATCAGAAATAGGGTAGATTATACCTGCATCAAGAAGTTTGAGTACCTCCTTCTTTACTATCTCTTGCATGGCCGGGTTGAGTCTTCTCTGAGGCTGAGCTACCGGCTTGCATTCCTCCTCCATTGGGATCATGTGTGTGCAGTAATTTGGGTCAATCCCCTTCAAATCTGAGGTTTCCCATCCAATGGCTCCCTTGTGCTTTTTCAGCACCTCTAGCAACAGCTTTTCTTCATCACCTGACAACATAGAAGATATGATTACTGGTTTCTGATCTTTCTCTAAAAACACATATTTCAAATGAGAGGGGAGAGGTTTAAGTTCAGAATTTAAATCCCCCTTTTTAGAGTTAAACTCTTCATTCTATTATTCATCCTTTCCATCTTCTATCTCCACAATTTCTATTGCTTCTCCCCTCATCTCTTCTTCCACTTCTTCTCCTTCCACTGAATGTAACAAACACAAATTTTCTGGATCAGCTCCAACCACTTTTTCCTGCACTTCTTTCACACACTCGTCTATTACATCTACAAAATAAACAGACTCCTCCATATCCCCAAATGGATACTTTTGGGCCTTGTTCATATCCACTACCAATTCCTCATTATTGAACCGTATGGTGACCGTTTGACCATGAACATCGATCAATGCCTTTGCTGTGTTTAAAAATGGCCTCCCCACTATCAGTGGCACCTTCCTATCCTCTTCCATCTCATTCACCACAAAGTCCACTGGGAAGATGAATTTCCCCACCTTCACTAACAGACCTTCTATCACTCCTTTGGGCCGTCTCACTGACCTATATGCAAGTTGGAGTCTCATTCCCGTCTCCCTGAGGTCCCCAAGATTAAGCTTTCTGCAAATAGAATAAGGCATCAAATTTATGCTGGCACCCAAATCACATAAAGCATTACCATAAAAATCTTTACCAATAGCACAGGGTAAAGTAAAACTACCTGGATCTTCCAATTTCTCAGGGATCTTGTTTATAATTATAGCACTGCAATTTTCTGTAAGCTGTACAGTTCCATGCCCTTCTAATTTCTTTTTATTAGAACATAATTCTTTCATAAATTTAGCATAGTTAGGCATATGAGCTAAAGCTTCAGTAAATGGTAAATTAATGTGCAATTTCTTAAACATCTCTAGAAACCTAGCCTTTTGCTCATTTTTCTTTTCCTGTTTAGCAACTGCAGGAAATGGCAGTCTACTTATATCAAGATCCTCTACCCTCGGATTCACTAAACTTTTACCCTTATCACTTTTAGGAGCATTTTCATTAACTTCTACCCTAGAGTTAGAGTTACTTATCGTCCATGTCGGCTCCTCCTTTTCTGAATTTACCTTGGTCTTCTCTCGGTACCACTTCCTTACCACTTCTCAGTGTGATTGCTTTAGCTTCCTCCTTTGGATTCCGGTCCACATTCGAAGGAAATGTTCCTGGTTGTCTTTGAGACATGGAATTTTCCAGTTGTCCCACTTGAGTCTCTAAATTCCTCATGGAAGCATCTTGGCTCCGGTTCCACTGGTCTTGAGATTTCCACCTTGACTCTTGATTAGCCATTAACTGTTGCTAGCTATTTACAAACTGTTGTTGACTGTTTATGAAAGTAGCCAACATGTCTTCCAGATTTAACTTCTTTTCTTGCACAAGTGGCCTCGGTTGGTATCTCGGTGGGTGGTATTATTGCCCTTGGTTATGATGGGGTGGATATGGTTGTTGATACAGCTGCCCTTGGTTCTGATGAGTGTTTTGGTTGAAGAGAGGTCTAACTTGTGGTTGAGAGGATGAAGCATTTGGATTTCCATCCTTCCAAGAGAAGTTTGGATGATTTCTCCAGCCCGGATTATATGTGTTGCTGTAGGGGTCATTCCTTCTGTAATCTCCTATGCCATTTATATCTCCCATTGCCCTACTCTCTTGACCAAATTGCCCACTTTCATACCATCCACTCTCTTGAGCCACAGAAGCTACATTCTGCACTTTCAGACTACTTATCTCCTTCCTTGTGGACTCAATCTTTTCCTTCAGCATCGACACCTCATCCACAGTGTGTATCCCTTGTCTTTTCGGAACTGACCTAGGATTAGACCATTGAGCATCATTCGCCGCCATTTCATCTAGCAGATAAAAAGCTTTCTCTGGCAGTCTATTCATGAATGACCCTCCTGATGAAGCATCCAATAAAGATCTTGTCTGTGGTGTAACCCCAGAATAAAATGTTATCATCAGGTGGTATATGGCTATCTCATGGTGTGGACAACTTCTCAACAGCATTCTAAACCTTTCCCAGGCTTCATGAAATGGCTCCTCACTCATTTGACTAAAACCCAATATACTGTTACGGATGTTCGCAGTCTTTGTCGGAGGGAAGAATCTCATCAAAAATCTCTCCTGTAACTGGTCCCATGATCTAATCGACTGTCTAGGTAGCAATTGTAACCATTCACGTGCTTTTCCAATCAATGTGAAAGGGAAAAACTTTAATCTTACCGAGTCAGATGACACTCCAGGAATCTGAACCGTATCACTGACCTCTAAGAATATGTCTAAGTGATGTGCTGGATCTTCCACTTCTGAACCCGAAAACTGATTCCTTTGTACCATATTGATGGTGGTTGGTTTAAGCTCAAACTGCACTCCCCCTGGCAGCACAATCGTTTGATTATCCTCATTCCATCTTGGTACTGCATAATCCCTTATTGTCCTCTGCCTCGGGACCTCTTCTCTATAATTCCCCAGATTTTCATCTTGTGCCCTCGGCACTTGTTCATTCTTGGGAGGAAACTCACCAATGGGAGGATTATCTTCCATGATATTATTTCTGTTGGCTCTCCTTCGTTGATGCAAGGTCCTCTCGATTTCAGGGTCGTATGGTGTTATTGGTTCCTGTCTCAATCTGCTCATGCACCACAGCTACCTGAAAAGAATAATAAAACAAAAACTAAAATAAGAAAAATATAAACACACACAAATAAAAATCAAAACTCACAAATAACGCCAGTGCTCGGCAACGACGCAAAAAACTTGACGTGACCTCAGCAAGTGTACTGAATCGGCAAGTAATATAATGGAGTATTTTCAAGACTCCGAGTTATCATACCGAAGGGACTGAGTATGCAAGTTATGACACTTAAATGTATGCTAAAGAATTCCCAGTTGTTGAATTGATTTAATTATGACTACTAGAATAAATAAATTAATCAACTATAATGAGTTAACAAAGCAAAAACAAATTAAGATGACAGTAAAAACTAGCAAAGATAAAAAAAAAAATTGATAACAAGCAAAGATCTCAATATAGAAAAGTGTTGTTCAGGTTCACTCATCCACCCCATACCCAAATATGAACAAAATTAATATAAGAATCTTATATAAAAGAAATCGGGATAACCCTCTTAACCCAAGCGTCCCATTCCGGAGCAAGCTATTCTAATTGAATGACGTCCCATTCCGGAGCAAGTCATACAACTAGCCTAATCACGGGTCTAAAATCCTAAGATTGGTTTGCTTTCCCATTCTGGAGCCAAACAACCCAAAACCTAATTATTTCACTCCTCACTCCAATCTTAAACCATGAAAACATGCACATCTAGATTCCCTTCCGGAGTAGTCTAAATGATACAGTAACACGATAGAAAATCTGAGAATAAAATATTCATGGCATTCAATTAACAAATTCAATAACCAAAAGAGATACATGAAATAAATCATTCATCAAAACTGGAAATTGAACTGAGAAAATAAATCCCATAAATTGACAATATGTAAAAGCGAAATAAACCATTCATTCATATATAAACTCAAAAATTATCCATTATTTATATCATAGGTAGGATATTCAGAGATCCCCTAAACAACTAAAAGACTACTCACAATCCATTACAAAATCAAAAGAATAAAGGAAATAATAAACCCTAAAATTCATTGAGGTAGAAATCCCGGTTGAATCCCACGTTCTTCGATCTTCTTTGGATCTTCAATGGAGAATTAAACTAAAATTCTAGAAACCCAAAAATAACAATCTCTGGAAATTAAACTATGTATCTAATGAAAATTACTCTCAATTTCTAATTGAAAACTCAAGACAAGATTGAAAACTAAAGTTTAGAACAAAAGAATAATTCAGAAAATCTCAGCCGCCAAAACTAAAATCAAAAACTAACTAAAAAATTCGGAACCCTAGCCAAACAGAAAAGTGCATTTTTATAGTTCCAGAGGGGTCACGGTGGCAATGAAATCGGTTACCACCATGTCGAGTCGATATTTTCAATTTCCTTTCACGCACAGGAGATGTGTCACGGAGGCAATGAAATCTGTTGCCACCGTAAGGTCTTCAAAGTTTCGCTTCTGCCCAGGAAAACACTATGTCACGGTGACAATGAACTTTGTTGCCACCGTGAGGTCTTCATCCCTTGCATTCTGCCCGACAAAGAATTATGTCACGGTCACAACCAATTTCATTGTGAACGTGACCCATGTGATTTCAGCTACTATTTGCAATTCTTCTTATGTCACGGTCACAACCAATTCACTGTGACCGTGACCCCTTGAGCAAAAATCTACAAAGGCACAAAACTTTAATCAAAAAGTTATCTAAAATGCATCAAAATTCCAATTTGGCTAAGATTAACAAAATTAAAATAAAAGAAACATAATATGACATTAAACACAACTAAATACCCAAAAATCATATAAAAAATACTATCAAAACTAAATACTATATTGAAGTTATCAGGGGTAATTAAGGATTTGCTAGTTAAAGTGGGAAAATTCATTTTCCCAGTGGATTTTGTGGTGATGGAGATGGAAGAAGATCGTAAGGTACCACTTATTATGGGGAGGCCATTTTTGAATACAGCAAAGGCTTTGATCGATATACATGGTCAAACGGTCACCCTAAGGTTCAATGATGAAGAGCTAGTGGTGGACATGAATAAGGCTCAAAAATATCCATCTAGTGATATGGATGAGTCAATTTATTTTGTGGATACAGTGGATGAATGTGTAGAGGAAGTTCAGAAAAATGTGTTGCTAGATGATCCATTGAATGTGAGTTTGATACATTTATTGGAGGATGAAGAATTGGAAGATGAGATAGGGGGAGAAGTGATAGCAGCTGTGGAGAAAGAAGGTGAAGAGGAGAAATCACAACAAGAAGAACTTAATCTGAAAAAGGGAGATTCAATTTCTGAACTTAAACCCCTTCCTTCTCATTTAAAATATGTGTTTTTAGAGAATGAGAAAAAACTGGTAATTATTTCTTATTTGTTAACAGGTAATGAGGAGAAAATGTTGTTGGAAGTGCTGAAAAAGCACAAGGAAGCTATTGGATGGGGAACATCGGACATAAAGGGGATAGATCCAAGTTACTGCACTCACCAGATCCTGATGGAGGAATAATGCAAACCAGTAGCTCAGCCCTAAAGGAGACTCAACCCATCCATACAAGAAGTGGTAAAGAAGGAGGTACTTAAGCTCCTTGATTCAGGTATAATCTATCCTATATCTGACAGTAGATGGATTAGTCTAGTATAATGTGTTCCTAAGAAGGGGGGATGACAGTGGTAAAAAATGAGTTAGATGAATTTATTCCGTACAGTTATGGGGTGGAGAGTCTGTATCGATTATAGAAGACTGAATAATGCCACTAGAAAAGATCATTTTTCATTGCTATTTATTGACCAAATGTTAGAGAGGCTAGCGGAGAATAGGTTTTATTGTTTTTTAGATGGGTACTCGGGATATTTACAAATTCACATAGCCCTTGAAGATCAAGAGAAAACAACCTTTACCTGCCCGTATGGCACTTTTGCATATAGGAGAATGCCCTTTGGCTTGTGTAATGCACAGGCTACGTTTCAGCGGTGTATGATGACTATTTTTCATGATTTCATAGAGAAATTTATAGAGGTATTTATGGATGATTTCACCATTTATAGGGCAGATTTTGAGAGTTGTTTAGAGCATCTTGATTTGGTGCTAGGGAGGTGTGAAAAGACCAACTTAGTATTGAGTTGGGAAAAATGTCACTTTATGGTGAGAGAAGGCATTGTACTTGGGCACAAAATTTCTGAGAAAGGGATAGAGGTTGATAAGGCTAAGGTGGAAGTGATAGAAAAACTGCCACCCCTAACTAGTGTCAAGGGCATTAGGAGTTTTTTAGGGCACGCAGGGTTTTACTGCCGATTTATCAAAGATTTTTGAAAAATTGCTAAACCCTTATTTAATTTGCTGATGAAAGATTCCCCTTTTGATTTTAATAGTGAATGCATGCTAGCTTTTGAGACGTTGAAACAAATGCTTATTTTCGCTCCGGTAATTATATCTCCAGATTGGAATTTGCCTTTTGAATTAATGTGTGATGCTAGTGACTTCGCAGTAGGGGCAGTGCTTGGACAAAGGCAGGATAAAGTGCTTTGTGCATTTTACTATGCAAGCCATACCTTGACAGGGGCACAGGTTAATTACACCACAACTGAGAAGGAGCTTCTTGCAATTGTTTATGCTTTTGAGAAGTTCAGGCCATATTTGCTGGATACAAAAATTGTGGTGTGGTCCGATCATGCAGATTTGAGACACCTATTTGCTATGAAGGAGTCCAAACCAAGATTGATTCAATGGGTGCTTCTCTTGCGAGAGTTCGACTTGGAAATCAAAGACAAGAAGGGGGCAGAAAATTTTATAGCGGATCATTTGTCAAGATTGGAGAATGATCACATTGAGAAAGGGGAGATTTCAGATTTATTCCCTGATGAACATATTTGTACTTTATTTTCATGTGAAATTTTTGTTCCTTGGTTTGCTAATGTGGCTAATTTTCTTACAGGAGGATTTATCCTGTAGGGTTTCACATGGCAGCAAAGGAAGAACCTGAAAACAGATGCCAAACACTACATTTGGGACAACCCTTATTTATTTCACCTGTGTGCTGATCAAGTGCTAAGAAGGTGTATCTAGGATGAAGAGAAGGGTGAGATCATGTAACAACCCGGTGGCGGCCGACTGAGGGCTATCCCCGGAACATATCCCGTCGAGCCTTCCCAGCGCGTCGCTCACTAGCCACCGTGTTGCACTCACGATCTTTACACTTCCCCTTGTGCATTTTTGCCTTCCGTGGGATTCGAACTAAGGACCTAGGGAATAAGTCCTTAATTCATAGAATACTACTACCATTAGGCTAGCTGTCGCGATCGCGACAGAGAGCTCTGATAACTTCAATATAGTACTTTTTTTATATGATTTTTGGGTGTTTAGTTGTGTTTTTGTGTCATGTTTTGTTTCCTTTAGATTAATTTTACTAATCTTAGTCAAATTGGAATTTTGATGCATTATAGATAGTTTTTAATGGATTTTGATTTGTCTTTGCAGGTGTGGTTCTAGATACCTCACGGTCACAATGAAACTCATTGACACCGTGACATAAAGAGAAGTTGAAGACAGAGCAGACTTAGAGGGGTCACGGTCACAATAGATTTCATTGTGACCGTGACATAAAAAGAATGGCAAACAGTAGCTGAAATCAATTGGTCACGGTCACAATGAAATTGGTTGTGACCGTGACATAATTCTCTATTCGGCAGAATGCAAGGGATAAAGACCTCACGGTGACAACAAAGTTCATTATCACCGTGACATAATTATTTCCTGGACAGAAGCAAAAATTGAAGACCTCACGGTGACAATGAAATTCATTTCACCGTGACCCCTCTCCTGTGCATGAAAGGAAATTGAATATCCTGACTCTACATAGTGACAATGAATTTCATTGTCACCGTGACCCCTCTAGAACTATAAAAACGCACTTTTTTGTTTGGTTAGGGTAAAAAAAATTTTAGTTAGTTTTTGATTTTAGTTTTGGTGGCTGAGATTTTCTGAGTTATTCTTCTGTTCTAAACTTCAGTTTTCAATCTTGTCTTGAGTTTTTCAATTAGAAATTGAGAGTAATTTTCATTAGATACATAGTTTAATTTCCAGAGATTGTTATTTTTAGTTTTCCAGAATTTTAGTTCAATTCTCCATTGAAGATCCAAAGAAGAAGATCGAAGAACTGGGATTCAACCGGGATTTCTACCTCAATGAATTTCTGGGTTTATTCTTTCCTTTATTCTTTTGATTTTGTAATGGATCGTGAGTAGTCTTTTAGTTGTTTGGGGGATCTCTAAAACCCCTATCCTTGATGTGAATTCTAAACATATTTTGATATTCGATATATGAATGAAGGTTTATTTCACTGATTATTATTGTTAAATCATGAGATGTATATTTTCAAGTTAATTTCCTGTTTTGATTAATGAATTAATTCATGTATCGTAATTGGTTATTGAATTGTATGATTGAATGTCATGATAAATTATCTTCAGATTTTCTATCATGTTTACTATATCATTTGGACTGTTCCGGAATGGGAATCCATATGTGCATGTTTTCATGGTTCAAGATTGGAGTGATGAGCGAAATAATTAGGTTTTGGATTGTTTGGCTCCGGAATGGGAAAGCAAATCGAACCTAGGATTTTAGACCCGTAATTAGGCTAGTTGTATGACTTGCTCCGGAATGGGACGTTATGCAATTAGAATAGCTTGCTCCGGAATGGGACTCTTGGGTTAAGAGGGTTATCCCGATTTCGTTCATATATGTTTCCTTTATGTGTTTTGATTCATATTTAGGTATGGGGCGGATGAGTGAACCTGAGCAACGCTTGTTTATTTTGAATTCTTATTTTGTTACTTTTTCCATCATTTTATTTCTTGCAATTATTGCTTTCAATTTAATTTGATTAATTTTGTTTGTTTATTTTGGTTATTTAAATTCTTTGTTTTTAGTCAATAGTCATAATTAAATCAATTCAACAACGAGGAATTCTTTAGCATACATTTAAGTGTCATAACTTGCATACATAGTCTCTTGGGTACGATAACTCGGAGTTTTAAAAATACTCCGTTATATTACTTGCCGATTCAGTACACTTGCTGAGGTCGCGTCAAGTTTTTGGCGCCGTTGCCAGGGACTGGCGTTGTTTTAAGTTTTGATTATTATATGTGTTTTTCTTTTTATTTTATTTTTATTTTTATTCTTTTCAGGTAGTTGTTGTGGTGCATGAGCATATTGAGACAGGAACAAATAGCACCCTATGATCCTGAAATCGAGAGGACTTTGCATCAACGAAGGAGAGCCAACAGACATAATAACATGGAAGACAATCCTCTTCCTATTGGTGAAGTTCCTGCCGAGAATGAAAAAGTGTCGAGGGAACAAAATGAAAATCTGGGGAATTACAGAGAAAAGGTCCCGAGGCAGAGGACAATAAGGGATTATGCAGTACCAAGATGGAATGAGGATAATCGGACGATTGTGCTGCTAAGGGGAGTGCAGTTTGAGCTTAAACCAGCCACCATCAATATGGAACAGAGGAATCAATTTACGGGTTCAGAGGTGGAAGATCCCGCACAACACTTAGATATATTCTTAGAGGTCAGTGATACGGTTCAGATTCCTGGAGTGTCATTTGACTCGGTAAGATTAAAGTTATTCCCTTTCACATTGATTGGAAAAGCACGTGAATGGTTGCAAATGCTACCTAGACAGTCGATTAGATCATGGGACCAGTTACAAGAGAGATTTTTGATGAGATTCTTCCCTCCGACAAAGACTGCGAACATCCGTAACAGTATATTGGGTTTTAGTCAAATGAGTGAGGAGCCGTTTCATGAAGCCTGGGAAAGGTTTAGAAGGCCGTTGAGAAGCTGTCCACACCATGAGATAGCCATATACCACCTAATGACAACATTTTATTATGGGGTTACACCACAGATAAGATCTTTATTGGATGCTTCATCAGGAGGGTCATTCATGAATAGACTCCCAGAGGAAGCTTTTCATCTACTAGATGAAATGGCGGCGAATGATGCTCAATGGTCTATTCCTAGGTCAGTTCCGAAAAGATAAGGGATACACGCTGTGACGCGCGCCGGATCCCGATGCGCCGCCCTTTCGGACCGCCCGCACGTGGGCGATCGGGGCATTTGCGGGTCCGTTGGCATCTTGCAATAAATCGCAAGTGCGTCTATGTTGGGCAACAAAGAGGTATCATGGAATCGCCACCCAATAGAACATTGGGAAAGTTACTCTCGCCTCGGAGAGCCTAAGACTGCGCTTGGTATCCATTTTAGGCCAGCTAGAGGGGTCTTGGAAGGTAAACTTCTCGCCCAAAAGAGCCTAAGATTAGCGCTAAAGCTTCGTGACCCAAGAAGTATTTTGGAGGATAACCTCTAACCTCTCGAGCCCAAAGACCAGAGCTGGATCCGGAATTTCTCATCTATTTCTACCTCAATTAGCTTATGATCAAATTTTAATATCATTAATTCGCTCTCTCTCCACACTATGCAGTTTAATTAAAAAGCGCATTTATTCACATTCGGAAAGCAATAAATGATCAGATAGATAATAGAGACGATAAATTACAATAATACAAGGAGCGGAATACAACTCCCTTCCATAAATGTGCGAATCATGCATAAATCGGGTTATTCATTTATTTTAGGGACTTTGGTCCCCGCATGTGTTTATTATGGAAAACAATTTTCATGCGATAATTTTATCGGGTAAAAAGTAGGACATTGGTCCAATTTTATTTAGCAAACGTTCTTTTTAGCATAAAACATTTGTGTGGTGGTTCTTTTTAGTAGCGGTCGAAAATCATTTTATTATTACAGACCACAAATACATAAAATACAATAAAATAGTAATTGCATATTCTTCAAATAATAAATGATAAATGAATCTTAATTTACCTGTTCCGCTCATACCTCTTAGAAAAATCACATGCCTCACGCATTGAGGTCACAATAGAGAAATGATATTTGTTAATCGTGAATAAATAAACAATTGAATAAATGAATGATTGAATGATTGAATAAATGATTAAATAAATAATTGAATGAAATAAATTGAGAGTTAATAAATATAAAAGCACAAATGACAATTAAAATGATTAATGCCAAAAAATAATAGTGCTAATAATAATATCATAAAATAATAATGAACAATAAATAAACATAAAATGATAATAGTAATTATGAATGGATAAAATAATGATAGTAATAATAATAATAGCAATAATGCAAATAATAATAATAATGCTAATATTATAAACAGAAAATAAATAAATATATAATAATAATAATAATTAATAATATAAAAATCAGAATATTATTATCATAATATCAATAATAAAATAATATATTCTCAATATTAATAATAATCAATAATAATAGATAAATATAACAATAATATAAACTCAAATATTAATAATAAACACTAATAATAACAAATAATACTAAATAAATATACTAAAAATATAAAATATTAATTAATAATAAACATAAATAGATAACAATAATAATATTAATATTAACATAACACAAATAATACTAATAATACATAAATTAGACAATAACAATATTAATGATAATAATAATAGAAAATATATAATAATAATAATACTAATAATAATAATAAATATTAAATAAAAACAGAATTATAAATAATAATTAATAATAATAATAATAATAATAATAATAAATAAATAATAATATTAATTAATAATATATTAAAATAATTAATTAAATAATGGGCTCACCGGATTTCTCTCACCGGAGGGTCGTCGGAGCGGCCGTTGGAGACACCGCCCACACCGGACAGTAGATCGGAGCGCCGGGAGTCGAACGCCGGTGGTCACGCGCCGATCGGAGGTGGCGTTTGGCCGGAAATCGCGGTGAAGCGTTTCGGGGGTCCCTCTCCGATCTCACAGCTGCCGGCGAGTGGCGATCCCCGGTGGCCACCGGCAGGTGCGTCCAGGTCCGGCGATTCTTCTGGCGGCGCGCGTGTGGCTGGTCGGTGCTGCGGCTGGCCGGCGGAGGCTCCGCCTCCTCTTCTTCTTTTTCCCTTCCTTTTTCCGGCGCCTGGGTCTGCTGTTCCCGTGGTTTGCTCCTCTCTGTTCTTATTTCTACTTCTATTTCCTATTCTATTTCTCTTTTGTTTGGCCTTTTGGGTTTGTCTCAGGTTTTGTTTTCCCTGCTCTCTCTTTTATTCTTTTTCTCTTTCTATTTGCCTTTGGCTTCTTCTTGCTCTGTGTCTTTTTGTTCCCAGCCGAGAGAGCTCTCTCCCCTCTTGCTCTCAATTTTCTTTTCTTTTCTTTCTAATCTCCTAGTTGCCGAAAAAGAGAGCCCCCTCATTTCCCTCATTCTATTCTTCTTATACCCTAAAATTAGGGTTGATTTTGGGTCATAATGGTAATTTCCTCTATTTTCTATTTTTCATTTTCATACTTTAATTAATTTAATTCTAATAACACACATTAATTAATTATTTAAACACTCAATTAAACACTACATATTAATTAAACATTACATATTTAATTACATCTTAATATAATTAATCTATTTAATATATCATATATGTAATTTATCTAATTAATTAAACACTTCACATATTAACTAATTAATCTTTAATATTTCATGCATTTTAATTATCTAATTAAACAAACGATATTAATAAATTAAATTAACCCAACATTAATAATTAACTTCTAATTTTATCTACCTAATCTACATTATATATTTTTATTTTTTCGGAGGGAATTACTAACGACCCAAAATCACTTTTTGCTATTAAACCCAACTCGGGACCCGGTGTCTACAGTAGCTTTTTTGTTATTAGCCCGTGTTTAGAAGATTTTGAGGATATGGTAGTGCAAGATCTATTGAATGAAGATCTTAAGAGTTGGAATGTGGACCATGTGCGTGGTTTGCTAATTGAGGAGGAAGCCGATGTGGTTCTTGGTATTCCTTTGAGTTTGTTTAGGAGACCAGATAGATTGATTTGGCATTTTGCTAAAATGGGATCATATACAGTGAAGTCTACTTATCGTCTAATTAATGGGATGGCTGCTGGTTATAATAGCTCAGGGTTTAATGTTTGGAAGATGATATGGAAGGCAGACGTTCCTCCTAAAGTCTGTAATTTCATTTGGCGTTTATTAGGCAATATTTTGCCAACAAATATGGGCTTATGTAATAGAGGTGTAGCTGTTGAGGGGACTTGCAAAAGGTGTGGGGAGTTGGAGTCAATTAATCATGTGTTTTTTGAGTGCTTTAAAGCTCGAGGTTGTTGGGATTGCTCGGGCCTTCGTTTTAGTTTTCCTGCTAGTGATGAACTTCAGTCTTGGTTTGGTTCGGTTTTTCGTTGCTTTGAAAGGGAGAAGGTTGCGGATATCTTGTGTTTGTTGTGGCGGTTATGGTATGAAAGGAATCTGTTTGTTTGGAATGGTAAGACCTTGTCTAACTCTTTTACTGTTGCCTATGCACGGGATTTTCTGGGTGCTTGGAGAAATGTCATGGCTTCTCATAATTGCGCTTCTAAACAGGTCTTTACAGTTCCTTCTTCGACTGATGGCTAGCGTTGTCCTCCTTCAGGGAGTTGGAAATGTAATGTTGACGCCTCTTTTCATGCGGGGTCTGGTGGGGCTGGCTTTGCTTTTATAGTGAGGGATGATGCAGGTAGCCTGTTAGCTGCTGTGTCGGGTTGGTTTAGGGGGTGCAGGTCTTCTTTTTTAGCATAATTGTTGGCTGTTAGGGAGGTGTTGCTCTTTGTTCTGCCTCGTTTCTTTGGTCCTGGTATTATTGAAACTGATGCCCAACAAGTTTATCTGTCCATTTCCGCTCAAGATCATGTTCTCTCTGCTTTGGGTGATGTTGTTGAAGATTGTAAGTCCTTGCTTAAAGCTAGATCTAATGTCTCTCTAGCTTGGATTAGTAGAAGATGCAATGTTGTTGCTCATGAGCTTGCTAAGGCTTCTAGGCCAGATGTTTTGTTCAGGGAATGAGATGGAATTCCACCTCCAATTTCTTTGTTTCTGCTTAATGATCAATAATATTCTAGTATGCTATTTCAAAAAAAAAAAAGATCAATTCAATTTATTTTGTTATCAATTTTAATTTTTTTAAAAAAAAGTATAAAATTATTAAAATTATATGAAAGTGATTAAATTATTATTTGATTATTATATATAAGGAAAAGAAATAAAAGAACGATTTGGAAATATTAAAAAAAAGTAAAAAATTAGTAATTAATAATCCTTTGATTTTTTTTTTAAATTGAAAAGAAAAGAATTTTTAAAAGACCAGTTAAGAAAAAATTGGAAGAATTAAAAATAAAAATAAAAAGATTATTTAATTATATTATATTAGAAAGTATCACTTGATACTTAATAGTTAATGGTCACGGCCAAGAGACCATCTTATTTATATAAGTATGGGGATATAACCGTCTCTTCAAAAATAAGTATGGGGATATACCCGTATTATAAAAGCTTTCTTACAAAATATGAAGTAATGTACAAGTAATTAATATTAGGAGTAAGAAAAAAATTGAAATTTCGATTAACTTAAAATTGATCCGAAATCAAATCCATTTTAGGTTAATTAAATAAAAAATTTAGGGTTATGATTTTTACTTTTAAAAGTTAACTATTAACCGATCTATATATATTTTATATATTATATTTTAATTTTTACACTTAAATTTTTTAATATTTTTATAATTTATAAATATTATGATATATGACTTTTTTAAATATTATTATAATACATATGTTTAGATAAATAAACATTAAAATTATTTTTTTATTACAATTATTTATTTATTACATGTGCATAATTAACACTCTATTATTAGTTTCATAGTAAATATATTCCATTCTTATAATTAATTATAAAAATTTTATTTTTCTTTTGATTCTTTTAATAGATATTATATTTAATTTGTATTTTTTATTTTTGAAGAATTTTTAACTATTAAAAACAATATTGCAAATTGTATAATTTATTAAATTTATATGTTAAAAATTTTCAATGGTTAGCCAGTAAACCAATTCAAAAAAATTGGTTAAAAATCGAAATCAATATAACGGTTAACCGAAATTAATAGATTGGTTAATAAAATTATTAATGGACCGATTAATCGGTCCATATTTACCCTAATTAATATTACTAGAGAGAGAAAGAGAATGGTTAATGAACTTTCAAAAAATAATTTATCTATACCCAATTAATCAACAAATTGTATTACAATTTTACATTTATTCATCATTTTTATTATTATTGCAAATTATAGTAGAAAGTATAATATTATATGATTGATAAAATAATTTTACATCTGCAACACACGTGTAAAGAAACATTTTTTAGATGAAAATAATCTCATTATTTTATTATGCATATTGTATATATTGCCATATGTTTCGTTAAATTAGTTTGTAATACTAATCAGTTTCATATAGATAGAGACATTTTTTATTTCACAAAAATTAAGAAAATGTAATTAATGTTCTTTAAATAATATAATTTATTTGTACTTTTATTAATTTGTTTTTATATTTATTAAAAGTATGTGTGAGAAGTATAAAATAGTAATATTTAATATTTGTTCATAACAATGCATATTAAATAAGGATACACTAGACGGTTGGGCAATTAATTGTAATATAGAAAAAAAAAAAAAAGTAGACTATAATTTAAAACAAATGAAAAAAAAAAAGTGTGTTTATCAATGCAGGATGGAGGGAGTAATTTTTTTAAGGGGCTGTTTAGTTCAAGAAAATATTTTCCATTTTCTTTTTCTAGTTTTCATTTTCATTTTTTAGTTTTCCATTTTTTCATTTTTCAAAATAAAAAATTAGAAAATGAAAATTATGTTTGTTTCTCTCCTTTTATCTATATTTTCATTTTCCATTTCCTTTACAATTTTACAAATTAGAAAAGAATGTAGTGTAGTTGAATTTGAACTCTTTTTTAATAAAGAAAAAATAAGAAAACATATTTTTTGTGTTTTCCATACAATAGTTTAATTTTGAAAAATTCAGAAAATAGTTTTCTAATTTTCTAAATTGGAAAATATTACAACTAAACATCATTTTCCATTTTCTAATTTTCTTGGAGTAATTTTCTAAAAAACTGACTTTATTTTCCAGAACGCCTAATATGTTTTAAAAAATAAAAAAGATATAAATAATTCAAATAGAGTGAAAATGTAAAATTTTTAATTTTTTTTTAATTTTTTTATAATGAATTCACATTAATAGGAAATAATTATATTTATAAAGATGATATATCGTGTGCAAATAACATCCATAAAATAACTAATCATAATAATAGAAAAAATGTACTAAAATGTCTATGATATTGTCTCTAGGATACTAAAATACCTTTGATATTATCTTTAGAGCATTATAATGCCACTAATATTTTCTCTAGGATACTAAAATGCCCTGACATTAATAAAAATGTATTAAAATGCCTCTTTTTAAAAAAAAAAAAAAAGAATGTATTAAAATGCCTCTGAATCAAAATTTTCAACAATTTTGAGCTAACAGTGCTAACGTGGTATTAACAAGTGGCAAAATATGCCACGTCAGTACCACATGTATTTTTAATTCAAAATAAAATTTGGGCCATTTTTGTACTCTAATAAAAACGTTGTGGGCATTTTAGTATCATGAGAAAAACGTTACGAGCATTTTAGCACCGTGACATTTTTGAAAAATACATTATATTTAAAAAAAATTAAATAAAATTTCTATGTATGAAATATTTTCTTGATTTGTTTAAAATATATTTTGCATAAGAATATATAATTTAAAATTTTAGTCAATGTAATTAGTTTAAGATATTAAGAGTTTTGAATATTCAATTCATTTATATTTTTTTGATAGTATTTAATTTACTTTAAATATCTAATAAACATAAATTTAACACATTATCTACCATCACATCATATTATTACCTCTTATATTTCAATTTGATAGATATATTCTTTTTCATTTTTGTTTGTTTTGTATTCACTCTATTTCACTACATGTGACGTTTTTTTTAGCAAAATTTAAATTTCATTTATCTAACTTTTTAGACTTTCAATTGAATTTAATTTTCTTTTTCGATGAAAGTTGATGTAATGACCCGAAATTCACCCTATTAGTATTGAGTATGATTAGGGTGATTAAGTGAGTTTAATTGAGGATTTATAATTTTTGGACTACATTGTAATTAAGGTTTAAGGACTTAATTGCATGAAAGAAAATAGCTTAGTGACTAAAGTATAATTTTGCATGATTAGTGTTACGTGAGGATTAATGAAGTTAAGATGGATTAATTAGCTTAATTAAGTAAAAGTGAAATTCATGTGTCTTGCGATGAGCTTGCCACCTAACACTTGCATGCATATATTAGGAGTGGTAAGAGGCAAAAACTTGTCTTTTGCTCTTCAAGTGGGTCGGCCAACTTAGGTGAAGCTGCATTTTGTTCCCTCTTTCGTTCCATCTCATTTCTTCATACAAATTTTTCATCTTTAGAGTTAGCTAGATTGGTTTCAAGGGTGCTTACTAGGCCAAGTTCTAAAGGTAAGATTGAGATTGGTTTCCTTCTCCTTTTGATTTGGATTTCTGTTTATAGCACTAATTCTATTTTGTATGTATGTGTATTGTTGATTTGAAAGTTGAAAAATTAAGTAGGAAAGCAAAGGGTAAAGAGAAGGCTACTTGATTTGGTGAAGATTGAAGGAGATAGCTTCTAAGGTTTGGGATTGTATTTGATTTTCTTTATTAGATGCATGTTTAGTTGAATTGGGAAATTATGGGTATTGGAGAGTTCTATAACTCTTCTAATGTTTGAATTGTAAATGGGTTAATATAGCTGAATTAATGAAGTGTTATTGGCAATTTGAAGTGGTATTGAGTTTTGATTGTTGGCATGTTGATATTGAGTATGTTTCAAATTATGCATAAGGAAGATATTGGTATATGACTATTTGCTTGGAAGGCCTTTTCGGCTGGAATTGGTATTTGAGTGATGGTTGAGGTTATGCATGAGAATATAGCAACGTAGTGGGAAAAAAATAGGTGAAATTGGGAGTTTGAACATGAAGTTCAGGCTCTGTCGTGAGCGCGACAGAGTGCTCCGTAGCGTAAATTTGCCAGACCAAGTTCTGTCGCGAGCGCGACAGAAGAGTTTTTAGTGTTCTATTATGTGCGCGAGCTCTACCGCAAGCACGATAGAAGGTATATACTTGGTCTGTCGTGAGCGCGACATAACTGGAAATTTATGAATGCAAGTTATTTGTCTTATTTTGTGTGACTTATGGTATTTGGCCTATGAATGTCTATACTTATGGTAATGATAAATGTGTTTGTACAAGTGAATATTAAGTGAATTAATTGTTTATCCTGTAATCGAGTCGTGGATAGGTAGGCATGCCTATAAGGGTTAGTGTTTGCAGCTGCCAGCGTCGGTACCCGTGTGGTATCCAGTGTTAATACCGTTTGGTATTTAGTGATTTGAGATTTGCATATTTCCAGTGATAATACTGTTTTTCCCCAGTATTTAGTGATTGGTACATGGTTGGTATCCAGTGTTCCCGTTATCCACTGCTGTATTGATTCAGGCTATACTGAGATTATTATTTTATTGATTGATTATAGTTTTATGTTATATGTAATATTTGCCATGATATAGTAACAATTCAGAGTGCATTGCATCGTTAACATGTAGTGATAATAATGACGTGAAGAATGTATTATTGAGTATTTGATTTATTATTTATTTATGGCATGTTATATTATTATATGTTAAATTGCGATTTCCTGTAGTAGACTGTGTTCTGTTTGTATCCCTACTGTGTAACACCCCAATGCCCCTTGGGAGGACAAGGGAGCGCTACACGACAAACACGCTATAGTTAAATTCAATTAACATCACAAATCCACTTATCATCCTTTAGTCGATATTATTAACATTATGTCCGATAATTATCTCTATTCACTACCACTATATGATCACTATTCCATACACTAGCACTTGTTCACTATTGGTTACTATTTAGGTTACAAATTACATATTATAATACAGAATTAAATGGACATAACTATACATGCTTTACTTATACAAAACCGAAATTACAATAATATATCATCATTACAATACCATAACCTACTGACAACTCCCAGCTCTTATAGTGGCCTGCATATACGCCTCCAAACACGATCCCTACGCTATAGACCTATAGGGGAGACAAGCACCCGTGCTAAGCGATAATGCTTAGTGGGGATTCACAAAACATATAGACTTCTAACAAAACCACTATAACATACATCTTGCATATCACTAATTCATACACTTATCATGCCTTAACGTTTCAATATCAATAGTCCAAACAACATATAAGTATACCACTACAATGATCATGCCTATCAAACAGGTTCACATAATAAATGATAGCCAACATACCACGAGGCATAGCATTGATATCACTCAATACGGGATAGCCAACGGTAGCTTTATTCAATATTAACGCTGTCATAATACATGTAAATTCAATAATATCTCAATAATCCATATTATACTATACCTATATTCAATAGTTCACTAGATAGTCAATAATTCGATAGCATGTCGATACTCCATAGTTCATATTAAACAAAACATCATATAATATTCGATATACTATGTCAACAAAGGACTTCACTATCAAGATCACTAATTCACTTATCCTGGCAGAAAGTCATGCAATAACTATAAGTCGATAATCACATGCCCATGCTCAATATCTCATACTTTACCATGCCAATAATCACTACACTATGCCAGTGGATGGCTTCACTAACAAGATCACTAGTTCATTTAGCATGGCATGGATATTACACAATCAATAAGAGCAATGTTATCAATACATATGAAGAACACAATCATATTATAACACAACATCATCATCAATCATTCACATGCATTTATCGTTAATAGCCTGAATCGTTTTAGAGGTGGATACGGGTATAATAATCACTAGATATCCATCGGTATCAATCACTAGACACCCGTCACTAGACACCCGTCGGTGCCTCACTAGCAGCCGCAATTCACTAGCCCTTCATAAGCATGCTTATTTATCCACTACTCGACTATAGGCTTATAGGTTTATTCATTCATTACGCATTCATTCTCATGGCATCATTCATTCGCATATAATTCAATCGCATATTAAAATTCATTCGCATTATTTGATTCTCCTCACATGTTCTTAATTCGCATGATAATGCAATCAAGCTTAGTTAGGCTATCATGCATTTCTATTCACATTTTGATAAACTCGCATAATGATGCAATCAAGCTTAGTTAGGCTAATCATGCATATATAATTCGCATAGGGGTATATTCGCATAATGATGCACTCAAGCTTAGTTAGGCTATCATGCATCTATAATTCGCATAGTCATCTTAGTTGTATGCATATAAACTTCATTTAACATTGATATAATGCTCATACAATGAGGTCCTCAATCATGGATATAGTTTCATCAAATACACATCCAAATACAACAGAGTTGCATTGCCAATATAGAGGGGTCACAGTCACAACCAACCTGTTTGTCACCGTGACATACTGAAATTGCAAAACAGAATGCAGTTTGTGGTAGGTCACGGTCACAACCACTTTGGTTGTCACCGTGACATATCACCAACTCACGGACAGAATGCATTTCTGGGGTAGGTCACGGTCACAACCAGTCTGGTTGCCACAGTGACATACACTCAACACAAAATAGAATGCTCAATTTGACAGCTCACTGTCACAACCACTTTGGTTGTCACCATGACTCATGCCAAATTTCCATTGCACAACTGTGTTTTACCAAGACACATCTGTGCTTTTTCTTACACTTTGCATTCTTGCATTCTCTTACTTTGGCAACCCTTTTTCACTACACAAGCATACTTTACCTCTTCATTTACATGCCATAACACACAATCAAACTCTCATATGAATCTATCAACACTTCATTATACAACTTTAACATGTTTATCCATACAAATTCAAGATCACACATAGTAACATATCATGGCAATAGCTTCACTACTCACTACATTTCAATATCACTAGTTTCATTTCGATAACCATTATGCACTTGTTCATTAATTCATTCAAGCCAACTAACACTATCACATATCATTAACAATGATTTTCACACATTAAACACATCAATACACACACAATCCCTAACCTCTTGGAGCACTCCTTCCTTTCTCTTCTATATCACTTTCTCTTTACCTTTGCCAGCTCTAATTGCCTCTTTAACTCACATGCACATACAATACATATACAAGTCCATTAGACTATACTTATAGCTAGCAATGAAGTCAAAAACAGAAAGAGATGAAGAAGACAAACTATATACCAACATACCTTTCCAGCCAATTACTCAATCTTCTAAACTATCTCTACCCAACTCTTAGAACTTCATGGAAAATGAGAGAGATAAAAGAAGAATGGACTTTTTGAGAGAGAGGCCGGCTCAAGGAACAAAATGGCAGATTTTACCTACACTTCCACCTCATGTTTGCATGCAAATATGAGGTGTCCAACTCCTAACTCTCCTTATGCAAGGTGGCCGGCTAACATCATAACACCTAGCATCCACTAACTTTCACTTAACACTAACTAATCACTTTTACTTTAACTAATCATCATTTATAACTTAATCATGCAAATTACATTTTAGCCACTACATTATTTTGTTTCTTTTCAATTAAGTCCCTACTCACATTTCCAATTAGGTCCAATTCAGTAAACCCTAATTAACACTCACTTATTTACACTAATCACACTCAATACTACTAGGGTGATTTTTGGGATGTTACATACTGAGCCATAGCTCAGCACAGGTGTTTATCTCCTGTGTAGGTTCATAGCTTGGAAGCTCAAGTTTTTGAGAGGTATGAGGAGTTTCGAAGTCTTCTAGTTAGGTTTAAACTTTTGTATTGTATAGATGATGTTCTGTTTTGTGTATATTACAAATTTTGTACTTTAAAAATCCAAACTTTAATTAGCTTATATTAATGATGATTTTTTACATGTGTTATTTTAAGTTCACCTTATATTAGTTTGGATAATTATTGTTAATGTGATATGAAAGAGTAAGTGTCGGTAGCACTCTTATATCCTCTTGATGGGGCAAAGGGGTGTTACAAGTTGTGGTATCAGAGAATAGATTTAGGCGATTCTGGACTATAGGATTTATAATGAATATAATTGATATGAGTCTGTTTAGAGTGTGGCCATAATGTAGATGTTGATTTCTTTATTTTGTAGAGTGATTATGGAATCAGATCCTAGTGAAGAGATAGGTGAAACCACTGGAAGTGTTAACCCAGCTTATGTTAATCCACATGTACCTGAGCCTCCACCAACAAGAAATCCACCCTTAGTTCTAAAAAATCCAGTGTTAGTACAAGGGTTAATGCAAATGATAGATAAATTGACTGCCCCTAAGGCTCCTTCAGATGTGATTAGGAAAATAGGAGCAGAGATGTTTAAAGGAACCTCTGTAGATGAGTTGGATATAGCTGAATTCTGGATAGAGAAGACAGAGAGAAAATTGCAAGAAATAAACTGTCCGCAGGAACAGCGCGTGTCTTGCGCAGTATCGTTGTTGCAAGGTCCAGCATATGACTGGTGGAAGTTAGTGTTAAGAAATCCTCAATGACTTGTTAATTTGACTTGGGATTTCTTTGTCTATGAGTTTGAAAAAAGATATGTTACTAAGGCATATCGAGAGGCTAAGTGGAGAGAATTTGTGAGTCTTAAGCAGGGAAACATTACTGGGGCTGATTATGAGAAAGAATTTAGTCGACTTAGTAAGTATGTACCTGATGCCTTAATGACTTAAAAGTTCAAATGTCAACAGATTGAGGAGGGTTTAAATGAAGTGATTAAGGGATTGATAGCTGCAGTGACCTCCTTCCAATCAGTAAGTTATTATCAGTTGGTGTTAGTGGCTTTGAAGGTGGAAAAGTCTGAGATAGTTCAAAGAAAGACTCAAAAGAGGAAGTCATAGGATAGTGGGTCTGGATTTATTTCTGGTAAGAGAGTTCATGAGATCAAAGATAGTCAAGGTATGTTTAGTGCACCACATAAATCTTTGGGTCATGAGTCAGGTAGGAAGACATCAATTTCTGAAGTGGGAGTGCTAGCCCCGTCAAGTAGGGGAAGTGCCCCGGCGGTATGTGAATACTGTGGGAAAACCCATTGGGGTGTATGTAGGAAGCTCACGGGAGCTTGCTTTAAGTTCGGTGGTACTGACCATTTAGTAGCAAAGTGTCCCCAAGCTCAGGAAAATCTAACTACGCAATCAAGAAGGGAAAATGCACTAAACTCAAGGGGTGATAGAAGAGGAAGGACAAGAAGTGAAACCGGTCAGGAAGGACAACGATCTGGTGTTATCTCTGAAATAGTAGAGGGACCTAATATGCCTGTTGGTAGGGTGTATGCCGTGACTTTGGAAGAAGATAAGAGAGATCAAGATGTTTTACCTGGTATCTTACTTAAAGTAGTTATTTTATGTTTGATTGAATAAGTGTCTTTGCATGATGTTCTTGCATAGTTAAAGTCATAACATTATTAGAAGGAATTTCGAGGACAAAATTCTTTAAGTGTGAGAGAATTGTAATGACCTGAAATTCACCCTAGTAGTATTGAGTATGATTAGGGTGATTAGGTGAGTTTAATTGAGGATTTATAATTTTTGGACTAAATTGTAATTGAGGATTAAGGACTTAATTGCATGAAATAAAATAGTTTAGTGACTAAAGTGTAATTTTGCATGATTAGTGTTAAGTGAGAATTAATGAAGTTAAGATAGATTAATTAGCTTAATTAAGTATAAGTGGAATCCGTGTCTTGCCATGAGCCTGCCACCTAGCACTTGCATGCATATATTAGGAGTGGGAAGTGGCAAAAACTTGTCTTTTGCTCTTCAAGTGGGTCGGCCAACTTAGGTGAAGTTGCATTTTGTTCCCTCTTTCTTTCCATCTCATTTCTTCATACAAATTTTTCATCTTTAGAGTTAGCTAGATTGGTTTCAAGTGTGCTTAATTGATTGTTAAGCTAGGCAAAGTTTTAAAGGTAAAATTGAGTTTGGTTTCCTTCTCCTTTTGATTTGGATTTCTATTTATAGCTTTAATTTCGTTTTGTATGTATGTGTATTGTTGGTTTGAAAGTTAGAGAATCAAGTAGGAAAGCAAAGGGTAAAGAGAAGGCTACTTGATTTGGTGAAGATTGAAGGAGATAGCTTCTAAGGTTTGGGATTGTATTTGATTTTCTTTATTAGATGCATGTTTGGTTGAATTGGGAAATTATGGGTATTGAAGAGTTCTATAACTCTTCTAATGTTTGAATTGTAAATGGGTTAATATAGTTGAATTGATGAAGTGTTATTGACAATTTGAAGTGGTATTGAGTTTTAATTATTGGCATGTTGATATTAAGTATGTTACAAATTGTGCATGAGGAAGATATTGGTATATGACTATTTGCTTGGAAGGCCTTTTCGGCTCGAATTGGTATTTGAGTGATGGTCGAGGTTATGCATGAGAATATAGCAAAGTGATGAGAAAAAAATAGGTGGAATTGAGAGTTGGAACATGAAGTTCAGGCTCTGTTGCGAGCGCAATAGAGTGCTCCGTAGGGTAAAGTTGCTAGACCTTGTTCTGCCGCGAGCGCGATAGAAGAGTTTTTGGGTGTTCTACCGCGTGCGCGAGCGCTGTCGCAAGCGCGACAGAAGGTATATCCTTGGTCTATCGCGAGCGCGACAAGGGTTGCGAGCGTGACATAACTGAAAATTTATGAATGTAAGTTATTTGTCTTATTTTGTGTGACTTATGGTATTTGGCCTATGAATGTCTATGCTTATGGTAATGATAAATGTATTTGTACAAGTGAATATTAAGTGAATTAGTTGTTTAGCCTGTAATCGAGTCGTGGATAGGTAGGTATATCTATAAGGGTTAGTGTTTGCAACTACCAGTGTCGGTACTCGTGTGGTATCCAGTGTTAATACCTTTTGGTATTTAATGATTTGAGATTTGCATATCTCCAGTGATAATACTATTTTTTCCTAGTATTTAGTGATTGGTACCTGATTGGTATCCAGTGTTCCCTTTATCCACTGTTGTATTGATTCAAGCTGTACTAAGATTATTATTTTATTGATTGATTATAGTTCTATGTTATATGTAATATTTGCCATAATATAGTAACAATTCAGAGTGTATTGCATCGATAACATGTAGTGATAATAATGATGTGAAGAATGTATTCTTGAGTATTTGATTTATTATTTATTTATAGCATGTTATATTATTATATGTTAAATTGTGATTTCCTATAGTAGATTGTGTTCTGTTTGTATCCCCATTGAGCCATAGCTCAGTACGGATGTTTATCTCCCATGTAAGTTCATAGTTTGGAAGCTCAAGTTTTTTAGGGGAACATCTACTGGCCACTAGGAGGAGTTTCGAAGTCTTCTAGTTAGGTTTAAACTTTTGTATTGTATAGAAGATGTTATGTTTTGTATATCAAGAATATGTAAACGTATATTACAAATTTTGTACTTTAAAAATGTAAACTTTAATTAACTTATATTAATGATGATTTTTGACATGTGTTGTTTTAAGTTCACCTTGTATTAGTTTGGATAATTATTGTTAATGTGATATGAAAGAGTAAGTGTCCGTAGCACTCCTATATCCTCTTGATGGGGCAAAGGAGTGTTACAGTTGACTTGTTTAAAATCAATTAAATTTAAATTTGTGAATTAAATCACTCAATTTTATCCTAAATTTAAGACTAATTATTAGTTTTTTAATTCTAATGAAAACAACAAAACGCCACATATGATGGAATGGAGGGAATATTATATTTAACTTGATAATTAAAATTAATTGATTAATTTTTTAATATATGCTTATTTAATATTTTTTTAGTTACTAACAAACATTGATTAATAACTCATACTCTTTATATATGTCCCTAATAAATGTATGAATAGGAAAAAAAATTATAAATAAATTATATAATTCAAAAATATTTGTTAATTAATTTTTCTTAATGAGTATGATATTAATATTTGAAAATGTGGTTACATGGTGTAACAAACTTATTAGCAACCAAATCAATTTGTTAAAAAAAAATAATAATAATAACATTCCTTAGATTTTTTTTTTCCTAATTTTACCTATTAAAAAATTATTTAGTGATTCAAATGCTAAAAATAAAAAAATAATTACTATATTATTTGAGAATTTAGAGAAAATGCATTTAATATTTTATTTAGAGTACAAAAATGCTCTTAACATTTTCATTAGGGTACTATAATGCCCCTAGCATATTTCTCAAAATTCTAAAATGCCATTAATATTTTCTTTAACTTGCTAAAATGCCCATGACTTTATTATGGATTAAAAGTACACGTAACACTGAGGTGCTGATGATGTTACATATTTTGCCACATAGTAATGCTACGTCAATACTGTTAACTCAGAGTTGAATGGAGTTTGATTTAGAAACATTTTAGTACCTTTTTATTAACAGGGTGCTTTTTTTCAAAATTAACAATATGGGAATTTTAGTATTCTGAAAACAATGTCGGGAATATTTTAGCACATTTTCCCATAACAATAACAATAATAAAAAAAAACTTGTAAAAACCAATAAAAGTTGGTTTAGTGGCCAACACTTGATTAAAAGTATAAAAAATTTCGATTTATTTTAATAACATTTAAAATTGTAATTACACATTATTACCTCTCTATTATCTTTTCCAAAAAAGGGATTAGGTGTTTTTTTGCTCAAACTATCGGAAATGTGATGATTTTACCCTAAACTTTTTTGAGCCCATTTTGTACAGGTACTTGTTTGTGTGTTTTTAACCCTTAAGTGGAGGGAATGTACAGGTGACTAAAGGTACTAATGTCGCGTAATCAGGATTTGACATCTCAACAATTTCTCTCCTAGTTAGCTATCTAATCTGTGGCAAAAAATTAAAAAAAATAAAAAATTATTTCTCTTTCTCTCTCCTATCCTATAACATCCCAAATTTTAAATTAGTTAACCGTAGTTTTTAGATTTAAAAATAATGTGGTTTATTATAAGTAACGGTCCAAATATATTGTTATGAATAAATTAATGACACAAATCAGTAAATAAAATAAAGAAATTAAAATACATAGGTAAAATAAAATTGAGATAAATAAATAAATTTTTAAGTAAAATGGTTGTGAGTCTCCGAAATTTCTAGAAAAATGAAGAAAAAGAATGAAAGGGGGAGAGAACAAATTGAAGAATCAAGAAAACTCAAGAAAATGAAAAAGGACACAAAATAAAAAGGAAAAAACGAAGAGGGGGAAAGGGAAAACATAGAAAACCCGAAGAAAGAAAGAGACAGAGAGAGAGAGCACGGCGGCGATGCAGGAGAGCAACGCCGACGATGACCGACGACGACGAACCGACGATCCCCGCTACACCAGTTTCGCCCTCTGTTTTTGTCGCCTCTGTCTCGTTTTTTTAGAGAGAGAAGCTGGAGCTTCTCTACCATTTTTCGGCCAACTCCTGTGGTTAATGGTGACACGAACACCACCACCGGACTCCTGGCAGTTAGGCGAGTCTCTCGATGTCTATGGATCGTCCTCACTCACCGGTGATGGGTAAATCGGCGTTACGGTGAACTAAATCTTTCGATGGCGGTTCCGGTCAAGCAGCGCATCGTTTTGGCGTGTGACCACAGGCAAAAGAGTCCCGACGCCCTGAGCTTCCTTCGGATGATGGTGGTGTGTTCTCGGTGAGGCTCTTGTGACTGACGAAAGGGACCAAAATGGCAGAATTGAGCGGGAAAAAAAATAGTCAGTGACTACCGAAATTACTTTTCCATATGATTTTTATATAAATTAAATTAAACTTGTTAGGGACTGTTTTTACATAATTACAGTATGTGAGATTATGTTGTTAGTTAAATTGACTCGTTTGTTGTGTTTGTTGAAGTGAAGCGTATTACTAAGAAAATTAAGATTGACAGTAAAATATAAATGTTTGAGCTTGTCTTATGGTTAGTTCAGTTAATTAAATTGTTTGAATACTTCATGTTTTCTAATTTGGCAGTGAGGAAATTTATGAAGTGTGGCTACTGAATATGCCACTTGGAGTTCTGTAATTATTAATCATACTGAAGAAATGTAAATTTTGGTGGTCTAAAGGGTAGGCTGGATAAAATTGGCACTTTATAGTATTTTTTTTTAATTACTTTGTTTTGCTTATACCCTACTAAATAGATATTGAGTTAAAGAACTAGATTCTGTTTGATCTAAGAATTTGTTAAGTTTTATGAGATTCTAGCCAATTAACATTTAGAATAGGAGTAAAGAATGAATAAATGAGTTGGTGGATATATCTGCTGGTCCCTACTTTTGTAATAACTTGTGGGTTTTGGCTTGGTTGAAGGAAAGCTTAGTTCACTGATTGATAGAATTGAACCAAGCATGATGTAGGGATTTTTTCTTTATATTATGAGGTCATTGAATTTGTGTGTGTAAGATATGATATGCTTGTAAAAATTGGATATTTGTTGAATTGCTTATGGTGTTGGTTCGGCCTTGATGAAGTTTTTAAAGTGAGTTTTACTCTTTTTAATATTCCATTGAGATAATTGAACGGCTAGTTATGAATGAGTACGTAGGGGACTGGTCAAGTTTATAAATGGGAATTGGTGAAGTTTGGGAGTCATGAAATTAGGAACGAATATGTTAGAAAAATAAGGTTTAAGTATAGGTAAAAAGAAAATGGCTGAATGACATAAAAACCTTAATGTAAATATAAGAAATATATTATGGTAATTAGTTAGGAAGGATTTAATGTTAAAGAAATTCATGAGTTGGCAGTATGAATCTGTTGATTTAGTATATCAAAAAGATAATTGAACAAACATTAAAATTAGACATGAATATGTTAAATCAACTGATATGCGGAAGCAATTAACAAATGATCCTAATAGAATAATCAAATCAACCAAAACATTAAATCATATGGCATAATTATAAAGATTACAGGAATAGAAAACTTACTTGATGATTCCATTATACTAATGAATATTCCAAATGCAGATAATAAGCAATGTTTTCCAATCCCAATATCGAATGATCTTCAATTCGCCCTTTGATGATATAAGGGCTTGTTTAATTCTTGATTATTGAATTAAACCCTTAGAGCAGAGTATTTGGTTTTGAAGGAAGGAAGTAAAAAAAACGTATGAAAAGAAAACTGTCTTTTGATGAATTGAAAATACCTTTTAATTCACAAAATACCAAAAGACCCTTATACTTTTACCATTATACAAAATACCGCTCAAATTTTTATTTTCACGATATGGGACGGAGGGATTTACACCCGATAATTGCCTCTTCAATACTACACTAATCATCACCGTGTGTACAACAATAGCAATTATCAATTACTTAAAATATATGAATCAACATTAGAAATTAAAAATTTCTAACATTCTCCCACTTGATTCATATATGACAAGTATATGACATATTAACATAAATTTGAGCTCACTTAAATAATGCAATATACAAGTCACAACTTCATAAGAACTAAACCGACCGAATCATGGCGGTCACGGGCCTGACAAACGTCCTGATTCCTTCCATGTATCACAAGTCAATTCAATTCAAATAGTCATAATTTGATAAGATAAACACCCGAAAATATCTTATCCCACAATGTCTTAAAATAAGACCCAACATCTATAATCATAACAAATTATGCATAGCTGAAATATGATTCATAGATAAGCAAAATCTAAACAAACATCGATATCTAGAGTATCAAATAAACATAAATGTGCAATCCATAAATTCATACATGTATGACCAATCATCCGCTATACAAGGACTTCGGGACTACTCCCATTTCACTAACATGGCCAATAAATATCTTAGGAGCTAGCCCTTTAGTCAACGGATCCGCAATCATATCATTGGTGCCAATGTGCACTATTTGAACTCTTTGATTTTGCACCTCTTCTTTGACAGATAGATGCTTTAAATCCATATGCTTGGCACCCTTGGAGTATCTATCATTTTTAGAGAAGAACACTGCTGCCGTATTATCACAATAAATCCTCAATGGTTTAGCAATGGTACCAATGATGCCTAAACCACCAACAAAATTGCGCAGCCACAACGATTGAACCGTAGCTTCAAAGCATGCTACAAATTCAGCCTCCATAGTGGAAGTAGCAATGACAGACTGCTTACCACTCTTCCACGAGATAGCTCCATCAGCTAGAAGGAACAAATAGCCAAATGTGGACTTTCGGGTATCCGAACATCCGGCATAGTCTGAGTCCGAGTAACCAACAACCTCAAGGTTATTAGTTCTTCTATATGTGAGCATGTGATCCTTAGTGCCTTGCAAGTACCTCAAAACTTTCTTTGCAGCTCTCCAATGAAATAGTCCGGGATTTGATTGATAACGACCCAACATACCAACCGCAAAACTTATATCCGGTCTAGTACAAGTCTGAGCATACATCAAACTCCCGACTAAAGAAGCATAAGGGATATTATCCATTTCTTTACACTCCACGTCATTCTTGGGACATTGAGATAGACTGAAATTATCCCCCTTTTGGATGGGAACTGGACTAGGTGTGCATGATTCCATTTTAAATCTTTCTAGAACTTTGTTGATGTAAGCCTTTTGAGACAGTCCTAAAATTCCTTGTGATCTATCCCGAAATATTTCTATTCCGATCACATAGGAAGCCTCACCCATATCCTTCATCTCAAAGTTGCTAGAAAGGTAATCCTTAACATCATGCAATAACCCACGATCATTAGCGGCAAGAAGAATATCATCTACATACAACACAAGGATTACAAACTTGCTTCCCACAACCTTCATGTAGATACACCGGTCAACGGTCATTTCTACAAACCCATATGACAATACAATATCATTAAACTTCAAGTACCATTGTCGAGAAGCTTGTTTTAATCCATAGATTGATTTCTTCAACCTACATACCAGATTTCCTTCATTTGTGGTCTCAAAACCTTGAGGTTGATCCATATATACCTCTTCTTCCAAATCTCCATTGAGAAAGGCTGTTTTAACATCCATTTGGTGAAGCTCAAGATCAAAATGAGCCACCAAAGCCATTATAATCCTTAAAGAGTCCTTTCTAGAAACCGGAGAGAAAGTCTCTTTGTAGTCAATGCCATCCTTTTGAGTGTAACCTTTGGCAACAAGTCTGGCTTTGTACCTCTCGACATTGCCCTTAGAGTCTCGCTTGGTCTTAAAGACCCACTTACAGCCGACTCTTTTAGAATCCTTCGGCAATTTCGTCATTTCCCAGACATTGTTGTCAGCCATAGATTTCAACTCTTCCTTCATGGCCATCAACCACTTGTCAGAATTTTTACTGCTCATGGCTTGGTCAAAAGAGGCTGGGTCATTGTCAATGCTCAAGTCACTCTCATGCTCAAGTGCATAAACTATATACTCATTTGAAATAGCTGATCTTTTCTCTCGAGTAGACCTCCTCAATGCTATTTCTTCTTGAGGTTGCACTTGCTCATTAACTTGGGCATTTTCCTCCTCTTCTTGAACAATGGCATCCACAATTGGGCTTGGAGCATCCATTTGTTGTTGTTCCATATTAATGCCTTGTGGCAATGCTACAATAATAGGAACATCAACTTGAGATAGATCACTTGATGGGTTTTGGTCCATCAATGACTCTCTTATCTCTACATTACGTGCTCCCACACTCCCACGGACTCTACCATTTTCAATGAATCGAGCATTCCCAGACTCTACAATTCTTGTACTATGGTTAGGACAATAGAATCTATACCCTTTTGACCTCTCCGGATATCCAATGAAATAACCACTAATGGTCCTGGAATCCAACTTCTTTTCATGTGGATTATATATCCTCACTTCGGCTTGGCAGCCCCACACGTGAAGATGTCTTAAACTAGGCTTCCTAGATGTCCACAGTTCATAAGGTGTCTTAGGAACTGCTTTACTAGGTACCCTATTCAATATGTATGCGGCTGTCCTCAATGCATACATCCACAATGAAACAGGTACAGAACTATCGTTCACCATACTCCTTACCATTTCCATCAATGTACGATTACGCCTTTCAGCTACACCATTTTGATGTGGCGATCCGGGCATTGTATACTGTGCACAAATGCCCTTAGACTCAAGGAGTTTCTTAAATGGACCTGGAATTTGTCCAACTTCCGATGTCTTTCCATAATATTCACCACCTCTATCGGAACGTATTACCTTAACCTTTTTATTTAACTGCCTCTCAACCTCTGTAATGAATGTCTCAAGGACATCAACCGATTGAGTTCTTTCATGCAGTAAATATAGGTAACAGTACCTAGAGTAATCATCAATAAAGGTGATAAAATACCTCTCACCGCCCCAAGACGGTACATCAAAAGGACCACAAATATCTGTATGTATTAAATCGAGTAATCCACTACTCCTTGTGGCAGCCTGTTTTGATACATGTTTGGTTTGCTTACCCTTAATGCAATCCACACAAGTATCATTCCAATCGGTAAAATCCAATTGAGACAAAACTTCACTTTTAATTAGTCTCAAAATCCTCTCTTTGGATATATGACCGAGTCTTTTATGCCACAAGTCAGCAGAAGACTCATTGAGTGCATTCCTTTTCATACCAACATCACATTCAACAACAACATTAAACAGGGAATTAACAAAAGTAGAATTTAGATTGAAACAATACAAAGTATCTGACAATAAACCAGTACCACAAAGGTTTGTTCCACGATACAATGAAAAACAACCATGTCCAATCCTAAAATCAAATCCTAAAACATCCAACCTAGAAACAGAAACAAGATTTCTAGAGCAATCAGGAACATATAGACACTTCTCTAGATCAAGGCAATAGCCCGTATCTAATACAATTCTATATGTACCTACACCTTCAATTCTAGCTTTCATCCTGTTTCCCATAAATAGAAAGCTTTCACTTTCTGGCATTCGGTGGAGATTTAGGTAACCCTGCATAACATTAGAAACATGAGTGGTTGCACCAGTATCAAGCCACCAAGTATTAGAAGGTACTTCAATTAGATTTGATTCAAAGCATACTGAAACAAAATGTATACCTCTTTTCTCAAACCATGCTTTCCTCTTTAGGCAATCAGCCTTCTTGTGCCCAGGTTTGTTGCAAAAGAAACATTTCAGAATCTTTTCAACCTCTCCCTGCCCTTTACCAGGATGCACCTTAAATGGCTGCTTTCCCTTGTTCTTCCATTTCTTACTTGGAGCTTTGCCGCCACTAGAACCAGCGTTTGAATTACCATGATAGGCAAAGTTGGCTTGGGGAAGTTTAACCTTAAGATCTTCCCTTTGCCTTGCCTCCTCTTGCATGAGCATGGCCTTAGTATCTGAAAGAGACCATTTTTCCTTAAGTTGGTTGTAAGTTCTCCGAAATTGCTTAAAAGCATCACCCTTACATGATTTTAGCATGAACTCAACCAACACTCTCTCACCAAGATCCACATCCAAACTTTTGAGCCGGTTATAGGTATTCACCATGTGAGTAATGTGTTCGTCCATTGACTGAGCTATAGTGTACTCTCTATTAGATAAATCATTAATTAGAGCAGCAACAACAGACTTATCCATAATGTCTGTCATAGTACACTTCTTAATCTCAGCCATAAATTCCCTCACATTTTCAGTCTTGGGCTGGGAAGGCTTAACATTAGGCGCTATGCTAAGCTTAAGAAAACTCATCATAAGCCTATTTGACCTCTCCCAGTTCTCCCACAGTTTCTTGTCTGCCTCCGAACTAGTATCGGTCGGTTTAGTGGGCTCATCCATAACTAGAGCTGAATCGAGTCCCAAAAGGCCATCATTTAGCTTGACATATTCGATCCAATCATCATAGTTCTGCCCATTAAACTTGATACCATTGACAGCCATATTTGACATAGTAGAGATCACTGCAAACATTTACATCTCACATATCAATTGCTTTGAATTTAAACAACAATTCAGACTATAACATACCAAAACATTGCATTTAAATTCACCTTTGGGCTAAATCTAAACACAACTAACAATCATCAAATATGCATCATTCATATAATATATATAAGGTCAATCATTAAGTTTACATTAACATATAAGTCATCTTTGGATGTACATTATATATTTAATCAAACAAAATTTGTAACCTACTTCAATTGTTATTGAACATGAGTAAGATCTACCTTTGGGTAACCGTATAACTACATGTTAATAACTATAAATGTTTATTATTCTTAAATGTCACTCATGATGCTGTATCAAATAAACATTTATAAACATAATTCAAATCATTTAACGAACTCCGAGTGGGCCACTTTGGTGACTAACGCACTCACTAAAATATTAAAGATTTAAATCATGTAAACTTAAATTATTAAGTTTAATAATATCATTATAATACTTAAATTAATGAATTATTAAACTAAGGCTTTTGTATAAAAAAAAAAAATTGAAATGGTGGTTAAAGTGCACAGTAAGTTATATTCAGCCATGAAATATTGTATGCACAAAATGAACATTAATTTAATACATTAACAAATATATGTGAAACATTAGATGTTGATAGAAGTGGAAAGTTGGCCTTATAATTTTCCTCAATTGCAAGATTTCCCATTTTTCAAATCAACGAGTTACTATTATGCATGTACAAAAAGTCATTGAATAAACAAGAATGCACTATCCATTCTCAATTCACAAAACAGGACAAAACTTTGGCTTATCAAAAACAGTGCCGCAATAAAGCAATAACAATTTGATTTCATTAAAACCAAAACAAAACCATGGCACTGTTAAAAACAAATATTTTCGGGAGCAATATTTCAACCATTTGAACGAAATATCAATCCAAAATTAAATACCCACAATTAATTATGCCATAAATAATTAACTTAAATATTAATTAACTTTAATTGAGAAAATCCCCAAATTCTCATAAACCCTAAAATTGGTAATTTAATTTCTATTAGGTTGCTCTGATACCAAATGTTAAATCAACTGATATGCGGAAGCAATTAACAAATGATCCTAATAGAATAATCAAATCAACCAAAACATTAAATCATATGGCATAATTATAAAGATTACAGGAATAGAAAACTTACTTGATGATTCCATTATACTAATGAATATTCCAAATGCAGATAATAAGCAATGTTTTCCAATCCCAATATCGAATGATCTTCAATTCGCCCTTTGATGATATAAGGGCTTGTTTAATTCTTGATTATTGAATTAAACCCTTAGAGCAGAGTATTTGGTTTTGAAGGAAGGAAGTAAAAAAAACGTATGAAAAGAAAACTGTATTTTGATGAATTGAAAATACCTTTTAATTCACAAAATACCAAAAGACCCTTATACTTTTACCATTATACAAAATACCGCTCAAACTTTTATTTTCACGATATGGGACGGAGGGATTTACACCCGATAATTGCCTCTTCAATACTACACTAATCATCACCGTGTGTACAACGGGTCAATTTCACCCAAGGTCACTGAACTTATCACATATCGCCCAAAAGTAACCGACTTTTTTTTCCTTACTTTAATGTCACTGAACTTATGACTTAGTTGCGGAAAAGTAACGGAGGCCGGAATCCGGCGAGGCTCCCCGCCGGAGTGATGACATGGCATGCCATGTAAGCAGTCTTGACACACGTGGATGGGACAAAATGACACGTCAGCGGCTGACTTGTCATAATTGACACGTCAGCGAAGAAAGAATCCAAAAAACGCCACGTCATTTGCCACCTCAGCGACACGTGGCGACGAATGAGAACATTACACGTGGCATATGTATACAACAGACACCTGTCGCAATTAAAAATTTAAACTTAACTTCATGAAAACGAAATTGTTAACTGGGACATGCAGAATTAAAGTTTATTTTTAACTAATATATCATACTTAATGGTAGGATTTGATATTGAACGTAATTATCAACCTGTTCAAAACAATGGGAATAGAATGAACATCATGACAAGCAACAAATGACCATCCGAAATAATAACGTACCTAATTTTTAACATGCTAAATAACCTGTTAAAACATCCACAAAAGGGACTTTGTGTACCAAAAGTCACATACAATCCTAATTGTTCCATCTACCACGTTAACCATCATAGGGTGCAGCCACAAAAATTGCATCAACCGTTGCATTTACAGCAGCAAAAAAAAAGGGTATATTAACCCTACATGACAGTCACATAAGACTGCCGTGACAAGCAACCAAAAATAATTACAAAATTCAACTTGATAAGGCATTCACATGATGCAGAACACTTCATTTAGCACTACCCTGTCCTCTTGATGCCCTCTTCAAATTTCGTACAACATAATCTCCCAAATACCTTGACTTGATTTGTCTTCCTCTCCTACTGAGTTTATGGACTACAGAAGCTTCTTCAGACTCACCAACTCTCCTTTTCCTTTGATTAGGTTGGGATTCAATATCAGTGACTTGAGATCGAACTTGAGATTGATTGATGGCAACACTTTCCTGGGTTGCTTGGTTATCCTGTAACATAGAGGACATAACATAATTTTGCAATAGAAAAAAAATGAGCACTGAATCTGTACACATAGGAAATAAAATGGCAACTTAATAACTACAAACAACACAACACAATATTAAAGAACACAAAACCTGGGCAGCAGCTGTTGTGACAGAATCTCCAAATATTTCATTGTAAACTTCATTGATTTCCTACAGAGTAGGATGCATATAAGAGATATAAGAGATTTAATGAACAAACCACACAATATTTGGATAATAGAAATGTAAATTTCAAGTTATAAGCTATACTTACTTGCTCGTCTTGATTTAGAATTTCATGGTTAGTGTGCATCTCAGTGTGTTCAGCATGCTGTTTTGCAATCCACTTCGAATGTCCTCTTGCATTATGTCCACTTGTATTGCATATTGAACAAGTCATAGTTAAACTACCCTTCCTTGAAACCTTTTGTCGATCATTTGAAGCTCCATTTTGTCTCTCTTGCTGAAGTTCTTCAGCTTCCTTTCTCCTATTCTTTGTTTTTCTACCTCTTTTTCTCTTGATAGAAGGAGGAGGAATTATTTCACCGCCATCCTCAACTGTCTTCCATAATTCCATTGGATTGGTCGGGTTGATGAAAAAATCATAAACCTTCATGAAGGTTTCCACGTGGTAGTACTGGTGAACATAGTCTTCAAGGTTTTCATTGTTGTGGATAATCGCAGATATTGCATGCACACAGGGTATTCCTGTTAAATCCCACCTCCTACATGTGCACTGCCATGCTTGCATGTCCACTATATACTTGCCTATTGGACTATGCACCTCAACCTTTGGACCACCCGAGAAATCCGGTTCAAAAAATGCAGCTTCCTCTTTCAATTTCAGTAGTCTTTTCCAGACCTTGGGACAAATCTTGCCATTGTATTTCTTCATCACTTCTTTCTTCTTGAACATTCGTTTCATGAGTCTTGTTTTTATCATTTCCAACATGGTTATGATAGGTCTGTCCCTTGCATCCTTTATGTACCTATATGTAACACAAAAAAGATGAATTTTGATAATGCTATACATCCTACCAAGATTGCATGCATAATGTTCAAGGCTGTAAATGTGAATGAGCAAAAATATATCAAAAGTATCTAATCGTTAAATTAAATAAATGCAAAAGGTAGATAATAGCCTACTCATTGGGGACGTACCTGTTAAAACATTCACACATATTGTTCAGTAGGATGTCGCACTTGGGGTACGTGCTGAATAAACTTCTTGTCCAACTTTGATAAGGTCTGTCCGGGTGTGCTAACCATGCCCTTGCATCAGCATTTTCATTTTCAATTTGTTGTAAAGCTGCTTTGAACTTCACATCATATGATGCCCTTGCTGCATTCCACAATAGATCCTTCAAAGTTTTTCCTTTAAATTTTTCTCTGAAATTCTGGTACATATGCCTAACACAATGCCTGTGTTCTGCCTCTGGAAATAGGTTTCTCACAGCCGCTATCAACCCCTATACAGAAAGCATAATTTAATTTATATCCGGTATAATAAAGTAAACCAAAATATTGTAATGTATAAATTAATATACCTTTTGTCTGTCAGACATCCAAACAATACTTTGTGTGTTTCTTATCTCCAAATCCTCACCCAAATTATGCAAGAACCAGCTCCAAGTCTCAGTGGATTCATTTTCCATAACCACAGCAAATGCAATAGGAAAAATACATTCATTAGGATCAATTGATATTGCTGTGAATAAAAACCCACCAAAATTTCCTTTCAACCACGTTCCATCTACCCCTATTATTGGCCTACAGCCAGCCTTGAAGGCCTTTTTAAGAGGTGACAAACATACGTAGAAACCCAGGAATCTACCCTCATCCCTCCATAAATGCACTGTAGAACCAGGATTACTTCTAATCAGTTCTTCCCTATAATCAATAAGTTTCAAATACTGCACGCTCTCATCACCAAAAATCCAGGTTAAAGCCATTTTTTTTGCCCTCCAAGCCTTAATATAAGTGATTGAATAACCTAATTCTTGTCTAACAGTGCGCATGATCCCATGTATGCTCCACATAGGATCATCCCGAATTCTGTCATAAAATTTACAAGCTAACCACTGTGAAGTCAAATGAAAATTTTTGAAATTCCTTGCACAAGTATGATTAAAGTTTGAGGTTTTAATCTGCACAGTGGGATCATTTTTACTGACTCTACTAGCCCACAACCTATAAGGACAGCCTTCATTCACGCATTTACATATAACTCTACTTCTATCATTAGTGGGAAAGTGACATAAAAACCTGTTCTTGATGCTCCAGGCTCTGCAAGCCCTCTTAAATTGGTCTAAACTCCTAAACCGCATTCCATGTAACAATATTGGGTTCTTCATATGCTTTTCCTCATTGAACTCAGGATATCTGATCCTCGGCTCACCATCGGAATCCTCATCTCCAGAATATAGGTCATCTGATTCAGGATAATCAGATGAATCACTGACAGTTTCATCTACTTGGGGTACAGTTCCATCAGCTTGAGGTTCTCTTGAAGCCTTTCTTGGCCGGCCCATTGACCCAGGTGAGCCATCTTCATCAGAATCATCAGATGGTTCATTGAGGTTATAATCTGGATCACTGAAATCATCTACATCATCCATATGCCTTCGACCTGCTTAAATTGTTTTAAACAAGTTAAATAACTAAAATTTATATCTAATTACATATAATTCCAGAATTCCTTTACATGTAATATTTGCATGTCATTTTTAATTGATTTATAAGACAATTAAATATCATACCAGAATTGTCCCCAGTCGCATAATCTCGACCATTAACAGCGCTCCGATCCTCAGCACCTTCTTGACCATCAGCACCTTGACGACCATCAGCTCCTTCTTTACACAGAAAAAATTACTATACAAGTATATAATCTCATAACAAGCATAATGTAAAATAAAAAAAAAATATAGCAGAAGTTATACCTTCAGCAGCAGCATCCATTTCATGATTATTATTTCCAGCATTGTCCTCTTCATGGTCATCCGGTCCACTGTTATCATGGCTGTCTTCATCTTTGTCCTTCTCTTCATTATCATCAGATTCTTCATCTTCTTCTTGCTCATCATCATCAGTGTCTTCATATGCTTGCAGTCCATCGTCGTTCACATAAACATCATCTTCATTTAACACTTGACTACTTCCAATAATACCATCAGGGGTCACACTAGGTTGACCCATCTCCATGTACTCGTTATGCCAACTGCTAATTAACTCGGATATGTTAATTTCCATTTTCTGGGTAGCCTCCCTTATTCCAGCTAACCTTGCCTCTTCACTATCTTTAGCCAACAAAACTTCAGTTGGCACACATTCAAAATACCTTCTCAATTCTTTAAAAAAATCATCTTTTTTGTGTGTTGGCATGGCTACAAACAAATCTCTACTAGGTTGATGAATCACTGCATCCGGATCATCATCATCATCAAAATGGTTCACAAAAATGTCAACCATTTTGTCTTTATCCACTCTTACACACATATCAAACACATCAGCTTCAGTGTCTAAGGGTTTTAATGCATCTTCACATAATAACTTGTAGAAAAATCTAACAAATCCTTCACCTTTAACCCTCTGACACATCTTATCAAGCATCTTCAGATTCATTACTTCATCATTGCACCAGTCAAAAATGGCTACATCTCCACCTCCATAACAATTTCCATGTAAATGCCCACTGTGATGAAGTTTTACCGAGAAATATTTTCTCCCTTTTCCTAAACAAACAGAAGCAAAAAGTTACAAATCGTCCCATGTAAAGTCCATTCTATGGGACCACCAACTTCTAAAAACCAACAACACGCGAGAATAAACTAAATAGCAAAATCACAGTGAGAGAAAGAAATTGATTATCCATATGCAAGTTGTCCTGCCACATTTGAGTAACAAATCGAGAGAAAGATGCCAAAAATTTTGAGAAAATATGATTACAGCATATACAACTACTGTTATTGTCGAGTAAAAGTATAAAATAAACCTAATCAACTATCAAAACATTTACGTCGGCACATGACCCACATGACTGGTCCCTTTAAACAAATAGCAAAATACAAAAGTTGTTTCCATGATGGAGACATGTGGGTTGCAGATCTAGTAATTTATATACTTTTTTGGCACATTCTTGCAACAACGAACAACAATTTCAACAACATACATATGGAACCCACAAATTATCAAAGTACTGACCATAATTAGGAGCATTTTCGAAACCCCATCTCAAGACGGGGTGGTCCATTTTCACCTTTCGCTTTTATAATGAAAACGACAACTCCACTCTCTCTCCAGATCTAGCTTTTACGTATATAAAGCCATCAACTTCTCCAGATCTAGCTTTTACGTATATAAAGCCATCCACTTTTCCAGATCTAACGAAAGAGGATGTCGTCTATCGGCTTCACATCGGATTTCGCTCCAAGTCTGCTACTTTATAATGTAAGATCGATTAATTTCGTCTACTGCCTTGACTTTTCGCTTCAAGTATCTAAGTCCGCTCCAAGTCTTCTTGTGGGTTGAACAGATAAGTAAACTCCTAGCGCCTCAATTTCAAGTATTATCAGAGTTCAACAGAGAGTTAGGGTTTTTTAGAATGAGAAAAAAGTTGGAAGAATACGATTTCGTGAGAAGAGAGTTTCTTTTGTTAAAAACCTAAGTCAAACTAGTTTCAATATATGCCACGTGTAATGTTCCCATTCGTCGCCACGTGTCGCTGAGGTGGCAAATGACGTGGCGTTTTTTGGATTCTTTCTTCGCTGACGTGTCAACTATGACAAGTCAGCCGCTGACGTGTCATTTTGTCCCATCCACGTGTGTCAAGACTGCTTACATGGCATGCCATGTCATCACTCCGGCGGGGAGCCTCGCCGGATTCCGGCCTCCGTTACTTTTCCGCAACTAAGTCATAAGTTCAGTGACATTAAAGTAAGGAAAAAAAAGTCGGTTACTTTTGGGCGATATGTGATAAGTTCAGTGACCGTGGGTGAAATTGACCCGTGTACAACAATAGCAATTATCAATTACTTAAAATATATGAATCAACATTAGAAATTAAAAATTTCTAACAGAATAATCCATGTATGACTTATTGTTTGAATTTTTGCATGTTCTTTGAATGTGACGATGATATTTGAACTTGAAAAATGTATGATATGGGAATATGTTCATAATTTTCATGGTAATGTTTATTTAATGTAAAAATAAGATATGTGTAGGCATGTACAATGGTGTATAAATATGACTACGTGGAATCTGAATTAAACGTTTTCTTGATAACAATTATAATAAATGGAATGATTAGATTGATAAAAGATAATATGGGATAAGTTACCTAAATTTACCTATGTGAGTGTTTTGTTGAATGTAAGTAATTGTTAGAAGAACAATTTGCAATTGGTATGCGAATTGGCTTTAGTTGGTAAGTAAATTGATTAACACCCTAATATCTATGTGCTGCATGTGAAGGGCTTTAATTTTATTTTTGGAAAAATATATCTTTATAGAAGCCTTTAAATTGACAAGAAATTTTGGTCTAAATAGAATTCTCTATATAATAACCTTGTATGCCCCTAAATAGAATAATTAGTATATATGAAGCATGAATGAGTGGAATTAAATTATAATTTTGTTGTCTCTCTCTAACGTAAGTCATTCTGTACAAGAAATAAATGAAGTACTAAGTTGGACAAGTAAGTAAAATAAATGGTTAATATGAAAATATATATACATAAGTTTGTTTAGTTTTATGTGTGATGAATTAATGATTTTAAATAATAGTGAGTCATAAATAAGTATGCGAGGCATGTGATGTGATATGAAATGTGACATTAAGTTATTATCATGGCTTGAAAGAATGACATGAAAATAATGAATATGGATGTAATTATATGATGGCATGATTAAATGTGTTTGCCCTCAGTGGGCTAATAGTGAAAAATTAGGGATTATGCAGTAAACTGGCTAGCCATAAAGATATGTACCGCGGTATGGAGTTATGGTGACTCATATTGTAGGCCAATGACGGTCCTATACTGTGTCGAAGCACAATTTGGCCCCTAAGAGTCCACTTCGACACTGCCGGAGCACAATCTTTTTTCGGAGCGCAATTTGACCCCCAAATGGTTATTCCGACATTACCGAAGTACAATTTGACCCTCAAGTGGTCACTTTGTTAAATTTAGAATTTCTGCTGGATAATTATTAGGAGAAAAGATGTAAATTTAAGTGATAAGATAATTATGATAATTATGTGTTAAAGGTGTAAATTAAGAAATGAAATAGTAATTATGTAAGAAAATATTAATTAGAGGGCAAATGGTAAAGATTAAGTAACAAGCTATTAAATATATAATAAATTAATATTGACAAACGATCTTATAAATTAATGACATGAAGAAAATGACTTTATGTATGTATATGAATTAAATGTTTACAAGTATGTATAACGTATATACATATATGTTGGTGATAAAATATAAAATAAGATTCAAGAAGAAACTGTTCTCAATGTACAAATGAAAAATTAAATGCTATGGCATATTACATTAAACTATTTAAAATTTCTTGAAGTTAACATAGTTATACATTATAAATATGTTTTTACTTTTTCAATATTTTGCGAAATTTGGATTATTGAATTGGAAGCTTGCATTGAAATGGGTTTGTAAATATTATACTTGTATTGAATATGCAAGTAGCATGTTTTATATTCTGAATGTGTGAACGTATAATATTGTTGTTTATCAATTTTATATCATTGAAATAAGTGATATATGCTGATAGAATGTATGTGAATTGTTGCAAATATATAAAATTGGTTTGTGTAACGGAGGATGTGAAAACTTGCGTTGAAGCTTGATTTGGAATGTGGAAAATGAATATATGATTTTAAAAGTGTAAAGGAATTTCTATTACAGGGGAACAAGCAAAATTTTAGAGGAAATTCTATTGAAATTTTTGCAAGAATTTGTACTAACCAATTCGGAATAGTTCTAAAATAAAGGAAATTTTATAATACGTATATTTGCGAACTATAGAATAATTGTTAAGTGCTTATTCGATCCTCACATCGGGTCGGGTGTAGGGTGTTACATGTCCCTCTTTTTCTCTCTCCTCTTCCTCTTTCTTCACCGTGACTTGTTTTTCCTTCACTGGTGAATCTAACCATTGCCCTCCACCGTGGATACCATCTTAGCTTCACAAACCCTAGTCAACCACTGCAAAATATCGAATTACTGTCAGTCATCACGCTTCCTCATTCTCTCTCATAGCGTAATTTTCTCTCTTCACCAAAATATTTTGGATCAATTTCGGTTGATTTTGGGGCAATAGTGACACAAAAGTTGTCTTTGAACTATTAATGATGAGATGATTCTTTCAGTCTCCTCCGATCATCGTCACTGGCCGCTGGAAGGTCGACGACGATGTGATTTGAACCTTCAAGCACAAATTTCGCCTGATCTAGGGACATGATCCGATCCTCGTGGTGGTTGTAGTTTATTCATATCTAACAAACACCATCTCTTTTATCTCTCCTTCTCCTTTAAAAAATTGAAGATATCTCTAACTTATTTTCAATTTCTAATGCAGAAATTGTAATTTTGGATTTGTTGTTGATGTTTCATTTTTACAAAAACAGAAATAGAATTTGTTGTAATTCTAGTGCATAAATAAAAAAAGAAATTCGAAGTTGCTTGTAGTTTGTTGCCACAGAAGAAATTTTCCTAAAAAATTGAGAAGAAAACTAACAAATATTTTTACCTCTTTTGACTTGATTTTTTAAGAAGCCAAAATGTTTTTTTAGGCTACTTTCGGTATCGTTGCGGTTTCCGTGATTTCATTTTTTTTCATTTATAAAAATCAAAAATCCGTTCGATAAAATAGATTTGATTTCTATTTTATTGAACTAAACAAGAATCGATTCGCAAATGAAAAACGCTAATTATAAAACATCAAATGGTGGTTTCTGTAGATTTGCTATTTCTTAACTTCACAAAATACTCAAATTTCTTTTTACTGGTTGTTTTCTAATTTTTCCATCATCCACAATAATCATAAAAGAAGAATTTTTTTTTTTGAAGTTTCTTAATCTAATCACTTAATATATATATATATATAAGAAAAAAAAAGAAAAAGATGGAACAGATGGATTATCTGAGCATATTCATAGCCCATTAGCACTAAAAGGACATTGGTAGTAGCTTATGCCATTAAAGTTTCATCTCGGTTTTGATTCCGCCGTGTGGAATGAGAGGAGGAAGAACTGATGAAGAGATAAGAACTAGAAATTGAAAAGTGGAGTAAAAGCAAATAGAAAGACAAGTGAATTGATAGAAAAAAAATTTGTCTAGATTATTCCCGAGATATTACACGTGATAGGCACATGATAGGCATAAATACACAATTATTTTTTTTAAATACAAATTAAAAGCTGAAAATAATTTTTAAATTTTATAAAATAAAAAACTAAAAATATTAAATAATACCGAACGCACCCTTAATTTTTAAATTTTCAATATGGGTGTTACGATATGGGTGTTAAGTGTGATGTCAATTTATCAATTTTTAAATTAAAAATTTATGCTGACCAGGAGAGATAAGCATACTTGGTGGATGAGATGTTGTATAGTAACTGAGTGCCATTTGTTCCATTTGCCATATATAAATTTCGTCCATTTAAAGGGTATAGAAGCAATGTTTCGTTGAATTGAAGGGTAAAATAAAATAAAAAAAAATTCAGATTAAAATCCCCAATTTCCAATAGTTCAAGGGAAAAAAAAAATCAAATCCAGGAAAAAAAATTGTAAAAGAGGAGAAAAGAAAGAATCAAACGAAAAAAGAAGTCCTCAGTGCCCCATGTTTTACTTTGTTATTCCCAAAGCCGATCTTCCTCTTATCAGAATCTTCTTCTCTCTCTGAAAAACCTAAACTTTCCTCTTCAATAATTAAAGTCCCAACCTTTCCAGCTGAAAATCATCTCATTGCGGCGGCCAACCATGGCGGCTCCGAACACTCCGTGGACTTCTTTAGCTTCTCTATCTGCAACCCTAACTTTTACCCTAATTTCCTTAGCTTCTGCAAATTCTGAAGGAGATGCTTTATATACTCTAAGGAAAAGCTTATCGGATCCTGATAACGTTCTTCAGAGCTGGGATCCAACTCTAGTTAACCCCTGTACTTGGTTCCACATTACCTGCAACCAGGACAATCGCGTTACTCGAGTGTATTTTTCTCTAACTCCTCTTTTTCTCTCTAATTATATATGTTTCTTGTTTGTATTGATGCTTCTTATGACTTTGATTTGGATCTGTTCTGCTGGAATTGGATGGTTTCGTACTTAGTTTTTGATTTCTTAAACTGGTTGACTGTTTTTAATTGTGCCTTTTTCTACTTATTATTTGTTTATCTTTATTTTTATGTTAATTTGTCATTTTGTGCATGTTTCTAACTTTTGATGCAATTGCTATATCGGATTGTGTTTGGAATGATAATAAGTAAGCCTGTTTGCTCTATAGCTAGAAACTGGTATATAGCCTCATTTAGGATTCAAAAATTAAGCTGAAAGGGTCTTTTTATCTGTCTATCTGTTTGAATTGTGGAGGACTTACAATTTAAACCGTGTATTTTACTTGGTTATGTTTTTATGGAAGCTTTGGTGTTTTTTAGTTTTTGTTATTCAGGGAAACTGTGTTCGATTATTGTCATGTTAGTTTCATTTATTTTTGCTGTTCTAATAGATTTATGTTACAAAGTAAACATGTTTGTAAAAATTATGGTAACAGTTGCTCATAGAGATAGCTGGACTACACACATGCATATGTTGGCTGCTGTAGAGATTGGAACTGCTCCCTCAATTATGGTTTTTTTTGTTACTTTTTTTTTTTTCAAATATTTGCTGCAAGATTGTAGCATTCTTGTTTCTGCATTGGTTGGGAATGGAACTTCAATAATTATTCTTTTCCAACCTAATCAAAATTTCTTTGACCTGCTTTTCTTTCTAATACATGTGTCTGTGTATTTTAAGAGATGGAGGAAGTTGCCATTTCCAGCCATGATTGTTGTTTACTCATTGCCTTGTTAGAAAACCTGCTTATCTGTTCATAATATCCCTTCACAATAACAAGAAGTGCCAAACAGGAAGAAACACTTTAGCTGATGTGTGTTAGTTTATCAACTTCTGTTGTTGGCGTGCCATGGTCTCTCTCTCTCTCTCTCTATTTTTTTTTTAAATATTTTTGATGCTTTACATACTTTTTTATTTTGTTTTTTATTGTCTGGCTGATGATATCGTTCTTACCTTCTTGTTTAATGTAGAATTTGATTAGTATGTCTATTTTAGCACTTACCATTCATTATTTGAAGAAGGCATATGTATTTTTTGGTCACATTTCTTGATCTCATTTTCTGCAGGGACTTAGGGAACTCTAACTTATCTGGACATCTAGTACCTGAACTCGGAAAGCTAGAGCACTTGCAATATCTGTACGTTTCTCCTGCTTCTTCTTCTTTTTTTTTTTGGCAATAGTATCTACACTTATTGGAATTTTTTATTTTATTGTATTTTTTTTTTGTTACAAGAAATTCTGGATTAGTTAGGGCATCTGTATATAGTCGAGCAGAAGCTGCTTTCTTCTTCTTCTTTTTATTTATTTAGTTTTCTTTCAATAACATTGGAATCTCTTTGGTTTTTCATAATGTAGGGAGCTTTATAAGAACAATATTCAAGGAAGCATCCCTATTGAGCTTGGTAACTTGAAGAGCCTAATCAGCTTGGATTTGTACAACAACAATATCTCAGGGACCATACCTCCTTCACTGCGAAAATTGAAATCCCTTGTCTTTTTGTGAGTTTATGCAACTCTTAAATAACTTGTGATTGAAATCGACTATACCTTTGCTCCTTTTTTTCCTTGCTGATTTAGAGATTTGGTCAACTTTACTATCCAGATTTGCTAGTTAGTCGCAAAAGTTAGATGTAGTTCAAATAGCATAATTATTGGCAGTATACAATTCATTAATTACCTTTGCTCAATATGGTTAATTAGCCTCTTGCCTTTCTTCTTAGTTGGATGTCTCGTAGGTTGTTATTGGGTAAAAATTGTTACCATCATAGTACAGAAGCTAAATCTGTCTTCCATGGCTGTCCACTGGTAATTAGATTGTTTCACTATGCAAAATCTGGTTTCTCTTTCTCATTATTTTCTATTACAGACGTCTTAATGACAACCGGTTAAGTGGACCAATCCCTAGGGAACTTGTAGGTGTTTCCAGCCTCAAAGTTGTGTGAGTATTTGCTCCAGTTCTCTCTCTGATTTTTTGTTATATTTTTTTTCATCCAATAAATAAACAAACATATCTACATATTCTCTCTCCTTTTATAGTTTGGTTGATTATCATTATCTCTAAATTTTCACTTTTTTCTTTTTTAGTGATGTCTCAAACAATGATTTGTGTGGAACAATTCCAACCAGCGGACCATTCGAGCATATCCCTTTGAACAAGTATGTTTTATTTTTTTAATTAAAAAAAAAAAAAGATCATATGCCTGTCTGACATTGGGAATTTTGATGTGTTTATGGTAGCTGTTGTTGTCATTGTGAAATTCTTGCATGCATTTTGCAAACAAGTTCGCTTCCACTCCAACCCACCTTCCTCGCTTTATTCTTCTCTTGTAGATCTCTCTTGTGGGGTGAGAGTTGGGCACTAATCATATCATTGATCTCTGAAAACAAATAGATGCCAGACTTTTTCTATTGTGTTATATTCTAATATTGCTTTTATCTTGGTGAATCGTAGAGTCGTCATCTATTTCTATTGTCTGCATTGTGGTATGTCATATTTATGTTTCCGTACTTCTTGTTGTGTTCTTATTTAATTGCTTGCTTACCTAAGAAAGTATAGGTTGGCATTTTTTTTTTTAACTAAACCCCCATTGTGGCTCTTGTCAAGCTACAGCAGAGAGAATTGAGGTAGGTGATTCGTTTACTTCCAAAGCAACAGGCTTGAAAATGTTAAAACATCAACTTCTGCCTAAAGTTCAGTAAAGAAGGTCTTGAAATAATTTGCCTTTTATAGTCTTCAAGTTAGAAATCTAGAAGCAAAACCTAATCATGATGGCTTGAAGATATTCCTTTTCTCTTTGCATATTTCTTCTAAGAATTATTGGGATTTGTGAGCAATGTCCTTTGACTTGAGCAAGTTGTTTGCCACAAGTGTTGATCATGGGCTGGTCATAATCGAATTCTTGAATAGTTTTGGTGGTGGAATTACTAGCAAGCCCTATAGCAGCCAAGTAGCTGATTCTTTGTCTATATGTTGCTGGGTTGACATTGAAAGTTATGTATTGGGCTGTACTCACTTGTTTGGAAAAGCTTGGGCTTAATTTAGTCTAGGTCCTGCTTTAGCATGATCCACGATCAATCCTCCTTTCTGCAATTCTGCCAATCTAAAGGTTCTCTCACAGAATTACCCTAAAGGGGGAAAAAAAAATATTTGTATGCTGTGCTGGGAAACTGTATGTATTCTTTTGGGACGGTTCTGGTTGTCCTGCCATAGGCTTTGAAAGCAGTGCATAATTTGAAAATTTTTGATAATGATTGCAGGATCCTGCTTAATGAGTCGAGGCTCTGGATATTAAATCTCTAGCTTTCGGAAGTAATAATATATATTTATTAAGAAACTTTTGCTGCACATTCTTAAAGCTTTTAGGTTTGAAATTGTCGATCTCGAATTCTTGTTATTTTTTTTCCTCATGTATCCAGCTGTTTTAGCCCTGTTTAGTGTCCTGTTAATACATTTGTTGAATTGGATTTTCATGAGTTCTAATTGCCAAGTTAACTGCTCTGTGTGTTTTCTCAGTCCTGATGTTTGGGTGGATTGTTGAAATTAAATGTTATGCTGTGATACTTGGGGGGAAGGGATAATTGAGTGAAATATTTCAAGTCCTTGTATGATAATGTGTTCTAATATTCTTTGGATGCTATGTCTAAGAAAGTGCTTGTAGGTTTAATATAGCTTTAAAATATTTAGATTTATTTTTGGAAAACAAACTTAATTTTATGTGCATGCTCTTAATGGTTGTGCACCACCAGTGGGTAGTGCCATCTGTAATTTTTGCATCATATATGTGAGAATGACAGTAGCTTATTGATGAATTGGATTGTTGCTGCTTTTGGTGATGGAAAAATGCATGGCCTAGCCTAGATACTTGGAGAAGATGTAGACTTATTTGGAAAATTTGATAAGATATTGAGGAGTGCACTGATGCTCTTAAATCCTAGTATAAGACTACACTTTCCACTTTTTTCTCATTGATCTGAAAAACCTCCTTCAATTTGCACAATTTGGAACCTACACTATTGATCTAGACTACATACAAGCGCTTAACTGCAAAGAAATTCAAACCATTTCATTATATCCAGTTTTGGATCATCCTTACCGTAATGTAGTTATGTGCTTGGGTATCAGAAATTTGGGAGATTTTAGGTTGTCTGGTGTTAGGTATAAACGAAGGAGGGTAATTCAGTAATTTTTATGGGGGTTAGTTAAGTTGGTTATTTTCAGTTTGCTCTTTATGGATTTTCTGTTTTGTTTCCTAGTGCTAGAAAAGGCTAATGCACAGCTGTATTTGTAAGGTTGTTAGAGAAAAGAGAATGTGCATGCCCTTTTGTCCTCTAGTACAGCCAATCATTGGCTGATTTCCTTTTTATGTAACCGATTCTCCTTGTGGGGGACCATCTGAAAAATGGAATGCTAATTTCACTCTTCTCTCTCTTTTCCTTATCTCCTTCTCTCTCTCTCTCTTTTTTTCCCTCAGCTCTTCTTCTTCTATTCTGGAAATTTAATCCAGAAATTATTCATCTATCATCTAAGTTAGGATTTATTCCTAACAAACTGGTATCAGAGCCCTTCAACCCACATTCTTACTACTGTAGAATGGGAAAAAACCCAAACACTCTGAAAACTTCAGCCTCCATTGAGGAGCTGGAGGAACAGCTTCGATCTCTTAGTTCCAGGATGGAGGAACAGAGAGATACCTGCATTCATCAGATGGAGTCCAGGTTGGGAAACATGGAGACTAAGATGACTGGCTTCCAGATGGAGAACCAACAGAAGATAGAGGCATTAAGGCAGGAGAACCAGAAGTCTGTGGCTTATTTGGCCCAGCTTATCCAAGGTCTCCAACCACCCAATGCATCCAGCAACCCAACCATCACCCAAAACCAGCCAAGCAGCAGTAGTAACAGAGGTAAGGATCCTCAAATTTGCTCCCAAGAGACTCCTAGATCTGATAGGGGCATTCTGCCACACCCAAATGAACACAACCACATAAGCAAACCTTATTTCAATAAGCTACTGCCTAAGTCTGAATTGCAGTTTTTTGATGGGGAAGGTAGTAGGGCATGGGTGAGCAAATGTAGGAAATACTTCCAGATTTTTGAGGTATTACCGGATAGGCAAGTAGACCTTGCTAGTCTATTTCTGCAGGGTAGAGCAGAATCATGGTTCCTGAATTGGAGCAAGGAGAAAGAGGGGATAGGATGGGAGGAATTCTCTGCAGCAATATGCAGAAGGTTCAGAGAAGTGAATGAGGAAGACACAGTAGAGGAGTTCCAAAGACTCAGGCAGAATACTAATGTAGAAACCTATGTAGACAGGTTTGAGGAGCTGAAACTTAGGATGGAGAAGCTCTATCCTCAACATAGTGAAAGCTATTATGTACCCTGCTTCATTGGAGGGTTAAAGGATGAAATTAGGAGTGTTGTTAAGATGTTCAGGCCTACTGATTTGTATGCAGCCATAGAACATGCTAGATTGCAGGAGAGACACTTGGAAGCTAGCAAGACCAGGATTCCCTACAAGCCCCAAATCCCACCCAAAACCTGGAACCCACCTCTTGCCTCACACCCAAACCCAAGCACCATCTCTGCAAACCCTACGCCTGTACCATTCCACTCTGCCTCAAAACAGCCCTATATTCCACCCAAAAAGACCCCTGGAGCCTGTTACAGATGTGGGGACAGATACTACCCAGGCCACCAATGTAATCAAAAGAAGTTGATGACCATCCAAGCCGTAGAAGAATCTGAAGGGGAAGAGGAGGAAGAATGGCAGGATGTTGCTGATTCTGACCTACAAGAACACCCTGATGAGACTGAACATATTCAGTTATCCCTTAATGCTGTGGATGGGGGAATTGGAGATAATACCATCAAGTTAACTGGGCAGCTTGGAGGGAAGTCAATCATGATCTTGATTGACAGTGGCAGTACCCACAGTTTTGTGGATTTGCAGCTGGCCAAAGGGCTCAAACTCCATTTATCAAAGGCCACCCCAGCTACTGTAACAGTGGCAGATGGAAGGAGAGTCACAGTTCAGGAAAAATGCAGCCAATGTAGCTGGAACATGCAGGGCAACAAGTTTGTGTTTGATTTGAGGGTTTTTGAACTAGGAGACTATGACCTAATTCTAGGAGCAGATTGGATGAAGTGTCATTCTCCTATCACATTTGATTTTGACGAGAACAAGTTAAGGATCAAGAAAGAGGGAAAGGAGCTGGAACTTAAGGGACTTAGTGAGAAAACCAGCTTGAAATTCACTACTGCAAAGACTATCAATAAGCTGGTCCTCAATGGATGGCAGGGGGTAACCTCCAAATTCTTCCTCCTTACCCTTAACCAAACAACTACCCAAAAACAAGAACCATTCCCCACCAAAACACCCCTTGAATTACATCAGCTAATTAAGTCCTATGCTGATGTATTTCAAGTTCCAAAAGGACTACCCCCACCTAGATCTCATGATCATTCCATTCCCCTCAAAACCCACTCAGAGCCTGTCAATGTCAGGCCCTATAGGTACTCCCATCAACAGAAGAATGTGATAGAAAAGCTGGTGGAAGAGATGTTAGCCAATTCCATAATCCAACCTAGCAACAGCCCCTATGCTTCTCCAGTAATTTTGGTTAAAAAGAAGGATGGAAGCTGGAGGTTTTGTGTGGATTACAGGGAGTTGAACAAGCTTACAATTAAAGATAAATTTCCCATACCCCTCATTGAAGACCTGCTGGATGAATTGCATGGATCAGTGGTTTTTACCAAGATAGATTTGAGGTCGGGCTATTTCCAGATCAGGATGAAGTCAGAAGACACTTACAAAACTACATTCAGGACTCATTCAGGGCATTACGAGTTCCTAGTGATGCCCTTTGGGCTCACCAATGCACCTGCCACCTTCCAGTCTCTAATGAACACCCTGTTTAAGCCTTATTTGAGGAAGTTTGTATTGGTTTTCTTTGATGACATTCTGATCTACAGCCCTTCTATGGAGGCACACATACAACACCTTGAAACAGTGCTAAAACTACTGAGGGAGCACCAGCTGTATGCTAAGGAGACCAAATGTGAATTTGGACAGCAGCAAATTTCCTACTTGGGTCATTTAATTTCAGCTGAGGGGGTGTCCACAGACCCAAGCAAAGTAGCAGCTATGGCTTCTTGGCCTCTTCCTAAAATCCTCAAAGGTTTAAGGGGATTCCTAGGGCTCACCGGTTACTATAGGAGGTTCATTGCTGGCTATGGAGTCATTAGCAAGCCACTCACGGATCTCCTAAAAAAGGATCAATTCAAGTGGACTCCGGAGGCACAACAAGCTTTTGAGAAACTCAAAGACCTGATGACTAAGGCACCAGTCCTAGCCCTACCCAATTTCACTCAATCCTTCATCCTAGAATGTGATGCAAGCAACACTGGTATAGGAGCTGTACTCATGCAAGGTGGCAGGCCCATTTCTTACATCTCCAGCCCCCTAAGTACAAGGAATCAACAGCTGTCAGCATATGAGAGGGAGCTGCTTGCAATCTTGTTTGCTGTTACCAAGTGGAGACACTATCTAGAGCAGGGGCACTTCATCATTAAGACTGACCACGAGAGCATCAAACACTTGTTGGAGCAACGTTTACATAACTCCATTCAGGTGAGAGGGATTAGCAAGCTGTTGGGACTAGACTACAACATCCAGTACAAGAAAGGGACTGACAACAAGGTAGCAGATGCCTTGTCTCGAATGTTTGACGGGAATAACTCATCTAGTAGCCATTTGCTGACCTCCACCACCTCCATTCTCACCCCTCAATGGATCCAGGAAGTGCTGAACTCCTACCAAGAGGACTCTACGGTTCAAAACCTCCTTTCTGCTCTTTCTATATCCCCAGACTCCTTCCCCAATCATTCCCTCACCAAGGGCATCCTCAAATACAAGGATAGGCTGTACATCGGGGCTGCTACTCCTCTAAGGCAGCAACTAATTGCCTTATGCCATGATTCACCAATTGGGGGGCATTCAGGAATCAGGGGAACTCTCCATAGGCTACAACAGACTTTTTACTGGCCTAAAATGCAAAGGCAGGTGATCAGCTGGATCTCCACTTGTGACACTTGTCAAAGGTGCAAACCAGAAACAGTTTCCTACCCTGGCTTACTCCAGCCACTATCCACACCTTCCCAAATATGGACTGATCTCTCCATGGATTTCATTGAAAGGCTTCCTAAGTCTGAAAGCTATGATACAATTCTGGTAGTGGTTGATAGATTTTCAAAAATGGCTCACTTCATTCCTCTCTCTCATCCTTTTACTGCAGCCACAGTGGCCCAAGCTTTTCTGGATCAGATTTTTAAACTCCATGGAATGCCTCAATCTATAGTTTCTGACAGAGACAAGATTTTCACTGGACATTTTTGGCAGGAGCTCTTTAAGTTGCTGGGTACTCAATTGAAACTCAGTACAGCTTACCACCCTCAAAGTGATGGCCAAACAGAAAGACTCAACCGCTGCCTAGAGACCTACCTCAGGTGTATGACATTCCATAAACCCAGACACTGGTTCAAGTGGCTTAGCTTGGCAGAATATTGGTACAACACAAGTCACCATTCTGCCATTAATCTCAGCCCATTTCAGGCTGTTTATGGCTACCCTCCTCCTCTGCCAGTCCTACCACAGCTTCCATCTTCAGTTGCTGCAGTAGAGGACTTTATCCAATCTAGGGAAGCCATGAATGCTTACCTTAAGGAGCAATTGGCAGCAGCTCAGAACAGAATGAAACAAGCTGCAGACAAGCATAGAACCCCTAGGGAGTTTTCAGTTGGGGATAAGGTTTACCTCAAGCTACAGCCCTATAGGCAACTCTCCTTGGCTGTCCGCATATCCTTGAAGCTCTCCCCCAGGTACTATGGGCCCTATGTTATCATTGAGAAGGTTGGGAAGGTAGCATACAAACTACAACTCCCCCCAGAATGCAAAATCCACCCTGTGTTCCATGTTTCACTATTGAAGAAACAGGTTGGAGACCATACATTTATCTCCCCCAAGCTCCCTTATTTAGTGGGCGGCGAGTTTCTTATTAAACCAGAGAAGATCCTTAATACCAGGACTATCCTAGTGGGAGACACACATGTCAAGCAAATACTTGTTAAGTGGCAGGACCTACCCTCCATTGATTCCACTTGGGAAGACCACACTTACATGCAGCAACAATTCCCTCAATTCATCCATTCTTGGGGCCAAGAATGCTCTCAATGTGAATTTGGACAGCAGCAAATTTCCTACTTGGGTCATTTAATTTCAGCTGAGGGGGTGTCCACAGACCCAAGCAAAGTAGCAGCTATGGCTTCTTGGCCTCTTCCTAAAATCCTCAAAGGTTTAAGGGGATTCCTAGGGCTCACCGGTTACTATAGGAGGTTCATTGCTGGCTATGGAGTCATTAGCAAGCCACTCACGGATCTCCTAAAAAAGGATCAATTCAAGTGGACTCCGGAGGCACAACAAGCTTTTGAGAAACTCAAAGACCTGATGACTAAGGCACCAGTCCTAGCCCTACCCAATTTCACTCAATCCTTCATCCTAGAATGTGATGCAAGCAACACTGGTATAGGAGCTGTACTCATGCAAGGTGGCAGGCCCATTTCTTACATCTCCAGCCCCCTAAGTACAAGGAATCAACAGCTGTCAGCATATGAGAGGGAGCTGCTTGCAATCTTGTTTGCTGTTACCAAGTGGAGACACTATCTAGAGCAGGGGCACTTCATCATTAAGACTGACCACGAGAGCATCAAACACTTGTTGGAGCAACGTTTACATAACTCCATTCAGGTGAGAGGGATTAGCAAGCTGTTGGGACTAGACTACAACATCCAGTACAAGAAAGGGACTGACAACAAGGTAGCAGATGCCTTGTCTCGAATGTTTGACGGGAATAACTCATCTAGTAGCCATTTGCTGACCTCCACCACCTCCATTCTCACCCCTCAATGGATCCAGGAAGTGCTGAACTCCTACCAAGAGGACTCTACGGTTCAAAACCTCCTTTCTGCTCTTTCTATATCCCCAGACTCCTTCCCCAATCATTCCCTCACCAAGGGCATCCTCAAATACAAGGATAGGCTGTACATCGGGGCTGCTACTCCTCTAAGGCAGCAACTAATTGCCTTATGCCATGATTCACCAATTGGGGGGCATTCAGGAATCAGGGGAACTCTCCATAGGCTACAACAGACTTTTTACTGGCCTAAAATGCAAAGGCAGGTGATCAGCTGGATCTCCACTTGTGACACTTGTCAAAGGTGCAAACCAGAAACAGTTTCCTACCCTGGCTTACTCCAGCCACTATCCACACCTTCCCAAATATGGACTGATCTCTCCATGGATTTCATTGAAAGGCTTCCTAAGTCTGAAAGCTATGATACAATTCTGGTAGTGGTTGATAGATTTTCAAAAATGGCTCACTTCATTCCTCTCTCTCATCCTTTTACTGCAGCCACAGTGGCCCAAGCTTTTCTGGATCAGATTTTTAAACTCCATGGAATGCCTCAATCTATAGTTTCTGACAGAGACAAGATTTTCACTGGACATTTTTGGCAGGAGCTCTTTAAGTTGCTGGGTACTCAATTGAAACTCAGTACAGCTTACCACCCTCAAAGTGATGGCCAAACAGAAAGACTCAACCGCTGCCTAGAGACCTACCTCAGGTGTATGACATTCCATAAACCCAGACACTGGTTCAAGTGGCTTAGCTTGGCAGAATATTGGTACAACACAAGTCACCATTCTGCCATTAATCTCAGCCCATTTCAGGCTGTTTATGGCTACCCTCCTCCTCTGCCAGTCCTACCACAGCTTCCATCTTCAGTTGCTGCAGTAGAGGACTTTATCCAATCTAGGGAAGCCATGAATGCTTACCTTAAGGAGCAATTGGCAGCAGCTCAGAACAGAATGAAACAAGCTGCAGACAAGCATAGAACCCCTAGGGAGTTTTCAGTTGGGGATAAGGTTTACCTCAAGCTACAGCCCTATAGGCAACTCTCCTTGGCTGTCCGCATATCCTTGAAGCTCTCCCCCAGGTACTATGGGCCCTATGTTATCATTGAGAAGGTTGGGAAGGTAGCATACAAACTACAACTCCCCCCAGAATGCAAAATCCACCCTGTGTTCCATGTTTCACTATTGAAGAAACAGGTTGGAGACCATACATTTATCTCCCCCAAGCTCCCTTATTTAGTGGGCGGCGAGTTTCTTATTAAACCAGAGAAGATCCTTAATACCAGGACTATCCTAGTGGGAGACACACATGTCAAGCAAATACTTGTTAAGTGGCAGGACCTACCCTCCATTGATTCCACTTGGGAAGACCACACTTACATGCAGCAACAATTCCCTCAATTCATCCATTCTTGAGGCCAAGAATGCTCTCAAGGGAGGGGGGGGGGGGGGGGGGGGGGGGGGGGGGGGGGTATAAACGAAGGAGGGTAATTCAGTAATTTTTATGGGGGTTAGTTAAGTTGGTTATTTTCAGTTTGCTCTTTATGGATTTTCTGTTTTGTTTCCTAGTGCTAGAAAAGGCTACTGCACAGCTGTATTTGTAAGGTTGTTAGAGAAAAGAGAATGTGCATGCCCTTTTGTCCTCTAGTACAACCAATCATTGGCTGATTTCCTTTTTATGTAACCGATTCTCCTTGTGGGGGACCATCTGAAAAATGGAATGCTAATTTCACTCTTCTCTCTCTTTTCCTTATCTCCTTCTCTCTCTCTCTCTCTCTTTCTTTTTTTCCCTCAGCTCTTCTTCTTCTATTCTGGAAATTTAATCCAGAAATTATTCATCTATCATCTAAGTTAGGATTTATTCCTAACATCTGGTAGTGAACTTAGCTTGTTGTGACATTCTTAAAAAATGATTGGGTTATTAGAAGGGAATTTTAGGGTAGATTGTAGGCTGGCCACATCAAATTTTAGGGTAATCCATGTGACTATAAAACCATAGACTTAAGAGGTGCAGAATGATCTTGTGCAACCAGAGATTTTGTAATAAATGATTAAAGATGGTTATGGTGATACTTCTATCAAAGATTTTGTTTTGGAATATTAGGATACTGAGAAAATATACTGTTTATAGAAATAAGTTGAATATCATAAAATTAAAGACTTTCCATTCCTTCCCTGATAGTGAACTTCATGAAACAATGATATGGAAGCAAATATGAGCCGACAGATTGTTGCTGGATGGAAGTAATCATTGTTCAAATTCAATCTGGAAGGTTATTTTTTAAAGTTGTTTATTTTGGATTCCTGAGCTGTGTGAACACTGAAGGAATTTATGTTATTACTTTTACCAAATCATATTAGTGACCTGAAGGGGAGATGGATAATTGGTGGGATGTTATCTTGTTCAGATTTGTGTTGATTGCTTGAAGATGATCTCTTTCTTTCTGTCATTTCATTTGTTTCTCTTAATGTTGTCTATAGGACATAGAATGTAACTATTTTGTATTTGTTTTTAAATTTGTAGCTTTGAGAATAATCCTCGACTAGAAGGTCCCGAGTTGTTGGGACTTGCGACCTATGACACAAATTGCTCATGAAGAAGCCGCAAACAGACTCACATCACATGTACTTCCAACAATTGAAAAGTGATTTTACCCGATAGTGTAATGGGGTTAAAAACTAAATGCAGACCCTCATATAAATGTGTTTGTAAGTGCTTATGACTTGTCCATGCTGTTAGCATTTTGTAACTGCATTTGTTGTGCTCTAAGATCATGACAAGAATTTGTATTTGATATAATATTAATGTTAGCCAAGGGTCTGTTTTACTTGTTTGCCCATTCTCTATTTGTCCTTCTAGGGGTGTACATGTACCATGTATTTGTAAATCTCTATGTATTGTGTTGGAAGTCTGGATATTTTCAAAATCAGATTTTATTGTTGTCTTAAAAATTTGAGACAATTTGGTACAATTTTTTAAAAAATTGTGGATAGTTTGATACGATTTTTCGGTTCTTTCAGTATTATACAATATAGTACAAGATAATACCATATATTGGATAGTTTAATTTCTTTTTTAAATGTAATAAAATATTTAATATTATCAATAAAGATAATCATGATTTTTAGAAGCGGATTAGACAAAAAGTCTAAACATAAATGTTTAAGGATTAAAGGTTCAATTTTGGTAATAAGTCGGTAAACATAAATGCTTAAGGATTAAAGGTTCAATTTTGGTAATAAGTTGGTGAACATAAATGGTTAAGGATTAATGGTTCAATTTTGGTAATATTGAGTTTGAATCGATTACAGCTAAAATTCACTAGAATATAAAAGAATATAAATTTTAACATATTTTATATTAAAATATTTATTATAAAATTTTCAAAATTTAATATATGTATATAATGTTTATATTAACATAATAATTATGACTTAAAAAATAGCATGGTATGACTAATCCAAAACAATAGGCATTTAAAAGCCACTAACAGGGTTTGTCCTCTTATGCTATTGAGAATTTTGCATTTAAAAGCCACTAACAGGGTCTCTCCTCTCGTGCTATTGAGATTTTTTTTCAAATGCTGAAAACTAATAAAAGATCATGAATGCTCTTAAAAGTAGAAGATAGTAATAATAACTAGAGAAAGAGAGTAAAAAAATAATAAAAAACTACCATATTTCACTCTTTCGGATAGAGGTGGCAAATAGGCAGGTTGGACGGATTTGGGTGGGTCATAAATGGGTGGGTTATAAATGAATCAAAAATAGTTGGGTCGTAAATGAATTAATTATCCAAATGGGTTGGATGGGTTTGGGTCGATCCAAATGGATCAAGTGTTCCAAATGGGTCGGTGAAGGCCTAAATGGGTCGAAACGTAGATCGACCCATTTGATCCAATTTTTTATCAAAAAATAATTCTAAAAAACGAAATACTAAAAAAATTAAGTTAACAATACTAAAAAGTATTAGATATACAAATAGTAAATAATATACTAATCTATTTTTTTGACTTTAAATGATAATTACCCCACATTTTGATTTGGTTTTGAAAATTTAATATCTTTTTCAATGTGATGATTACTCCCGGGATATGTCAATTTCTAAAATCAAACTATATTTCAATTTTCATTTCTTATAGATACCAACAGGGAGCAGAGCCGCCTCTTGTTAAGAAGGACTAACCAAGAAAAATTTTAAAAAAATTCTTTAATTTTATTTCTTTTTATAAAATTGATCCCTATTAAATTAAGAACAAAATTAAAAAATATTCTTATAATTTTAATCCACTAAAATATTTAAATAATTTATTTTTATTTTTTCTTTGTTTCACTGACTAACTTTGTCTGATATCAACATTATGTTAATTATTCAATTAACTTTTCCTTTTTTAATATATATATTTTTTATTTTTATTAAATATAAAAGATGATATTTGGTTAATTCTAAGAGTAATTTTTAATAAATTAAAAAAATTAATGATTATTTTAAGACACTTGAATTTTTTTTTAAAAGAAAAAGCAATAATTGACATTGGAGAAGGACTATTAAATGGAAAGTCAGTGTTCATTTTCCAAAAAGGACACTTTAGATAAGCACGGCTCATAAATTGGAAATTTTTCTTTTTAAATTATTATTATTATTATTATCATTATTATCATTATTATTATTATTCAGCTTTTGATACTCTTATTACGGCTATAATATACTATTAAACATGATTAATTAAGAAAAGAAGTCATTACAATGAAAACTTCTACAAAATCAACGGTTGCCTATCCGTTGATCAAACACCTTCACCTACATATGTACAGTAGGTTAATACACCGGCGAACAACTGCAGCTCCGCCGGATAGGAGCGGCAGAGAAAATGAAAACCAAAATTACAAAGCAAAAAAAAATACAATAATCTATAATCTAAACAAGCTGTTTTCTGTATATTACTAAGTGACTCGTTACTTCCTCTTCATCCTCCATCAATCTATAATCCAAAAAAGACACTAATTTATTTTAGCTCTAAAACAACCAAAAAAGTCGCGAATTGAGCAATCGTTGTGAACCCATTAGAGGAAACAATCACCACAAAAGAATAAAAGGAATCCTAGCGATGTGAGCGATTTACCAAGATTTTCAACGAAATATTTCCAATTGATTTCCAGCAATCCAAACAGAATTAAGACATGTAAAATCACCAAATAGTCAATTAACTTGAATAACAAACACTAACAAAGCAGATATAGCCATAGACAACAACCAAATCAGATAGAATTAATTTCTCAAACAGCTCAACCAAATCAAACACGAGATTTTTACTGAAAACTAAAAGCAGATAAAAGAAGCAACAAAGAATCATAATCTTATTGTAAATCAACGGAGAAAAAAGAACTTAGATACGGTGACCAGAGCTGAGAGATGATGAACGGAGCTGAAGGACGATGACCGGAGCTAAAAGATGATGGCAACTGGGTGGCGTTATAGTGTATTTAGAAAAACAGAGAAGAAGAACTGAGGGCAGCGCAAATGGAGATTTGGGAGTTAGACCCGTTGGGTGCAGGGAGGATGACCCAAACGGGTTGGATTTTAAGTGGATAATTTTTAGATGGGTTTAAATGGGTAATTTTTTATTTGGGTTGGATTTGGGTCAGTTTTTGTTGGGTGGGTTTGAGTAGATTGTTGGGTTTGGATCAGTTTTTGACAGGTATACTTTCGGATACAATGTATTTTAAATTTTAAATTTTATTTTTACAACTTTTTCTGATATCATAACAAGATTAACACAATGAAAGCAAGTCCGTTGGCATTTTAAGACTTGTTAGAAACATGATCTGAACTGGAAAGTTTACCACTGCCATTGAAGAACCGAAGAGAGAACTAGTTTTACAAGCAATTAGGAGCTCGCTTTTAGTCTAAAGAGAGTCATGGCAGAGCTCCGACATTCAAGCTCGCTTAGTCTCAAGCCTCCAACTCTTTAATGAAGCAAGATGAGGACGTGTCACCTTTCATGCACAATAATATTATTGGCGAGCATTCGTTTTGGTTCAATCTCTTATTCTTCGGTGACGATCTTAGGGTTTGATAAGAAATCCAATACCTGTACAGAGATATAAACACCAACACATTACCTAAAGTCAAATCTAAACCAAAACAACTTTTTCTATTCAACCCCTGTTAGACGTTTTTATATCAATATTTAGATAAGTTTTAGGTATTTTTTTTTATATTAGAATTATAGTTTTGTAATTAAATTTTATTATCTTTTTATTCTTTTTAGTTTTTAATTATAAAATGGATTTAATTGTTTTAATTTTGGTGGTTTTCAGGTTTTAAACAGGATTTCCTAATTTCAGTTTACTTAGCTCTATCATTTTTCTTCCAGAACAAGACTAATAGTTTTTCTATTCAGATTAGGACTCTTTCTCTCATATAAAAGGATTTCCATCTTAAATTTGAAAGGGAGATTTGGATTGATTTTATTATTTTTTACGTGTGCAAACTTTGGAGATCAAGTAGAAATTATATAGAATTGGAAGCCGCAATCACCAAAATTATCATCTTAATTCAAGTTTCTAGTTTGTTTTAACTATGTTCTTGAATTTGATTTGTTATTTTGGATTTTTCGACATGATTAGTATGAACTAAATTTCTTTAAGGGTTATCTTTGATGTAACTTGAATTCTTATTCTTTTTAATTATTTTAATTAGCTTTCTTACTTTTGCAATTGTTTATAATTTTGCTTAATACTATCAGTTAACTAACGATTGATTGATTGATTGATTTTCTTTAAAATTAGTATGGGAGGAAAATTTTAAGATTAAATTTGAATTGTAAAAAACACAAGAACATAGTTTGAATGGAAATAATATAACTTGACTTGTTATTGAAAATAATCATAATTGTAAATTCATTCATTAATATCTATTATAAAAGGTTAACAGGAATCAGTGAATAAGTCTAGCATAGCTTGGGAAAGCATGTTAAACATCTTAGGATTATTTTTTCCTTGTTTAAGTAATTAAATTTGATTGCTAATAGTCTAAGGCGGAGACAGGGGGGACTTTGAGGGGCTGAAGTCCCCCCCCTCCCCCTCAACTAGTAGAAAAAATATAATTAGTAGAAAAAAAATATAATTAGTATATATTAAGAGTCCAAAACAAATAATTGTGCATTTAATATTTTGGAGAGAAGAAACAAAAATAGAAGATTATAGTCACAGACTCTTGGATTGTCACCACACAAAAATGACTTTTGGATTAATTACACACTACATAATTAATTTCACCAACATAAAATATCTGTACCTATTTATTTTGTAATTTATTCATTTATTTATTATTATATTTTATCAAGAGTAGCACTACAAAAGACTAGCCTAGAAAAGTAATGACCTAAAACATTAGGGTGTGTTTGGGATGGTTTTGATTTTTTTATTTTCATTTTCTACAGCTACCATAGAACGGACATTTTCATCTATGAACCATATAAAAATCGCAATTCGCAGCAAAATGTAAAATAATTTTTTGGCTGATAGTTTGATTCTTTTTGTCAAAAGGGACTTGACTAAAAAAATAGATACGAATCTAGTTATTAAAGACTTTGATTGTAAAAAAACTCGTCGTACACAGTTAAAATTAAAGTTTCTATGCATTTTATTAGTATGCTATAGTTTTTAATAAGAATTTTTTCTATGATTATCGTAAGCCCCTCTCGTGAACTAATTCTGGCTCCGCCCTTGCTAATAGTTATAATTGAAATAGGTAGATTCAAGTGAACTCAAAGATACCCTTGCTTCTCATCTATTGATTTCTTTCAATCTCTCAATTGCTTGTGTGATTTTATTTTTACAATTATTATTTAGTTTAATCAATTAAGTTTTGCTTGTCTAAATAATATGAAATTGTTATAATTTTGGTACTTAGTCTTCAGTTCTCGTGGGAACGATAACTCACTCACTCTTTAATACTTGAATCGATTTCGTATACTTGCGAAAATAACCAACAAGTTTTTGGCGCCGTTGCCGGGGATTGATTAGATTAATATCAATTCCAAATAATTTACTATTACTTTAGATTTTATTTTTTATTTATTTTTTATTTTTCTCAATTTGATTTCCCTTTTATCTCTATTTTGTAAGTGTATGAGAAGATCGAAGAGTTTTGAATTATTGCCATTTGATCCAGAAATTGAGCGCAACTTCAAGGCTAGAATAAGGGAGCAAAAAGAAGTTAAGAAAATTAAAAAAGAAGAAATAGTAATGGGGGAGCCAGCTACACGTGCATTACACGACTATTCGACTCCAACTGTTGAAGGAGTAGCCCCAAGCATTGGGCAACCTACCATTGAAGCTAACAATTTTGAGATCAAGTCATCTGTATTGTCTATGCTTCAAAATTCATGTCAGTTTGGAGGGCTAATCACTGAGGATCCAAATTTGCATATTCAAGATTTTTGGCTATTTGTGGCACGTTTAAGACCAATGGAACTTTTGATGATGCTATTCGAGTCAGACTTTTTCTGTTTACACTTAGAGATAGGACTCAGAGTTGGTTGGAATCTTTGCCAGGAGTGACAATCACTACTTGGAATGATTTGGCTAAGAAGTTTTTAACAAAATTCTTTCCACCAGCAAAGACGGCAAGGATAAAGTCTGAAATTAATAACTTTGTACAACGAGAGTCTGAAGCTCTATATGATAGTTGGGAGAGATTTCAAGACCCCTTGAGGAAGTGCCCGCATCATGGAATGTCAGATTGGATATTAGTGCAGAATTTTTACACCGGTGTAAATCCTAACACTCGAATTTTGGTTGATACAGCAGTAGGAGGAACTTTCATGGGATTAGAAATGGATGATGTAATGAAACTTTTTTAGGAAATAGCAATGAATAATTATCTGTACAACTCATCCGAGAGGAACACCCTCTTAAGAAACCCAATGGAGTTCTAGAAATTGATGCTATTTCTCCTCTTAATATTAAAATAGATGCTTTAGTTATCAAAGTTGATAAATTAGGACTAAATGCTATTCATTCTTATGTGCAGGTATGTGAAACATGTGGTGGACAATATGGAACCAATGCCTGCCAAGAGGGAATATCTTTCAATCAGCAAAATTCGGAGTAAGCTCATTATGTAGCTAATCAGGGTTGCCAACAGCACAATCCATATTCTAACACATACAACCTTGGATGGCGAAATCACCCTAATTTCTCATGGACTAACCAGCAAAATGTGTAAAGACCTCCACCTGGTTTTCAGCAATAAGAAAAAAAGACTTTATTGGAAGATTTAGTTGCTAACCTCACTAAAGTAACCACTGATTTCATGGTTGATACTAAGTCAACTTTTCAGAATTAACAAGCTTCTATCAAGAATCTAGAGCTTCAAATTGGTCAGTTGGCCCAAGCCATGGCAAATTGAACTCAAGGTAATTTACCTAGCAATACAGAAACAAATCCAAAGGAACAATTAAAGGCAATTACATTGAGGAATGGTAGAGAGCTAGAAGAGCAAAAGAAGAAAGAGATTGAGGTGTCAAGAAAGGCAAATATGGACACCACTGACAAGAAGGAAGAAGATGTTGTGGAAAAAAAGGAATCTGAGCAAGTCAAGCCTTATGTTCCACTAGTTCTTTTTCCTCAATGACTTTAAAAGCATGAAGAAGATAAGAGTTTCCTTAAATTTTTAGATATCTTTAAAAAGCTGCAAATTAACATTCCTTTTATAAAAACATTAGCACATATGCCAGCATATGCTAAATATTTAAAGGAGATTCTTACCAAGAAGAGTAGGCTAGAAGAATATAAGACAGTGAAGTTGTCAGCTGAATGCAGTGCCATTATTCAGAGAAAACTACCTCAAAACTAAAAGATCTAGGGAGTTTTATTATTGATTGTAAAATAGGAAATAATGAGAGTAGTAAAGCTTTATGTGATCTTGGTGCTAGCATAAATCTAATGCCCCTTTCTTTGTTTAAAAAGTTAGGAGTGGGAGAAGTCAAACCCACCACCATATCATTGCAATTGACGGATAGATCAATCAAACATCTTTTGGGTGTAATTGAAGACATTCTTGTCAAAATTGAGAAATTCATCTTTCCAGCTGATTTTGTAGTCCTTGACATAGAGGAGGAAGGAGACGTACCACTGATTTTAGGAAGACCTTTTCTCTACACTGGACGCGCACTTATTGATGTGGAACAAGGTATGTTAACATTGAGAGTGGGGCAAAAAGAGGTAACTTTTAATATTTTTAATGCTTCTAAATACCCTTCTGATTTTTCTGATTGTAATCAGATTGATATTATTGATGAATGTGTGGAAGAAACTATAAATTAACCCGAATTTTTGTGTTCTAATGAGTTGGTAGAGATTGATGAAGTACAGGTTATAAAGCCAAGAAAAAATGGATCAAAGAAAGGTTTTGATAGACCTCATATTGAAATGAAGCAAATCTTTGAGAAGCTTGAAAAGGAATCAAACCCTGCAGTACCATCCATTATTAAAGCTCCTATATTGGAGCTTAAGCAGCTTCCAGCTCATCTCAGGTATGCATTTTTAGGAAAATCTTCTACTCTTCCTGTAATCATAGCAGCTGATTTGATTGAGGCATAAGAGAAAAATTTATCGCATGTTTTAAGATCACATATTAGAGCTATAGGTTGGATAATAGTTGACATTAAAGGATTAGCCCTACTTTGTGCATGCATAAAATTTTGATGGAAGAAAATCACAAACCTTCAATTAAACCTCAACGTAGATTAAATCCTAATATGAAGGAAGTTGTGAAGAAGGAAGTTATCAAGCTTTTAGATGCAGAAATTATTTATCCTATTTCAGATAGCAATTGGGTTAGTTCGACACAAGTTGTACCTAAGAAGGGGGGAATCACCGTTGTAAATAAAGAAAATAATGAACTAATACCAACTAGAATAGTAATAGGTTGGCATGCCTGCATTGATTTTAGGAAACTAAATAATGCAACACGTAAATACCATTTTCCCTTACCTTTTGTGGATCAAATGATCGAAAGACTTGCAGGATATAAACATTATTGCTTTCTAGATAGATATTCAGGTTATCTACAAATTCTTATTGCACCAGAGGACCAAAAAAAGACTACATTCACTTGTCCATATGGTACATTTGCTTATAGAATAATGCCATTCGGTTTATGTAATGCACCGCCGACTTTTCAAAGGTGTATGATGGCTATCTTTTCTGATATGATTGAGGATTTTATTGAAGTCTTTATGGATGATTTTTCTATTTTTGGCTCCTCTTTTGATCATTGTCTAGCTAACCTTTCTCGAGTCTTACAAAGATGTGAAGAGACTAATTTAGTCTTGAATTGGGAAAAGTGCCATTTTATGGTGCAGGAAGGAATTGTTTTAGGCCATAAGATTTCAGCACATGGCATTGAGGTGGATAAGGCAAAGATTGAAGTGATTGACAAATTACCACCTCCAACCTCGGTTAAGGGAGTACGAATTTTTCTTGGATATGCGGGATTTTACCGCCGATTCATTAAAGACTTCTCTAAAATCACTAAACCTCTTTGTAATTTATTAGTTAAAGATGTTCCTTTTAATTTTAATGAAGAGTGTTTGGTTGCCTTTAACAGATTGAAAAGGGAGTTCACATCGGCACCTATTATGGCATCACCAGATTGGGAGTTACCATTTGAGCTAATGTGTGATGCAAGTGATTTTGTAGTAGGAGTTGTTCTTGGACAAGAAAGGATAAGAAGTTGCATGTTATCTACTATGCGAGTCGAACTTTAAATGAAGCGCAACTTATTTATGCAACTACTGAAAAAGAACTTTTAGCTATTGTTTTTGCTTTTGATAAATTTCGTTCATATTTAATAGGCAATAAAATAATAGTCTTCACTGATCACTCAGCTATTAAGTATCTCCTTCAGAAGAAAGAAGCCAAACCTAGACTAATTAGATGGGTGTTGCTTTTGCAAGAATTTGATTTTGAAATTCGAAATAAGAAAGGTGCAGAGAATGTGGTGGCTGACCATCTATCTCGATTGGAATTAGAAAGAACTGATGATGATGAGTACTTGATCAATGAATCTTTCCCCAATGAACAATTGTATGCTGTCTTGATGTCTCCAATACTATGGTATACTGATATAGTTAATTATCTAGCTTGTGAAATAATTCCCTCAGATTTAACTTATCAGCAAAAGAAGAAATTCTTTTCTGATGTTAAAAATTATTATTGGGAAGATCCATACTTGTATAGATTATATGCAGATCAAATTATTAGGCGATGTGTTTCGGAACATAAAATAAATGATATTTTGAGATATTGCCATACTCCTGAGATATTGCCATAAACTAAAAGATAAATCGGAACATTACTTCAGGAACATTGGTTCCTCCGCGTTTACTTGAAGAAGGTTCGAAGAGTCGCTTTGGTTGTTTGGAAGAAAATCGGGATGAGTGATCCAATTTTATTGAAAATTGACTCTTCGTTTTGATTGTGATAATTTTATTGTTGGGCTAAAACAAGGGACATTAGTCCCAATTTTATTAATAGAAGATTTCGATTTAATTGTATAAATATTTTTGTGACTTTTTATCGCACGCGTGCATAAATAAAATAAATATTTACAAATAAACACAACAAAAAGATAGAGAATTAGAGAGATCTCATCGAACCGATGTGACCCTCCGCGCGTTGTGACCCATCCGGGGAGCCGCGGGGATACTCACATAACCCGACTCAAGTTAAATCCTCAGAATTTTTAGATCAGAAATAGGATGTCTCAATCCGTTCCCCTTGTCGAATTTTTGATTGTAATAATATTCAAAACAAGTGTAAAAATATGTGCTTTAAGCAAATTAGTTTAAGAAAATATTTTTGGTGGGTTGAATAAGCCAAGAAAATTAATTTCTCTTGCTCAAATCAACCCAAGATTAAATATTTTGTAGTAGCAAAAACTAAAACTTGAGAAGAAAAACTTAAAGATTTTTGAAGAAGAATTTGGAAGAAGAAAGTGGTTTCTGGAAAATGAGAGAAAAGCTAAAATAAAAAAAAAATCCCCCCTTGTAAAAATCTGCCGTCCCCCAAAAATGGAGATCAAAATCCCTTTTGATTTGTTGGTCTTGACTCAAAATAGAAAGAGTTAGAAAGTCTTTAATTTAGTTGATCGAAAATAACATAAAACGGTGAAAAAACGAAAAAAACGGACTGAAAAAACAATATGAAAAATGCAGAAAATCGGTGAAAGCACCGGGACTGGACAGGTGGCCACGTGGTGAAGGGCACAGCGCGCAGGGACAGTCGCGCGCATGTGCACACGAGGGGCAGGTAGTCGCGTGGTGAAGGGCACAGCGCGTAGGGACAGTCGCGCGCATGTGCACGCGAGGGGCAGGTGGTCGCGCGGTGGCCAAGCGGCCACCACGCGGCCCGTGTGGTAAAGTGGCCACTTTACCACACGTTAAAACCTTTTAATAAATTTTATTATTTTTTTTAAATCTTTTTTCTTTTTCCTTAAATCATTTTCTTTAAAATTTCTTTTTTAATTAAACTAATTAACTAATTTAATAACTAATTCCCTTTTTTAATTAAATCAATTACTTAATTTATTCAATTAAATTAAAAAACTAATTTAATTCCCCTTTTTCAATTAAATTAATTAATTAATTCAATTCAATTAAATTAAATAACACTTTCCAATAATATTATTTTTGGAATTAAAATTAATAATAATTTTTTATGATAAAAAAAAAACAAGGGTCTCGACAAGGGAAACATAATTTTTGACACCTTTGCCTGTGAGTCGGTATCATTTTTCATCATCGGGTAATTCTGATCTTGAACCGCCTCGGGACCCGGTGTCTACAGTTGCCCCCAATTTTGGGGAACTTAGAACCTAGATGCCTAAGTGAGCCAAAATTCAGAAAAGAAGCGAAGAGACATGTACCTGAGGCGGTCGCTTTCCCAAGCCGGATGGTATTGTTGTAGTTTTCGGTGTGCTGGCTATTGTTGTAGCGGTAATGTCGTGATCGTGTAAACCCTCCGTGGAGTGGTAGTACCGTTATCGCGCAAATTATTTTGAAGTGGTAGTACCGTTGTCGTGCAAACCTTCCGTAGAATAGTAGTACCGGCAGCATGCAAACCTTTTGAAGCGGTAGTACCGAGATCGTGCAAACCCTCCGTGGAGCAGTAGTACCTTCCTCGTGCAAACTGTTTTGAAGTGGTAGTACCGTTGTCGTGCAAACCTTCCGTACAATAGTAGTACCGGCAGCGTGCAAACCTTTTGAAGCAGTAGTACCGAGATCGTGCAAACCCTCCGTGGAGCAGTAGTACCGTCCTCGTGCAAACCATTTTGAAGTGGTAGTACCGTTGTCGTGCAAACCTTCCGTAGAATAGTAGTACCGGCAGCGTGCAAACCTTTTGAAGCAGTAGTACCGAGATCGTACAAACCCTCCGTGGAGCAGTAGTACCGTCCTCGTGCAAACCATTTTGAAGTGGTAGTACCGTTGTCGTGCAAACCTTCCGTAGAATAGTAGTACCGGCAGCGTGCAAACCTTTTGAAGCAGTAGTACCGAGATCGTGCAAACCCTCCGTGGAGCAGTAGTACCGTCCTCGTGCAAACCATTTTGAAGTGGTAGTACCGTTGTCGTGCAAACCTTCCGTAGAATAGTAGTATCGGCAGCGTGCAAACCTTTTGAAGCAGTAGTACCGAGATCGTGCAAACCCTCCTTGGAGCAGTAGTACCGTCCTCGTGCAAACCATTCTGAAGTGGTAGTACCGTTGTCGTGCAAACCTTCCGTAGAATAGTAGTACCGGCAGCGTGCAAACCTTTTGAAGCAGTAGTACCGAGATCGTGCAAACCCTCCGTGGAGCAGTAGTACCTCCCTCGTGCAAACTGTTTTGAAGTGGTAGTACCGTTGTCGTGCAAACCTTCCGTAGAATAGTAGTACCAGCAGCGTGCAAACCCTTCTGTGATTTGATGTAGTGGTGTTGTCTATGAGCCCTTTGGTTGATTGTCTGTTTCGATTTAACGATTGAGCTGATGTTGGATTGATGTCGTCGCTCGCCTTTTGTGGGTGTTAGTGTTGAGTCTCTCTTTCTACAAAATTTAGAAGACAAATATGCAGGTATAAATAGTGAGCATGCACGTGAGATGTATGTGTCATGCAGCAATGCAGGAATAGAGTTCATCCGAGTGGAATCGGGGGCGTCAGCTGGTTTGGTTATCCGTCGCGATTGGCTTGATGCCCTCTGAAATTGCTTTTAAATTTTGTGCCTTTAGGGGATTATGAGGCTCTCCCCCGACACCTGTAGTCATTATTTGAAGGTAGTGCATCCCTCGTGGATTTTCACACTAGCTTTTCTTAGCGGGAGATGCGTCCTTGTCGGATTTTCACATAACCCTGTGCCTTATTTTTTGCCTGGAATGGACCCTTCCCAATCCAGCGGCTTTTATTTATTTCATTTTTTTGTAGGGCAGACTGCCTGTCGCCAGGTTTTCACCTTGTCCTTTGGCCTAACTTTTGCTTAGAGCGCCAGTCACGGTTTTCATCTCTAACGGCCCCCATTTTTTTTTGGAGAGAGAAGTTGGAGTTATTGTGAAAGATCTTTCGGGTATGATTGGCATGTGCTTATGTCTCAGATTATGGTTGTATGAGCTTGGTTCTTTATCGGGAAGGTGCTGTAGGGTTGGCTTCACAGTGGGTAGCAAGATAAGTTGACTGAAGTGCTCGAGCAAACAGAGCACCGGAGGGTAGATAGTAACAGTGTGCTAGTTTTATATTGGACTCAGACAACTTTGAGTGTGCAAGATGAACTGCCCTGGTTATACCAATACATCTTTGCATAAATGCATATATTTCAATCTGATTTCATATCACATGATCACTATTTGGCATTAACTCGAAAAATATGAGACATCATCTAATCTCGGGATAGATCTTGAGAGCATCAAACTCCTGTTATCAATCAGCCCTCGCGGGTTTTCTTGATTGAATATTTTCTCTCCTTCCTTTTTTTATTCTTTTTTTTTTAGCCTTTGCCATGGACCCTCTTTCAGTTCGTCAATATTGGTTGAATTTGCTTTCATCTTTGTTAGCCGGAGAGACTGCTGCTTCTGAGAGTGATTCTTCTTAGTATCAAAGTTTTGGTCTTAGCGCTTGTGCAGACTGGTTGAGTTGATGGGTTCCTTATTTGGGGCTTGAATGTGAAGTTTCATGCTTGGCTTTTATTGGCTTTGGCGGTTCAAACCTTGGGATGGCCTTTCAATGGCTGACATAGGGTGACAAGTTGGGCTTGAATGATCTGGGGTACTTTTATCGATTTTGGTGGTTTAAGCTCCAAAATGGCTTTCAATGGCTGGGATTTGATGGATGGTTTGTGCATTAGCCTTTTAGGTCCTTTTCAGTAGCTAAGAAGAATGACGATGTGCAGGCATGTGTAGATCAACGGGATTTAAACAAAACTTGCCCCTAAATAGCATTCCCTTGCCCCCTGATCAATTCTCTCTTTTCTTTACACCCCAATTTTTCAATTTTTTTTTACAAACAATTTTTTTTTTTTTTTACAACCCAATTTTTTTTTCGCCCCAATTTTCTTTCTTTTAACAAGCTTTGCTCAAATCCTAAAGTTTACATATACGTGCACTTTTCATCTTAACTACTGGGACCATTGTTGTTCAATCTGGTCGATCATGTAAGTTTTAATAAGGAATTTGGCTACAAGGGTTCTGGATGGTCAAGGGTCAGTTATAATTGGTTTTGAGGGTGCACATTTCAAATGGTTGAGAGGAAAGTGTTCACGTTGTTTGGTTCTGATGAGTTGTATTCTGGTGAGTTATGTTTTCTTCGTGAAGGTCTTGAGTCTCATTCGCCTAACTCCTGATGCAGCTTTCGAAGCTTGATCTTGTTTGGTGGCACCATATGCATCCCAGATGTCGTGGGAGTGCAAAGAAATGGCTTTCAACATTCGGTTCGTCGTCATGTTGGCACGTGGAAGTAGTATTGATCTCAAGAATGTCTTTGTCAATTTTCAGCACGTCATACCAGGTCCGGGCAAAGGCCCTTTTTTTATTATCTCTCAAATTTTTATCTCACTTCAGGAGTCATAACAGATGCTATGAAGATTTTATTTGGATTCCCCAAAGTTCCGAGACTAGATGGAGTTGTATTAATTGGGTTAATGTCAAAATGAATGGATGCACCGTGATCATGAGAAATGAAATCGAAGAAATATCACACAAATAAATAGCAAAGACATTCAATTCATTTAATGAAAACTAGGATTAAGAGAGTCATTATTAAACAGTTTAAAAACAAAAAGAATATCTAAATGGATAACACCCTCTTGCTTCCACCAGCAGAGGCACTTTGGCTGATGGCTCATCAGCGTCCACGGGAACTGTCTTCATCCTCCACCTAGGTACTCAATTTCTCTTCCCCTTCTCTTTTTGTTCTTCGGCATCAGACATTAATGCTTGAATACGATCTCTCAGGGGACGACAATAGTCTGTTCTGTGCCCTGTGTACTGATGATATGCGCAATACCAGTCCGTCCTGTGTCTAGACTGTCCTTGGCTTGGGGCAGTCCCAACTGGCAAGGGTTGCAACTTCCCTTTCTTGATGAGGCGGGTGAAGTGCCAAGATAATGGTCTGCCTGAGATAGTGAGGTGTTTTGGAGCCATTACGATGGCTGAGACTTCTGCTACTCTGTCATTGCCCCCATTATCACCGCTGTTACCATGGTGGCCTACTCCTAGACTTAGAGTGTCAACACTAGTAATGTCAAGAGGTGCTTGGGTTGTCGCAGCTGTGCCTGGCTTGAATCAGTTAAGTGTAACTGCAGTAACTTGGGCTTGAAGAACTAGTGCCACAACATCCAACCTTTCCTTAATTGTGGCCGACAATATGTTTTCAAGCTCTTCGAACCTTTCATCAACTTCTTGGGCAATTAAGACATGAGCATCCTCCCCAATAGGTGACTTAACTTGTTTGACAACAGGGGCCATAGGCGGCTGCTTGGCCTTGGGTGCTATTTGAGCAGTGATACTTTCCATCATGGCCAACATTTTCCTTTCAAATTCTCCAAGCCTCTTGTCCAGGTCTTGCACTGTCAAAGTACCGGACTCCCGAGGTAGTTCTGCCATCGAAGATGATTCACTAGTCGCTGAGAGTGGCTCAAAATCCCAAACAGGCACTAATTCTAGCAATCCAAAGGGCGAGTTTGTCATCGCTAGTCGATCGTCAGAATCTCTAGTCCACTCAGATGAATCTAGGATGGCTGAAAGATCAAGATTGTTAGAATGATGCATGGATGACGTATACAATGCATGATCGTGTCATGCAAATAGTCTTTGATGAGTGCGGGGTCAATGGACTACCACGATACGATGGGATGCATGGAAGGAATTACATACAGGATGGTATGTACATGCGAAAAATGATATGCAGACGAGAGGATATATACACACATAGCATGAGATTATACTCAGGATGATATGTACATGTGAAAAAATAGCATGCAGACAGAAAGGTATATACGCACACAGCATGAGATAAGATATTATTATTTGTACATGTATTTATTTTATTGACATGCATGAATGACATGCGATGTATGAGCATGTTGTGCAGCATCAACAGCCACATGCAAGCAGATAGATCCTTCCAACCTTATCACTCCCACACACGAGGTCGTGCGGTCTCTTTCCTAGGTGGGCTTCATCCGAGGGTCAACAGGGAACCCATTGGACACGTATGTGCACGGTGAAAAACCGACAGCATAACACTCTTAATCTAATGCACATTCGTATGGGTTTTGGCCATTACGTATTTGGACAATTCAATTTAGTCAAGGTGAGCTTATCGAGGCATGAAAGCCTTTGATAAAAGACCACTTGATTTGCTTGATTTTGTTTAATACGTGACGGCCCATATCACAAGCATTGTATTAAGGAACATACCACCTAGGGAAAGTTTCTACTTGCCATTACATGAGCTTTGGTCAAGGTGATGAATCTTTAGGGTTACCCAAGCATGATCCCTGCCGACGGGTCTAGCTCATCACGAGCATAACGACCGATCGGGTCACCATTTGATATACCAAAAGGCACAAGGCTTGGGCTGGTGATTATCCCTAACACTTCCCTACAATGAGTGAGAGTAGGGTCGTGCTTTGGGAACGCACCGAGGTAAAAAGGGACCCACTAGCGTAATTCTAAGGCTCTAAAATGTAATGCAAATTTTTGAAAAGAGATAGAATTTTAAGTTTTAAAAAACCCAATTATATATTTTAACCAAAGCACTTTCGGAGCAAAGTCTCAAACACAAAGTCCCTAGTGGAGTCGCCACTGTGACGCGCGCCGGATGGTACCCAGCAAGGGCCCTCGCTTTGAATCCGCTTTAGGATTCGAGGTATGTGGTTTGCGTCATTTGATCATGGGCGCCATGAGATATCATCGGTGTATCCCTCCCAATAGAACATTGGGGAGAAGTACCTAGCCTAATGACGCCTAAAGGCACCTTCGAGGTATTTGGAGTCGCCACCCAATTTACGTGAAATTGGGAAAAGGTTTCTCACCTCTATCGGTCTAAACCAGAGATACGGTGTCCTGGACTTCCCTCTTATTTATGCCTTGGTTAATTATAAATGGGTTTTTAACTTCGTAAAATTATACCTCTCATTTCACGCGATCGATGCATTTTGAATTAAACAGCGCATTGCAAGCATTCAAAAAGCGATAAAGGAAAGCAATAAATAAAGCAGTAAAAGAAAGCGATAAATGAAAGCAGTAAACACTCAAGCACACAATTACAAAGGAAATAGGGGCGGAATGCAACCCCAATAAAAGAAGATTAAAGATGTAGACGGGGACGAAATACAATCCCCAAAAGATAAATAAAGTTGCCCCAAAAATTAATTACAAGGGCCCAAAGGAAAAATGTACATAAATTTAAACACTCATGCAAGATCAAAATAAAAGACATGCATAAATCGGGACATTACTTCAGGAACATTGGTTCCTCCGCGTTTACTTGAAGAAGGTTCGAAGAGCCGCTTTGGTTGTTTGGAAGAAAATCGGGATGAGTGATCCCATTTTATTGAAAATTGACTCTTCGTTTTGATTGTGATAATTTTATTGTTGGACTAAAACAAGGGACATCAGTCCCAATTTTATTAATAGAAGATTTCGATTTAATTGTATAAATATTTTTATAACTTTTTATCACACGCGTGCATAAATAAAATAAATATTTACAAATAAACACAACAAAAAGATAGAGAATTAGAGAGATCTCACCGAACCGATGTGACCCTCCGCGCGTTGCGACCCATCCGGGGAGCCGCAGGGATACTCACATAACCCGACTCAAGTTAAATCCTCAGAATTTTTAGATCGGAAATAGGATGTCTCAATCCGTTCCCCTTGTCGAATTTTTGATTGTAATAATATTCAAAACAAGTGTAAAAATATGTGCTTTAAGCAAATTAGTTTAAGAAAATGTTTTTGGTGGGTTGAATAAGCCAAGAAAATTAATTTCTCTTGCTCAAATCAACCCAAGATTAAATATTTTGTAGTAGCAAAAACTAAAACTTGAGAAGAAAAACTTAAAGATTTTTGAAGAAGAATTTGGAAGAAGAAAGTGGTTTCTGGAAAATGAGAGAAAAGCTAAAATAAAAAAAAATCCCCCCTTGTAAAAATCTGCCGTCCCCCGAAAATGGAGATCAAAATCCCTTTTGATTTGTTGGTCTTGACTCAAAATAGAAAGAGTTAGAAAGTCTTTAATTTAGTTGATCGAAAATAACATAAAACGGTGAAAAACGAAAAAAACGGACTGAAAAAACAGTCTGAAAAATGCAGAAAATCGGTGAAAGCAACGGGACTGGACAGGTGGCCGCGTGGTGAAGGGCACAGCGTGCAGGGACAGTTGCGCGCATGTGCACGCGAGGGGCAGGTGGTCGCATGGTGAAGGGCACAGCGCGCAGGGACAGTCACGCGCATGTGCACTGTAACACCCCCTTCCCATACGTAGGCGTTCCCATCCGATAAGGAGTGAGAAGCCGTATGAGACAAGGTGCCACCAAGCAAGTACAAAGTAAAGTATACATCCATTCATAACATACATTCAGAAATACAGAATAATTAAAAACTTTACATGCAGAAAGCAAAAACTGATCATGCATTACTATAATTAAACTATTACAATAATGTTCTGATCAGCAAGCTGATACCAAAATAATATTACATATACAAAATATAGATACAAAAGCGGAAGCTGATACAAAGAGTTCTATACAAAAAGAATCAATAACTGATACAAAACTGAGCCCTACACTAATCCCTTCTGTGTTGGCTTGATGACGGCGACTCTCTCAAATCAAAATGCCTTCCGCACCTGCACGGGTAAAAACACTGTGCTAAGCGATAAAACGCTTAGTGGGGAAACACACATAAGTTATGGACGGCCACTCACAGTGGTCGTCAAGGCATAACACATTCACAATGGCAGAATGCAAGAACTATTGCAAAAATCATATAAACATGCCCGTATTTAAATACCATACTTTCAGAATCTCATCATCATATGCATTACAGAATAAACCAACATGTATTTCATCATTAAACTCATTCAGATATTCCATTCAAAGCCATATCAGATCAGAACATTTCCATTAACATTCAAAAATACCTGCTGACTCTAGACAGTGGATAACGAGTGTACTGAGGGTACCTTACGGGTACGAATCAAATATTATATCATTTATCAGAACATGTTATTTATATACTGAGGGAATCTTAAACAAGATTCTATACTGAAGGGTTCGCGAGGAACCAAACGGGGACCTGATCGGGGTCCAAACTGAACTGAGGGCTGCAGCTAAAGACTCTATTAGGCATGCCTAACTATCCACTTACTTGACTCTAGCAGGTTATGCGTCACACTGATCACATTTCAGGATATAGCGTATAATTTATCAGAAAATCATGTCATCACGCATATCGAAGCATCAAACAGTAAGACATGCATCATACAACAGTAAAGTCCATTCTGAAGAAATAACAAGTTCAGTTCTGAGTTAAAAACCAGGAAATTTCGGAAAAACGAGCTGAGCGGAGAAAACTGGCGATTCAACAGGCAGGTCACGGCGTGACCTAGGGTCACGTCTCGTGACCTGCTCGTTTCCCGCAGATCTCATTGCGTGATCCTCGCGGATCTCGCTTATGCAGGTCACGGCGTGACCTAGGGTCACGCGACGTGACGCTGCTCTCCCTCGCAGATCACGTTGCGTGATCTGCCTCTTCCTCGCAGGTCACACGACGTGACCGAAGATCACGTCGCGTGACTTGCCTGCTCTTCAGCTGGTCACGCGACTGGCTTCTCAGCAGGCATGTCACGTCGTGACCGAGAGTCACGCGATGTGACTTGCCTTCCTGGGTAGCGAATCGCGCGACAGAGGGAGTTTCAACAGTATTTTGATTTTCCAGAATTTCATGATTTCCAGAACCAAGAATTCAATCCCAATTTGATTTAAAACCAACCAAACCTGTATTTACCTTCCAGAAATCATCTCAAATCACACAATCAATATACATGCAACTCAATTTAACATTTAAACCATTAAATCAAGACTAATCGATTCAAACTCTTCAAGAACATATAAACCTAGAATTTACAGTAAAACCTCAAAATCACACAAATCAACATTCCCAAACCTGGATTCTAACTTCAATCACTTAGCTCCACTTGGTCCAGCAACCTCTTTCCCCTTTGGATCACGTGGAGCCTCAGCTAGAACCCAACACAGTAAAAACATTCACAAAGTAAACCCTAAGTTAAACCTAGCTCAAGGAAGAAGAAGATGCAAAAATACAGTAAAACAAAAAACTAGATTATGCACTTACCAAGCTAAGAAATGCAAGGAGAGGTTAATTCCACCAATTCAAACTTGAATCCTCACCACAATGCTTAGAGTAAGGAAAGTGAAGTAAAGGAAGAGAAGGACATCAAGAAATGAAAAATACGTGAATATGTATCTTCCTTTCTTTCTTTCCTTTTTCTTTTTCTTTTCCTTGCCCTAAGCATATGTCCAATTCTAATTGGTGAAACCAACCCAACATACCCAACCAACATATATTACACACATCTAATGCAACCTCAATTAAATGTACCCTACAATAATATGAGCACAAGCACACAAGTGATTCCCAACTAATAACACCCTAATATAATATGCTCAAGTGCACACAAGTATATCTCATTTAATTAAACACACTAATGCCATGTATGCACCCACATAATAATAAACCCCAAAATCATACATTTTACTGAAATACCCTTATGAAATGCTGAACACATGCGAATGCTTACACCTACAGACAGACAGGCGAACAGACAGACAGGCTCATTCTACTAGGGGGCAAATGGGGTGTGACATGCACGCGAGGGGCAGGTGGTCGCGCGGTGGCCAAGCGGCCACCACGCGACCAGTGTGGTAAAGTATGGCCACTTTACCACACGTTAAAACCTTTTAATAAATTTTATTTATTTATTTTTAAATCTTTTTTCTTTTTCCTTAAATCATTTTCTTTAAAATTTCTTTTTTAATTAAAGTAATTAACTAATTTAATAACTAATTCCCTTTTTTAATTAAATCAATTACTTAATTTATTCAATTAAATTAAAAAACTAATTTAATTCCCCTTTTTCAATTAAATTAATTAATTAATTCAATTCAATTAAATTAAATAACACTTTCCAATAATATTATTTTTGGAATTAAAATTAATACTAATTTTTTATGATAAAAACAAAAACAAGGGTCTCGACAAGGGAAATATCATTTTTGACACCTTTGCCTGTGAGTCGGTATCATTTTTCATCATCGGGTAATTCTGATCTTGAACCGCCTCGGGACCCGGTGTCTACAGTGTGGTGGTCACTTTGGACCCTAAAAAATAGCTGCTAATGTATTACAGTGTGGTTTCTATTGGCCTTACTTGTTTAGAGATGCTTTTCACTTTGTTTCTATTTGTGATAGATGTCAAAAAACAGGTAATCTTTCAAGAAAAAATGAGATGCCACTACAAAACATATTAGAAGTTGAGTTGTTTGATGTATGGGGAATCGACTTCATGGGCCCATTTCCACGATCCTATTCAAACCAATATATCTTGGTGGTAGTAGATTATGTGTCTAAATGGGTGGAAGCAGTGGCTTTGCCAAACAATGATGCCAAAAATGTCATGAATTTCTTTCGAAAAAATATTTTTGCACGCTTTGGAACCCCACGAGCTATTATCAACAATGGAGGTAAACATTTTTTCAATTGTTACTTAGATTTCTTACTAATGAAATATGGTGTGACTCATCATGTAGGTACACCATATCACCCTCAAACTAGCGGACAAGTTGAAATATCTAATAGGGAAATAAAAAAGATTCTTGAGAAAATGGTAAGTTCCTCCAGAAAAGATTGGGTACAGAAGCTTGATGATGCACTATGGGCATATAGAACGGCATTCAAAACTCCAATTGGAATGTCCCCATATCTGTTGGTCTATGGAAAAGCATGTCATTTGCCTGTGGAATTAGAGCATAAAGCGTACTGGGCAATGAGACTATCGAATTTTGATGAAGTAGCTGCAGGTGAAAAGAGATTATTACAACTCAATGAGATGGATGAATTTTGCCTTCAAGCTTATGAAAATGCCAAAATTTATAAAGAACGGACTAAGAAGTGGCATGACAAACATATCGTAAGACGAGATTTTCATATTTGAAAAAAGGTTTTATTATTTAACTCTCGTCTTAAACTTTTTTCAAGTAAGCTTCGCTCCCGTTGGTCTGGTCCATTCACAATTTCAAAATTTTTTTCACATGGAGCTATTGAAGTTCAAAGCGAAGATTGAACCTTTAAAGTAAATGGGCACCGACTGAAACCTTATTTTGAGGGTGACCCCACCTCATCAATTGCAGCTCTCTGACTCGAATAAAAGGAGTCATTATGTCTAGCTATAGACTTTAAATACAACGCTATTTGGGAGGCAACCCAATAATTTTAATTTTTAATTTTTTATTATTATTTTTAGTTTTGTAAAATTTTTATTTTCAATTTTATTTTAATTTTTAGGCTTAATATATATATATATATATATATATATATATATATATATATATATATATATATATATATATATATATATATATATATATATATATATATATATATATATATATATATATATGTTTCATTTTAATTACTAATTTATTTATTTATTTATTATTATTATTATTATTATTTTTCAGAAGAAAAAAAAAGGAGTCAAAAGAAGACAAAATGGGAATTTGGAGCAGTGGATTTCATGGGATTGCCCCGTGACATTGAATTGTTTGTTTAACTTTTGAAAAAAAAAAATAATGGCACCGAGATAGTTAAAAGGTGACATAGTGGACAACGTATTCACTGTGTCACCCCGTGAATTAGAACAACAACCGAGGGCCATTAAAAATGTTGAGTTCCACGGGTTCATCCCGTGGAACTGAAAAATAATAATAATAAAAAAAAATAATCACGAGGTAAGATAGTGGACAGTTTATTCCACTGTCTCACCCCATGAAATAAAAAAACACATGGGGTTTTTCTTTTCTTTTCTTTATTTCAACTTGCTTTCTATTTCCCCAAACACCACCCCCAAACCCGTTTCCCACAAACATAGAAACTCCTCTCCCTCATATACCCACATCAGGCGCAACTTCACCGACCACGACGAGCGCAGCTCCTCACGACATCACCGTCGCCCAGCCTCCATTCGCGCATGTAGATCAGCCGCAGTTTTCGTGGCCTCCAGTCTAGCTTTTGGTGCTTCACCTGTAGCCATCGCTCCCACTGCCGTCGCACCTATCCACTGCCCCAGCAAGTGCCGCACCAGTCAACACCACTATATCTGCCCACCAGATTAGAACCGAACGAGAACAGGGCAGTTTTTGAGATTTTTTTTATTTTTTTTATTTTTTTTGTTATTTATTTCTGTTTTAATGTATTGTTGAAGTTAGAAGTGCTTAATTAGTGGTTTGTGTTATGCATTTGTGATAATTTTTTTCTCTTAAGATAAATTATTGTTTTTGCTTTATTGCGGCTGCTTTGATACTGAAATTGCTGTTAATTTTGAGTTTTTTGCAGCTAATTATTATTGCTAAATTTTTGCATATTATCGGTTAGACTTGTGCGAAGTTTGGTCAGTTACTGGCTGATAGTTTAGAGTGTGTTTTTTTTTTAATTTTTATTTTTGAATTTTGGGGAAATCTATGGCTAGAGAAGGTGTGAAAAGGAAGAGTACAGATACTTCAACTGCAAAAGGCACGAAAATGACTGGGAAGTGGCAAAAGCAAGGACAAGTATCCAAGATAAAACCCGCACCTCCGCAGGCGATCGTTGATGCAGTCGCAGTTCCAAGGCTTGGTGAGCCTAATTTTAAGTTTGGTACACCATTCCAATAGACCAGGTTTGAACTCATTCATAATAGACCTTTTGGTGCCATAAAGTACTTTGATAGGAATATGCTGCAAATTTTAGGTTTATTTGATGATGTTTACACTTTAATGAAAGGAATTGGGAGTCATTCATGAATTTTCAAAATTATAGTTATCATGACCTTACATTAGAATTTTTGAGTTCTTTAAAGTGTGATGTTAGTCCACATTACATGAATGATCATGATACATTCTCCTTTAGACTCAGAAATAAGAATTATAAGTTTAATATACCAACTTTAAATTCTATTTTTAAGTTTCCTAACAAAGGTCATAGATCCTATCCCAAAGACTTTAGTATGTCTAGCGTTTGGCATTTCCTAACGGATAGTACTGATGATTTTCAACCTGCAGTGAGTAAAGCTTCTTATTTGGCACATCCATTTTGTTACATTCATAGGGTTTTATCCTATACTATTTGTAGTAGGGGTAATAGTCAAGGGTCTGTCACTAAATCTGAATTGTTTTTCATGTATTGTATGCATCAAAGTAGTCCGATCAATGGTGGTGTTTGGCTTTTGGACCATCTCAAAAAAGTGGCTGAGCAATAAAAAGGGAGAATAGTAGTAGGAGGCTTTGTTACAGCCATTGCACAACACTTAGGATTAGGAAACTTGGGTCCTTTTTCAATTAGGTTGAGTTTTGTTGATTATGAAGTACTTCAGTCCATGGAATTCTGTAAATGGCATGCTAACCAATGGATGTTGTTAGATAAAAATGCCAATTCAATTTCTATTGAGAAATAATAGGTTTAGGGTGAGCATGACATTTCAGAAGAATAGAATGCGCAAGAGGAATCACCGATTTTCCTAATTGGTGATCTAGGTTCTTCTAGCACTACTTTGACTATGGAGCAATTGAAAGATCATTTTGATGCGAGACTCGATAATCTATAGGATCAAATAGCTACCCATCGTGACAGAATGGAGTTTTTATTTGCTTCTCTTATTGCACGCCTTCCACCACCTCAGTAATTATCCATGTTGTGTCATCCTCATTATTTCAGGGTAGTATTTCATATTCTTTTCATATATTATTTTCTTTTATTCCCTTATTGTCATTTTAATGCTTTGAGGACAATGCTAGTTTTAAGTTTGGGGGTGGATGGTGTTTAGTTGGTTTTATATTTTGTTTTGTCTTTCGAAAAAAAAAGGTGTGTGAATAGCTTGAACTTTTGCTTGAACCTAAGTTGGCTTTTGAGCTTGATTTTAGATGATTGTGGCTAAATTAAGACCAAGATTAAGCTAGTGTATAGTTGGATACTAACTAAGTTAGAATGACCATTTTGTGTTTAAGATTAATTTTGTCACTATACAACCTTTATAATTCATGGCTTAATGAACTAGTTTGATTTATTTTAAGAAGCTAGCACTAATGATTTTTTTTGCACATCTATTTGCATTAGACATAATTAATTTTAGCAATTTTTCTCGAGTATAGGATGTGTGATTTTAATCAAGGAACTAAATTTGCTTGCAAAAGATAATTGTTAATACTTTATTCGAACCTTGCCATGATATGTATGAGTTTCTAGATTTTTGAGCAGTGAAATTAGACTCATAGGATGTCCAGGAATTAAAAAAAATAAAAAAGAAAAAAAATAAAATTCTTTTTCCTTTTGAGCAGTGGTTTACCATCATTGGTCAGTTCAAGTGGTACGATACTTGTTCCCCTTAAGCAAGGATTCGGTAATGAGCCTTGTGAATGGAAAAGACTAATGATGGGACAGTTTTACCTCATAGGGGCCGTTCATAGCTCGAAATTTGCCATAAAAAAATATGGTTCACCATCACTGGTTGATTCAGGTGGTTCGGGCCTGTTTCCCTTAAGCAAAGTCTCAGTAATGAGCTTTATGTATGGAGAAAACTAATGTTGGGAGAGTGTACCCCCGTAGGGGCTGATATAACCTCGAACAATAGCCATAAAAAACTCTAAAAAAAAAATTGGAAAAGTGAATCAAGTTGTTGAAAAAACAAAAGAGAAAAAATGAAAGAAAAAAAATGTAATATCCTGGCTCCTATGTTCTCTAAATTTTATTGTAAGAAATTCTGTGAATTTTATTTATTTTGGCAGGTTGAGTATATGTTTTTCTATGTATTGGCTTAATTTTTATCGGAACTTAATTATGTGATCATAATCTTGAACTCATTATATTTTACTCTCGAGAATTCTTGTTGAGATTGTTATGTTTTGTATGAATGGATGAGAATTGGTTCTGAAATGCTAACTCCTTGTTATAAGTCAATTTAGCTTTTAAAGCCATGGTTTATAAGAGGTTGCGCTTAGTTGACTTTGGAAATTTTAGAAGTGAGTATGACTATTTTTGAAAAAAATTGTGAACTATACTACTGTTTATCTTGGTTGAGATTGGTTGCTGTTATCTGAAATTTTGAGTTTGAATTGTTCTTAAGTATGAATTATTCTTCTTTATTCGAGGACGATCAAAGTTCAAGTTTGGGGGTATTTTGTTAGACTTTTTTATATCGATATTTAGATAAGTTTTAGGTAATTTTTTTTATATTAGAATTGTAGTTTTGTAATTAAATTTTATTATCTTTTTATTATTTTTAGTTTTTTTTTTAGTTTTTAATTATAAAATGGATTTAATTGTTTCAATTTTGGTGGTTTTCAGGTTTTAAACAGGATTTCCTAGTTTCAGTTTACTTGGCTCTATCATTTTCCTTCTAGAATAAGACTAATAGTTTTCCTATTAAAATTAGGACTCTTTCTCTCATATAAAAGGATTTCCATCTTAAATTTGAAAGGGAAATTTGGATTGATTTTATTTTTTTTACGCGCGCAAGCTTTGGAGATCAAGAAGAAATTCTACAGGATTGGAAGCCGTAATCACCAAGATTATCATCTTAATTCAAGTTTCTAGTTTGTTTTAATTATGTTATTGAATTTGATTTGTTATTTTGGATTTTTCGACATGATTAGCATGAACTAAATTTCTTTAAGGGTTATTTTCGATATAGCTTGAATTCTTATTATTTTTAATTATTTTAATTAGCTTTGATAACTTCAATATAGTATTTAGTTTTGATAGTATCTTTTATATGATTTTTGGGTATTTAGTTGTGTTTAATGTCATGTTATGTTTCTTTTATGTTAATTTTGTTAATCTTAGCCAAATTGGAATTTTGATGCATTTTAGATAACTATTTGATTAAAGTTTTGTGCCTTTGTAGATTTTGCTCAAGGGGTCACGGTCACAATGAATTGGTTGTGACCGTGACATAAGAAGAATTGCAAACAGTAGCTGAAATCACATGGGTCACGGTCACAATGAAATTGGTTGTGACCGTGACATAGCAAACGTTTGGACAGAATGCAAGTATGAAGCATGTCACGGTGGCAATCTATTTCATTGTCACCGTGACATGAAAATCATTAAGGCAGAATCAGAGCAGCACGTACCTCACGGTGACAACAAAGTTCATTGTCACCGTGACATAATTTTTTTTTCTGGGCAGAAGCAAAACTTTGAAGACCTTATGGTGACAATGAAATTCATTGTCACCGTGACCCCTCTCCTGTGCGCAAAGGCAATTTAACGATCTCGACACCTCATGGTGACAATGAATTTCATTGTCACCGTGACCCCTCTGGAACTATAAAAATGCACTTTTCTGTTTGGCTAGGGTTCCGAACTTTTTAGTTAGTTTTTGATTTTAGTTTTGGCGGCTGAGATTTTCTGAATTATTCTTTTATTCTAAACTTTAGTTTTCAATCTTGTCTTGAGTTTTCAATTAGAAATTGAGAGTAATTTTCATTAGACACATAGTTTAATTTCCAGAGATTGTTATTTTTAGTTTTCCAGAATTTTAGTTTAATTCTCCATTGAAGATCTAAAGAAGAAGATCGAAGAACGTGGGATTCAGCCGGGATTTCCACCTCAATGAATTTTTGGGTTTATTCTTTCCTTTATTCTTTTGATTTTGTAATGGATCGTGAGTAGTCTTTTAGTTGTTTGGGGGATCTTTGAATCCCCTATCCTTGATGTGAATTCTGAACATATTTTGATATTCGATATATGAATGAAGGGTTTATTTCACTGGTTATTATTGTCAAATAATGAGATGTATATTTTCAAGTTAATTTCCTGTTTTGATGAATGATTTAATTCATGTATCTTAATTGGTTATTGAATTGTATGATTGAATGTCATGATCAATTATCTTCAGATTTTCTGTCATGTTTGCTGTATCATTTGGACTGCTCCGGAATGGAAATCCATATGTGCAGGTTTTCATGGTTTAAGATTGGAGTGAGGAGTGAAATAATTAGGTTTTGGGTTGTTTGGCTCCGGAATGGGAAAGTAAACCAATTTTAGGATTTTAGACCCGTGCTTAGGCTAGTTGTATGGCTTGCTCCGGAATGGGACGTCATGTGATTAGAGTAGCTTGCTCTGGAATGGGACGCTTGGGTTAAGAGGGTTATCCCGATTTCATTCATATATGTTTTCTTTATGTGTTTTGATTCATATTTGGGTATGGGGTGGATGAGTGAACTTGAGCAACGCTTGTCTATTTTGAATTCTTATATTGTTATTTTTCCATCATTTTATTTCTTGCAATTATTGCTGTCAGTTTAATTTGATTAATTTTGTTTGTTTATTTTGGTTACTTAAATTCTTTATTTTTAATCAATAGTTAACTCAATCAATTCAAACAACTGGGAATTTTTTAGCATACATTTAAGTGTCATAACTTGCATACTTAGTCCCTTGGGTACGATAACTCGGAGTCTTGAAAATACTCCACTATATTACTTGCCGATTCAGTACACTTGCTGAGGTCGCGTCAAGTTTTTGGCGCCGTTGTCGGGGACTGGCGTTATTTGTGAGTTTTGATTTTTATTTGTGTGCGTTTATATTTTTCTTATTTTAGTTTTTATTTTATTATTCTTTTCAGGTAGCTGTGGTGCATGAGCAGATTGAGACAGGAACCAATAACACCATACGACCCTGAAATCGAGAGGACCTTGCATCGACGAAGGAGAGCCAACAGAAATAATAACATGGAAGATAATCCTCCGATTGGTGAGTTTCCTCTCGAGAATGAACAAGTGCCGAGGGCACAAGATGAAAATCTGGGAAATTATAGAGAAGTGGTCCCGAGGCAGAGGACAATAAGGGATTATGCAGTACCAAGATAGAATGAGGATAATTGGACGATTGTGCTGCCAAGGGGAGTGCAGTTTGAGCTTAAACCAGCCACCATCAATATGGTACAGAGGAATCAGTTTTCAGGTTCAGAAGTGGAAGATCCCGCACAGCACTTAGACATATTCTTAGAGGTTAGTGATACGGTTCAGATTCCTGGAGTGTCATCTAACTCGGTAAGATTAAAGTTGTTCCCTTTCACATTGATTGGAAAAGCACGTAAATGGTTACAAATGCTACCTAGACAGTCGATTAGATCATAGGACCAGTTACAGGAGAGATTTTTGATGAGATTCTTCCCTCCGACAAAGACTGCGAACATCCGTAACAATATATTGGGTTTTAGTCAAATGAGTGAGGAGCCGTTTCATGAAGCCTGGGAAAGGTTTAGAAGGCTGTTGAGAAGCTATCCACACCATGAGATAGCCATATACCACTTGATGACAACATTTTATTCTGGGGTTACACCACAGACAAGATCTTTATTAGATGCTTCATCAGGAGGGTCATTCATGAATAGACTACTAGAGGAAGCTTTTCATCTGCTAGATGAAATGGCGGCGAATGATGCTCAATGGTCTAATCCTCGGTCAGTTCCGAAAAGACAAGGGATACACACTGTGGATGAGGTATCGATGCTGAAGGCACAAATTGAGTCCATGAGGAAGGAGATGAGTAGTCTGAAAGTGCAGAATGTAGCTTCTGTGGCTCAAGAGAGTGGATGGTATGAAAGTGGGAAATTTGGTAAAGAGAGTGGGGCAATGGGAGATATAAATGCCCTAGGAGATTACAGAAGGAATGACCCCTACAGCAACACATATAATCCGGGCTGAAGAAATCATCCAAACTTCTCTTGGAAGGATGGAAATCCAAATGCTTTATCCTCTCAACCACAAGTTAGACCTCCCTTTAACCAAAACACTCATCAGAACCAAGGGCAGCTGTATCAACAACCATATCCACCCCATCATAACCAAGGGCAACAATACCACCCACCGGGATACCAACCGAGGCCACCTGTGCAAGAAAAGAAAGCAAACCTTGAAGATATGTTGGCGACTTTCATAAACAGTCAACAGCAGTTTGTGAATAGCCAGCAATAGTTTATGGCCAATCAAGAAACAAGGTGGAAATCTCAAGAGTAGTGGAAGTGGAACTAAGATGCTTCCATGAGGAATTTAGAGACTCAAGTGGGACAGCTGGCAAATTCCATGTCTCAAAGACAACCGGGAATATTTCCTTCGAATGTGGACCGGAATCTAAAAGAGGAAGCTAAAGCAATCACACTGAGAAGTGGTAAGGAAGTGGTACCGAGAGAAGACCAAGGTAAAAATTCTTCATCATCAGAAAAGGAGGAGCCGACTCGGACGGTAAGTAACTTTATTAGTAATAAAATTGATTGTCATTAATTTTTCATGCATGTTAACCTTTATTATTAATAAATTGCATTTGCCATGATGTTATCTCATTTTATGCATGTTAAATTGTATCATAATTATTTTTATGCATGTTATAGTATCTTATGCATGTTATATGGTCATTGTACATATTATCTTTTATGTCATATTATTTCGTTGGCTTAATCACTAACATTAATTTCTTTTATTTTTATTTTTGGTTGCAAATCATTGTTTTATTCTCATTTGAGCACCCATGCACGTGAAGGAGGAGTTGCGGGGTTTGGTATTTTCTTTATACATTTTTAATTTTCATTTTATTTTAATTTCCTTGTATATATTCATTGAATAAAATGTTTTCTTATGCGCACCTAAATAAAAATCTCAAAAATAGTTTTACTAAATTAATTTAGATTTTTCATAATAAAATGGGACCAATGTCCTAGTTTTCATCCCAAATAAAATTATCACATCCAAAATATTTTCTTTAATTGTGCATGCGGGGACCAAAGTCCTCATAATTAATAAATTCCCCGGTTTTATGTATGTTTGCACTTTTAAATGGGAGTTGTATTCCGCTCCTGGTATTATTGTAATTTACCTTTGATGTTATTTTTGATATGTTTATCCTATCGCGTTCAATGTGAATATTTGCGCTTTTAAATTAAAATTGCATCGTGTGGAGAGAGAGCGAATTAATGATAATTAAAATTTGATCACAAATTAATCGAGGTAGAAATAGATGAGAAATCACGGACCCAGCTCTGGTCTTTGGGCTCAAAGAGGCTAGAGGTCTACCCTCCAAGACACCTTTTTGTGCCACGAGACTTTAGCGCTAATCCTAGGCTCCTTAGGGCGAGAGGTTTACCTTCCAAGACCCCTCTAGTTGGCCCAAAATGGATACAACACGCAGTCTTAGGCTCTCCGAGGCGAGAGTAACTTTCCCAATGTTCTATTGGGTGGCGACTCCATGAAACCTCCCTGTTGCCCAACATAGACGCACTTGCGATTTATTGCAAGCTATCAACGGACCCACAAATGCCTCGATCTCCCTCAAGCGGGCGGTCCCATGGGCGGCCGTGGGGATCCGAAGCGCGTTACAGTGGCGACTCCACTGGGGACGATATGGTTCGAGATTTCAATTTGAAAATACCTCGTTTAACATTTATGGTTAAAATTTAATTCATAAATTCGCTTTATCTCAAAATTGCATATCATCTCATTAGAGCTTTAGATTAAGTTAGTTTGGTCCCTTTTCAAGCCCCGGTGCGTTCCCGAAGCACGACCTCATTTTCACTCAATTTGGGGAAGTGTTAAGGATAATCACCAGCCCAAGCCACGTACCTCAATGGTATATCAAAATGATAACCCGATCGGTCGCTATGCTCATGATGAGCTAGACCCGTCGGCAGGGATCATGCTTGGGTAGCCTTAAAGTAACATCTCCCTTGTCCAAAGCTCATGTAATGGCAATAGATACTTCCACTAGGTGAAATGTACCATAATACTATGCTTGCTATATGGGCCATCATATATTAAACGAAATCAATTTAATTAAATGGTCTTCATCAAAGGCTTTCATGCCCCGGTGGGCCCATCTTAGTTAAGTTGAATTGTTTAAATACATAATTGCCAAACACCCATACATATGTACATTAGATAGGAGCTGTTATGCTGCCGATTTTTCACCTTGCACCATACGTGTCCATTGGGTTCCACGTTAATCCATGGATCAAGCCCACCTAGGAAAGAGACCGCACTACCACGTGTGTGGGAGATATAAGGTTGGAAGGATCTATCTGCTTGCATGTGTTTGTCTATGTTGCATCAGCACGAGCATGTATTGCATTTTAATCATGCATCATCTTAACAATTTTTGCACTTCAGCCATCATAGATTCTCCTGGGTGGTCTAGAGGTCCCGACGGACGGTTAAGAAGGACGCCGCTTTTGGGGTTAACAGAGTTAGTGTCGGATCAGAGTTCAGAGTCAGTCTTAGAAGGAAGTGTGGGGTTTTCTTCTGAATCATCAACAGAAGTAAGCATGGCTAATCCATCAAATGAGTCTGATGCAACCCGGGCAATAATCACCGAGGAGGTAGGAAAGAGAATGGAGGAATTTGAAGCCCCAATGATTGCAATGATGGGCAATCTTGCCACCACCATAGCTGGGCAACAAGCTGCTGCTGCCCCTATCCGAGTACCAGCTGAACAAGAGGTTGTAAGAGAAGAACGTCCTGTTGCAATTAACCAACCAGTGGTTGACACACCTGTTGTTGAGCAAAGAGTGCCTGCACCTATTGAGCGCAGAGAGGGCCCCAGGTCTGAAGCTGAATTTGGGGAAGATGAGCTAGAGGAGCATAAAGTAGCTAAAGAGAAGTCGCCAAAACTGGATGAGGCAATGTGGAGGAAAATGGAAGAAAGATTTGAGGCCATGGCAAGGATGATGACCGTGGGAAAAGGAATGAACCCGGAAGACCGAGAGCTGGATGGGGATGACCTGATTCCCCAGAATTTTAAGATGCCGGACATTCCCAAATTTGATGGCACCTCTGACCCTGCCGCACACATCAAGCAATACTCGCTGGTCATGAAGGGAACAACCTTAACAAGAAAGCAAAAGATAGAGTATTTCTGCTTGAGTCTCACAGGAGCTGCTATTGATTGGTACCATGGGCTTGAGAGGAGGTCCAAGGAGGATTGGGACTTGCTAACTGAAGAGTTCCTTAAGCAGTACGATTGCAGTACCCGGATGGAGGTCACTTTGAAAGATCTCTAGTTGCTATAACAGAAGGCTGGGGAGTCCTTCCACGAGTACCTTACTCGGTGGAGAAACCGGGTTATGGAGATGAAACGCAAACCGGACACTTCTGATCAGATCAGGCTATTCATTCGAAATGCCAGCCCTTACTTGAGAGATGGACTGAAAATGAAGGGACTCAAGGATTGGGAGTCCTTGAAGGACATTGCCATAGAAGCAGAAGGAGAATATCTAGCCAAGAGGGCAAATAGTGAGTCCTATGCCAGGAGGGGATACAGCAATCAGGGGATAGCCAAACCAGCAAGTTCAAGCACTGGTAACAGAGTTGGGAAGACTGCTGAGGTGTCTGCAACCGGCGTAAGTCAGAGGTATTTCTCCAACTTGGGTAAGCCTTTATCATGGGTGCTGAAGAGGCTAATAAAAGAAGGAAAACTGCGGCCCCTATCACCTAGGCCGGCCAAGACCCAAGGACAGTTAGGGCACAAAGAGAATGAATACTGCGCATTCCACCAACATACCGGCCATTTGACGGATGATTGTATAACGCTAAGGCATCGGGTCCAAGATCTAATTGACAACAAGCAGATCACCGATCCTGAGAAGAGAGAAAGCAAGAAGAAGTTCGGTTATAATACGGTGCCACCTCCAGTCTTTATGATTGGATCGAGCCTATTAGAGTGGTACGTGATGCAAGATCTATATGGAAATGAGTATGTCGCTATTACTCGCCCTACAGTGAATGAAGAAGGGATTTCCGTGGCAGCGATAGACTGTTGGTCCACTAGTGAGAGTGGAGATGATGAAGATGAGAAAAATGGAGTGTTTACGGATCCGTGGGATTCAGAGGAAGAAGAAAGAGTAAAAGCAGTAACAAGAAGTGGGAGGGTCATTCCAGAAGTTGAGAAGCAGCAAGACCCAGCACAAGCAATCGCAGAGAAAGAGCCGGAAGAAAATTCAATAGTGAAGCAACTGAAAAAGACCACGGCTCAGATATCTATTTGGGATCTCTTGAGACAGTCTCCCTCTCACAGACAGAAGTTAGTTGAAGCATTGAGTGTATCAACTGTAGCAACTACAATCTCCCCATCTGAGCTGTTAGACCTTGTAAAGGGGGGATCTGGGGAGAAGTTGGTTTTTTCTGATGCAGATTTACCAGTTGAGGGTCGCAGCCACAACCGACCTTTGTACATCAAGGCACAGATCAATGGTAAACACACTGCTTGCGTCATGGTTGATGACGGGTCGTCGATAAATGTCTATCCTTTAGTGGCGCTCCAGGCCTTCGGGTTGAATGAGAGTATGTTAAGCAAGTCCGACCTGACTATCACAGCCTATGATAACTCCAGGAGGCAAGCATTGGGAACTTTCAAAGCTTTGGTAAAGACGGGGCCTATTGAGACAGAAACGGATTTTATGGTTCTGCCGATCCCAGCAAACTTTTTCGCTCTACTTGGTAGACCGTGGTTTCACAAGTTAGGGGGAGTGCCATCCACATTACACCAAATAATTAAGATACCCCATGAAGGCGAGGTAGTGACCATTAAAGCGGCAAGAGAGAACCAAGTGTCTGCCTTGGAGATCTCTAATCAGCCATTCAGTGGCTTTCATGTATCGGTGATCGGAGAAGAGCAAAGCTTAGAAGGTAGCCCTCAAGTGGTGAATATGCTGAAAAAGATGCACTTCCTCCCAGGGGCTGGTTTGGAAAAAGAGTCACAGGGACTGCAGAATGCTATCACTACACGTGGTCAGAAGGATCGAAAAGGGTTGGGCTACAAAGGAGAGTATGGTAAGAAGAAAGTATCAGAGAAGATCCCCCATATCTCGGAGAGCTTTGTGCCATCATCCTCGGTATGTGCTTACACCGGAGAAGAAGAGCCGCAGTGGGTAGATGGGAAGATTACCCTGGGATTTGAAATTTTTAACGATGTCTTTGATTGGGAGATCGGAGTTGTTAAAGCTGTAGAGAACTTTTGGGATGAGGAGATTATGACCCAATGCAGCATCTGGGACAGAGATGAGCCCGAAGAGATTGTAACTGATAAGCTGTTAGCCACCAGACTTAAGGGGAAGGAGAAGATAGTGGAGCCAGAGCCGAAGATTGAAGATCTCAAGATTTCACCAAATCAAGAAGCCAAAGCACAGTCAGCTGTAGCATCGGCGTCGACTGAAGTTGATAGTCATTTAGATTCTCTTTTTATACCAGAACTCTTTGAGGACAATGTTAATGTTTCTGATTATGTTAATGAGATGAACAACTTTGCTTACTTGTGTGATGTTTCTGATGATTTCATTTCGCATGATCATAAGCATGATCCATTCATTTTTGATATTAATTCAACTGGCACAACTGCATTTAATCTCGGAACTTTGGAAAATCCAAAGGAAATTTTGCTAGCATCAGACATAACTCCTGAAGAGAGAATAAAATTTGAGAGAATATTAAAAAAATATGAAAAAGTCTTTGCCTGGACCTATGAGGATATGCCGGGAATAGATCGAGATGTTGCCGAACATGCCATCCCAACTTACCAAGAGTTTAAACCAGTCAAGCAAAAGCTTCGGAGGCTTAGGCCAGAATGGGCACAGAAAGTGAAAGAGGAGATCCATAAGCAGATTGAGGCTAAGTTCCTGATAGAGGTTCAATACCCAACATGGTTAGCTAATGTGGTTCCTGTAGCTAAGAAAGACGGTAAGGTTCGAGTATGCGTCGACTATCGAGACCTGAACAAAGCTTGCCCTAAAGATGATTTCCCACTGCCTCATATTGATGTGCTAGTAGATAGTGCTGCTGCTTGTATGATGTATAGCTTTGTGGATGGGTACGCAGGGTACAATCAAATCCTTAACAAGATAGTGGACCGGATCAAGACAGCCTTTATCACCGAGTGGGGGACATATGCCTACCGGGTTATGCCTTTTGGGTTGAAGAAAGCAAGAGCAACCTATCAGAGGATGGCGACCAAGGTTCTCAATGACTTAATCCACAAAGAAGTGGAGGTGTACGTCGATGACATGATGATTAAGTCGGCTACCAGAGAAGGTCATTTTGAGGCTTTAGAAAAGTTCTTTCAAAGAATTAGCAAGTATGATTTGCGCCTCAATCCGAAGAAGTGCATTTTTGGAGTTACATCAGGAAAGTTATTAGGACATGTAGTAAGCCAGAGGGGAATCGAGGTAGATCCCGATAAAGTCAAAGCCATAAGAGAGATGCCAGTTGTAGACACCGGGTCCTAAGTCAGCCTAGATCGAAGTTACCCAATGATGATAATTGCCTTCACAGGCTTAAAAGGTTAAAGGTGATGATTTTCTCGTCAAATTTGCATTTTAGAGTGAAAAATTAGAAAATAATAAAAAAATATTTAAAAAAATTAATTTTGAAAAATGGGGGCTTAAAATTATGGTTTTTTAGTCAATTTAAAATTTAAAAAAAATAGAAAAAAAAATAAAAAATAAAAAAAAATTTTCGGACCGCGAGTGTCGGGCGCGGCAGCGCGCAGGCGCGCTGACGCCTGGGCGCCCAGCGCGCAGGTGCCCATTGCGCAGCGAGCGCAAAGGCGACGCTCAGCGTCGCCGATGCTGCGCGTCGCTAAAGGCGCGCGCAGCATCGCGCACGCTGAGCGCCGCACGGAGCGCTCGTGCGCGAGCGCCAGCGCGCGGATTGCGCGCGATTCTCGCCTGGCTGCCGCTCCGACGCCCGCCACTCTATAGCGACGGGCATCCTGGTCGTCGGTATAGGGTCTGTTACCCTTTTCCTCTTTTTCAGCCTTTTTTTCGATTTTTTCACCCAAAAATCCGTTTTTTATCCCATTTTTTTGGGGTTTTTGACTTCAAATTAAATTCTAAAATATTTTTTTAGGTAATTAAATAATAAAACTTGATTTTATCATTAAAAATAAAATAATTTTGGGTTAAAATAGATTTTTTTCCTTAATTAAATTAGGGCAACCTATTTTATCCTATAAATATTTTATGATGAAATCAAAAGGAGCTCCTCCTCTCCACACATTTTTTAGACCTAAAAATTCCAGATTTCTTCTTCTTCTTCCACCAAAAATTCCAGATTTATTCCCCAACCAAAAATCAAAAAGAAAATCAATTGTTTCATTCTTTTTTCAACATAATTTCTTCTAAACATATTTTTTTAGAGGAAGTTTTGTTGTTTGATTTAATTTTTGAGACAAATAGAATAATTATTTGTTCTCAAAATTGTTTTTTAATCTTTTATTTTGGGTTCAATAAAACTTTTTTCATTGATTTTGTTTTGAATCACTTTTTGATAAAAAATTGATTTTGAGACAAATAAAATAATTGTTTGTCATCAAAATCTAATTTTTATTTGATAAAACTTCAATCAATTTTTCTTTATTTTAATCAATAAAACTTTTTTGATCAAAATCATTTCTTTAGGCAAAGGTATCAATTTTTTGTTCTTAAAGAATTCTTGATCATTTTTTTTTCATGTTTCTTGGAATAAAATTCCAACATTTTCACCATATTTCACTCTAATATTGTGAATCATCAAACAAAGAAATCAATAATCACTTTTCCTTCATCAAATCCAATATTCTGAGGGTAAATATTCTTGGCTCCATTTCAATTTTTATTTCATTTAATTTATTCATGTATATTTTATTGTTTTTATTGATCTATTTATTGTTTTAATCTATTCAATTTATTGTATTGATTTTATATTTGTTCCATTTAATTGTTTATACATGATATGATTTTTATTCACATAAATATTGATTGTTTATTAATTTTTAACATGTAATTAATTTATTTCACTTTAATTCATCATTATTCCTAACATGTAATTAATAAATTCATTTTAATTGATCTTTTTGCCATGTAAATGGTTTATATCATTTGTGAACATATTTAATTAATCATATTGTTTAGTTAATTGTTTTCATCATTCTTTAATTGTTTTAATCTATTATTCTTTTCTTTATCATTTTATATATTCTTTGATTCGTTTATCTTCATCATCATTGTTATCATGTTCATATTTTCATGTACTAATTAATTAACATGTTTGATTTTATTTTCATCACATCATTCAACCATTTATCACATATAATCCATGTTTCTCATTTTATTTTGGTTTGTTAATATTTTTGATTCCATTATCATTCTTTTCATATCATCTTATCTTATTTTAATTTGTTATTCATTATTTTGTATGTTTAATTGATTTAATTACTAACATTATTTTATTTGTATTTGTTTTTATGTCTAAACTCATTTTTTTCGCTTGGGCGTTTTTGCGAGCACATCGGGAGGTCCAAAAAGGCTCGTTTGGTTTATTTATTTTCTTTATTTGTAATATTTTATTTAATTTTGCCATATAACTTTCTTGTAAAATTATTTATTTAGGCTCGCTAGAAAGAAAATCACAAAAACATTTCTATTAATTAACTTGACATTCTTTTTCTAAATAAAAGGGGACCAATGTCCTAGTTTTTCATACCCAAATAAATCATCACATCAAAACTGTTTCATAATAAATATGCATGCGAGGACCAATGTTCTCACTATTAATGAATAACCCGTTTTATGCATGTATTTCACTTTTATAAATGGGAGTTGTATTCCGCTCCTAGTGTTATTGTAATTTATTTTGAATGCTTTATTTTGGATTTTGCTTACATTTACCGCTTTTGATATGAATGATTGCGCCTTTAAATTAAAATTGCATTGTGTGGAAAGTTGATGAAACAATGAATTCAAAACTTAATTATAATATTAATCAAGGTACGAATAAATGAGAAGTCCCGAACCCTGCTCTGGTCTTTGGGCTCAAGAGGCTAGAGGTTATCCTCCAAGACACCTCTTGTGTCACGAGAATTAGACGTTAATCCTAGGCCTCATGGCCCAATATGGATAAATGCGCAAGTCTTAGGCTCTCCGAGGCGAGAGAAACTTTCCCAATGTTCTATTGGGTGGCGACTCCATGAAACCTCCTTGTTGCCCAACATAGACGCACTTGCGATTTATCGCAAGCTGTTGACGGACCCACAATTGCCCCGATCGCCCACGTGCGGGCGGTCGAGCGGGCGGCCGCGGGGATCCGGCGCGCGTCACAGTGGCGACTCCGCTGGGGACGTACTCGAGACTTCGATTCGAAAGTACCTTGATTAAAAATCATAATTGAGTTTTAATTTAAAAAAAATTTATCTTCTTTCAAAACTGCATTGCATCTCATTAGAGCCTTAGATCTATGCTAGTTTGGTCCCTCTTTTAGCCCCGGTACGTTCCCGAAGCACGACCCTATTTTCACTCAATTTAGGGAAGTGTTAAGGATAATCACCAGCCCAAGCCTCGTACCATCATGGTATATCAAATGGTGACCCGATCGGTCGTTACGCTCGTGATGAGCTAGACCCGTCGGTAGGGATCATGCTTGGGTAGCCCTAAAGTAACACCACCCATGACCAATGCTCATATAATGGCAATAGATACTTCCCTTAGGTGATATGAACCATAATACCTTGCTTGCTATATGGATCATTTTGTATTAGATAAACCCAAATAATTTGATTGGTCACCTAATCAAAGGCTTTCATGCCCCGATAGGCCCATGTCAACTTGTTCGGGCTACCTAAATACATAATGATCATAACCCATCCGCTTGCACATTAGATAAGAGATGTTACGATGCCGGTTCTTCACCGAGCACCATACGCATCCATTGGGTTCCCCGCTAACCCATGGATCAAGCCCACCTAGGAAAGAGACCGCATTACCTCGTGTGTGGGAGTAATAAGGTTGGAAGGCTCTACTTGCTTGCATGTGATTGTAAATATTGTATAGTTCACTATCATGCATTGTATATGTCATTCATGCATCATCCTAACAATCTAATTTTTTCAGCCATCATAGATTCATCTAAGTGGACTAGAGGTTCCGACGGTCGGCTAGTAAGGACAAATCTGCTCTTTGAGTTGCCGGAACTAGTGTCTGACTGGGATTCTGAGTCATTCTCATCAATCAGTGAATCCTCTCTTGAATCATCAATGGCAGAAGAACCTGGAGTTTTGACCACTCAAGACCTAGCTAGGAAGCTAGAGGATTTTGAACGAAGAATGATGGATATGATGGGTGCCATGGCTAAAAGGATTGCCCATCCACCTGCTGCCCCACAGCCACCTGCTGCTCTACAGCCACAGGCAGCCCCTCCTCGGGGGCAAGCCGAACCACCTGCTGGTGGGGAGGCTCCCTTCGTTGGAGTTGTTGCTCGCCAACCCAACAATGAGCACAGAGCTGCCGCACACATCGAGCCAAGAGGGGAAAGGATTCATAACCCCAACGATGATTTCCTGATGGAGGAGGAAGAAGAAGTGGTGTCGATAGTCCACCAAGCTGTAAGGCCCAGAGCACCCAGAGTAGAGGATGAAGCTTTAAGAGGTATGAGAAAACAGATCGAAGCTATCACCCGCATGCTGTCAGTAGGCAATGGGATCAACCCAGAAGACAGAGATCTGGGGGATGAAGAGCTGCTGCCCCAAAGATTCAAGATGCCCGAGCTTCCGAAGTTTGATGGCACCTCGGACCCATCCTCCCACATCAAGCAGTACACCCTGGTCATGAAAGGCACAGGGCTGAGCAAGAAGCAGAAGGTGGAATATTTCTGCCTTAGTCTGGTGGGCCCGACAGTTGACTGGTACCACGGGTTGGATAGGAGGTCCAAGGAGGATTGGGACCTTTTGACCGAAGAATTCATGAAGCAGTACGACTGCAGCACTAGGATGGAGGTCACCCTAAAAGACCTCGAGCTTCTACAGCAGAAGAATGATGAGTCATTCCATGAGTACCTTACAAGATGGAGAAACAGGGTCATGGAGATGAAGAGGAAGCCTGACACTGCAGACCAGATTAGGCTGTTTATTAGAAACTCATGCCCTTACTTAAGGGACTTGCTCAGTTTTAAGGGGCTCAAGGACTGGGAGTCGCTTAAGGATATCGCTATAGAAGCTGAGGCGGCTTACCTGGCAAAGAAAGCAAGCCAAAATAACTTTGCTGGGAAAGGCTATGGGAACAAGTCGGGATTTAAATCAGGCGGAGCTGGAGGCAGCAACAGCAGAAACAGTAGGACGGCAGAGGTCTCAGCTACTGGAGTTGGGCAGGGTCAAAGATACTACTCCAACTTAGGCCGCTCTCTATCCTGGGTACTGGAGAAACTAATGAAAGAAGGCAAGTTGTAACCTTTGCCACCCAGACCAGCCTTGAGTCAAGGACAGCCAGGACATAGAGGTGATCAGTACTGCGCTTACCACCAGCACACCGGCCATTTGACTGACTGTTGCCGTATTCTGAGAAATAAGATCCAGGATCTCATTGACACCAATCAGATCACAGATCCTGAGAAGAGAGAAAAGAAGAAGAAGGCAGGCTACAACGCAGTCCTTCCACCACAAACATGATCGTGTCTTGCAGTCCACTAGTGATATTGCTTTTGGATGTTGGAATCTTTTTATTTTTGGAACTTTTTATTTTCTGTTTGTAATAAAGAGAACAATTTTGCTTATTTGTATGACATTTCTATTGATTTCATTTCGCATGATCATAACAAATTTACTTTGGCATTAATTCAAATAATATGGCTGCATTTAATCTCGAAAACTTTGGGGAACCCAAAGAAAATATTGATAGCATCTGATATAACTCCTGTAGAGAGGGAAATTAAAAAAAAAAAAAAAAAACTAGTTGCAATTAGGGGACTGGATGGAAACTCACTAAGAGCACTAGAACCTTTCTGATTACCCGTCAAAGCGATCCCTGGATAAGACGGAACCTAGAAAATGATTTAGGCAACATTTTCTTTGTATAGCTCTCTAAATGACCATTTCCTACCCTTACTTCACAATCGCTTGCTAGCCCATTGAGCCTTTATGTGGGTATGCTAAATGCGTACCAATTTTGTTGTTACACACATTAAAACTATCCCCTCGCCTAAAATGATTTTGGCTTCCCCTTAGAAGAGTGGCCGCTCTAAAAAGGATGGATGAACGTTTTAACAATTAACAATTTCTTTGTGGGTTATCAAAATTGCCTTGGTAAGGACGAGTTTACACTTTGAAAAAAAAAGAAAAAAAACAAAAAGACCTCAAAACAGTAACCAATTGACTAGTTTCAATAATTACCCTTTTATTGTTATTCTGATCTCAATGAGCTGAAATGTTACCGAGCCCAAATTCAAGAATACCTTTGTATATACAACTGAGCTGAGAATGGTTCATCCACCAGTCGAGAAAATATTGCGGCCATTTTTCTCTAGCGACCTGATCCTCATTTGACAGCCATCTACCTAAGCCTGACATTACAACCCAAGTAAGACCTCTTGATTCTTGGTTCAGTCTTATCCAATTAGCGGAGATGACCTTCTAAAGAGGTTTGGTACGTAAGAAGAGGCTTATGGTGTTTCTTGAGCTTCAAGTGAGAAGCCACGAGTGCAATCATGCATTCGAGTTAAGTCTCGTCTCCAACATTGCTTCTAGAATTCGCATTCAAAGAAAAAGATTAAGAGATGAGAGAAAATCTTCAATCATAAAACCCGAGAGGGCTGATTGATAACAGGAGTTTGATGCTTTCAAGATCTATCTCGAGATTAGCTAAAGTCTTGTGTTTTTTAAAATCAATGCCAAAATAATGATCATGCTTAATGAAATCAAATTGAAACACATGCATTTATGCAATGATGTGGTCAGAGCAGTTAACTTTGTGTGACCAAAGTCGCCTATTGTCCACCGCTCGAGTGCTTCAACTGATTCATCCTGCTATCAAATGAAAAGAATCAAGCTCATGCAACCATGTCCTAAGACTCCTGAAAGGTTCTTGCCAACAACTTCAGCAATCTCAAAAAAAAAAAAAAAAAAAAAAAAAGCTGTTAGAGTGAAAACCGTAACTGGCGCTCTAAGCAAAACTAGGCAAAAGGATAGGGTGAAAACCTGAAAACAGGCAGTCTGTCCTTCAAAAAAAGAAGAAAGAGAAAAGCTGCTGGATTGGGTTGGGTCCATTCCAGGCAAAAAAAAAAAAAATAAGGCACAGGGTTATGTGAAAATTCGCAAAGGACGCATCTCCCACTAAGAAAAGCTAGTGTGAAAATCCACAAGGGACGCACTACCTTCAAATAATGACTACAGGTACCAGGTGAGAATCTCACAATCCCAAAAGGGCATGAAATTCAAAAGCAGCTTAAAAGGCATCAATTATATCGCAAATTGCAGCTAGCCCGGCTATCATCTTCAAGTTCACATAGATGAATTTTTATCCTGCATTCCTGCATTACTCATGCATTTCACTTGCATGCTCACCATTTTTGCATAGTTTAGTTTCCTTATTTTGCAGAAAGAGAGACTTGAGGCGGATACCGACAAAAGCCGAGTGATGACATCGGTCAAATCATCAATCCAAGCCTCAACTCATTCATCAATCCAGACATCGATCAAATCATCAATCCACATACCAGCTTAATCATCAATCCAAGCAAATCAAAGACTTCTCAGGGAGCAGCAAATCAAAGACTTCTTAGGGAGCAGCAAATCGAAGACTTCTCAGGGAGCAGAAAACCGAAGACTTCTCAGGGAGCAGCAAACCGAAGACTTTTCAGGGAGCAGAAAATCGAAGACTTCTCAGGGAGCAACAAACCGAAGACTTCTCAGGGAGCAGAAAAATCAAAGACTTCTCAGGGAGTAGCAAACCGAAGACTTCCCAGGGAGTAGCAAACCGAAGACTTCTCAGGGAGCAGAAAATCGAAGACTTCTCAGGGAGCAGAAAATCGAAGACTTCTCAGGGAGCAGCAAACCGAAGACTTCTCAGGGAGCAGAAAATCGAAGACTTCTCAGGGAGCAGAAAACCGAAGACTTCTCAGGGAGCAGAAAACCGAAGACTTCTCAGGGAGCAGCAAACCGAAGACTTCTCAGGGAGCAGCAAACCGAAGACTTCTCAGGGAGCAGAAAATCGAAGACTTCTCAGGGAGCAGAAAACCGAAGACTTCTCAGGGAGCAGAAAATCGAAGACTTCTCAGGGAGCAAAAAATCGAAGACTTCTCAGGGAGCAGCAAACCGAAGACCTCTCAGGGGGCAAACGATCAATAAACCGAAGACTTCTCAGGGAGCAGCTAACTGAAGACCTCTCAGGGGGCAAACGATCGATGAAACGAAGACCTCTCAGGGGGCAATCAACCGAAGGGCTCACAGATAGCACCACAGCACTACCAAAATTCACAGCGGTTAGCACGATGGCGGCACAATCCACAAGAGGTTGGCACGACCACGGCACTACCAATTCACAGCGGTTAGCACGATGGCGGCACAATCCACAAGAGGTTGGCACGACCACGGCACTACCAATTCACAGCGGTTAGCACGATGGCGGCACAACCCACAAGAGGTTGGCACGACCACGGCACTACCAATTCACATAGGTTAGCACGATGGCGGCACAACCCACAAGAGGTTAGCACGACCACGGCATTACCTGTTACAACCAAAAGACAACAATAGCTATCATCATAACTCCATCAAGCGGAAAGACGGCCGACTCAGGTACGCGTCTCTTTCCTTTTCTTCTGTGAGTTTAGGCTCACCTAGACACTAGTGTACTAGATTCCCTTAAACTGGGGGCAACTGTAGACACCGGGTCCTAAGTCAGCCTAGATCGAAGTTACCCAATGATGATAATTGCCTTCACAGGCTTAAAAGGTTAAAGGTGATGATTTTCTCGTCAAATTTGCATTTTAGAGTGAAAAATTAGAAAATAATAAAAAAACATTTAAAAAAATTAATTTTGAAAAATGGGGGCTTAAAATTATGGTTTTTTAGTCAATTTAAAATTTAAAAAAAATAGAAAAAAAAAATAAAAAATAAAAAAAAATTTTCGGACCGCGAGTGTCGGGCGCGGCAGTGCGCAGGCGCCCATCGCGCAGCGAGCGCAAAGGCGACGCTCAGCGTCGCCGATGCTGCGCGTCGCTAAAGGCGCGCGCAGCATCGCGCACGCTGAGCGCCGCACGGAGCGCTCGTGCGCGAGCGCCAGCGCGCGGATTGCGCGCGATTCTCGCCTGGCTGCCGCTCCGACGCCCGCCACTCTATAGCGACGGGCATCCTGGTCGTCGGTATAGGGTCTGTTACCCTTTTCCTCTTTTTCAGCCTTTTTTTCGATTTTTTCACCCAAAAATCCGTTTTTTATCCCATTTTTTTGGGGTTTTTGACTTCAAATTAAATTCTAAAATATTTTTTTAGGTAATTAAATAATAAAACTTGATTTTATCATTAAAAATAAAATAATTTTGGGTTAAAATAGATTTTTTTCCTTAATTAAATTAGGGCAACCTATTTTATCCTATAAATATTTTATGATGAAATCAAAAGGAGCTCCTCCTCTCCACACATTTTTTAGACCTAAAAATTCCAGATTTCTTCTTCTTCTTCCACCAAAAATTCCAGATTTATTCCCCAACCAAAAATCAAAAAGAAAATCAATTGTTTCATTCTTTTTTCAACATAATTTCTTCTAAACATATTTTTTTAGAGGAAGTTTTGTTGTTTGATTTAATTTTTGAGACAAATAGAATAATTATTTGTTCTCAAAATTGTTTTTTAATCTTTTATTTTGGGTTCAATAAAACTTTTTTCATTGATTTTGTTTTGAATCACTTTTTGATAAAAAATTGATTTTGAGACAAATAAAATAATTGTTTGTCATCAAAATCTAATTTTTATTTGATAAAACTTCAATCAATTTTTCTTTATTTTAATCAATAAAACTTTTTTGATCAAAATCATTTCTTTAGGCAAAAGTATCAATTCTTTGTTCTTAAAGAATTCTTGATCATTTTTTTTTCATGTTTCTTGGAATAAAATTCCAACATTTTCACCATATTTCACTCTAATATTGTGAATCATCAAACAAAGAAATCAATAATCACTTTTTCTTCATCAAATCCAATATTCTGAGGGTAAATATTCTTGGCTCCATTTCAATTTTTATTTCATTTAATTTATTCATGTATATTTTATTATTTTTATTGATCTATTTATTGTTTTAATCTATTCAATTTATTGTATTGATTTTATATTTGTTCCATTTAATTGTTTATACATGATATGATTTTTATTCACATAAATATTGATTGTTTATTAATTTTTAACATGTAATTAATTTATTTCACTTTAATTCATCATTATTCCTAACATGTAATTAATAAATTCATTTTAATTAATCTTTTTGCCATGTAAATGGTTTATATCATTTGTGAACATATTTAATTAATCATATTGTTTAGTTAATTGTTTTCATCATTCTTTAATTGTTTTAATCTATTATTCTTTTCTTTATCATTTTATATATTCTTTGATTCGTTTATCTTCATCATCATTGTTATCATGTTCATATTTTCATGTACTAATTAATTAACATGTTTGATTTTATTTTCATCACATCATTCAACCATTTATCACATATAATCCATGTTTCTCAGTTTATTTTGGTTTGTTAATATTTTTGATTCCATTATCATTCTTTTCATATCATCTTATCTTATTTTAATTTGTTATTCATTATTTTGTATGTTTAATTGATTTAATTACTAACATTATTTTATTTGTATTTGTTTTTATGTCTAAACTCATTTTTTTCGCTTGGGCGTTTTTGCGAGCACATCGGGAGGTCCAAAAAGGCTCGTTTGGTTTATTTATTTTCTTTATTTGTAATATTTTATTTAATTTTGCCATATAACTTTCTTGTAAAATTATTTATTTAGGCTCGCTAGAAAGAAAATCACAAAAACATTTCTATTAATTAACTTGACATTCTTTTTCTAAATAAAAGGGGACCAATGTCCTAGTTTTTCATACCCAAATAAATCATCACATCAAAACTGTTTCATAATAAATATGCATGCGAGGACCAATGTTCTCACTATTAATGAATAACCTGTTTTATGCATGTATTTCACTTTTATAAATGGGAGTTGTATTCCGCTCCTAGTGTTATTGTAATTTATTTTGAATGCTTTATTTTGGATTTTGCTTACATTTACCGCTTTTGATATGAATGATTGCGCCTTTAAATTAAAATTGCATTGTGTGGAAAGTTGATGAAACAATGAATTCAAAACTTAATTATAATATTAATCAAGGTACGAATAAATGAGAAGTCTCGAACCCTGCTCTGGTCTTTGGGCTCAAGAGGCTAGAGGTTATCCTCCAAGACACCTCTTGTGTCACGAGAATTAGACGTTAATCCTAGGCCTCATGGCCCAATATGGATAAATGCGCAAGTCTTAGGCTCTCCGAGGCGAGAGAAACTTTCCCAATGTTCTATTGGGTGGCGACTCCATGAAACCTCCTTGTTGCCCAACATAGACGCACTTGCGATTTATCGCAAGCTGTTGACGGACCCACAATTGCCCCGATCGCCCACGTGCGGGCGGTCGAGCGGGCGGCCGCGGGGATCCGGCGCGCGTCACACCAGTGCCCCAGAAGGAGAAGGACGTCAGAAGTTTCCTAGGAAAGCTTCAGTACATCAGCCGATTTATTGCCAAGCTAGCTTCAGTATGTGAGCCTATTTTCAAGATTCTTAGGAAGAATCAGCCGGTGATATGGAACAATGACTGTCAATTGGCCTTTGACACCATTAAGGAGTATTTGTTAAATCCTCCGGTGTTAAGACCACCACGCCATGCCAAACCACTAATCCTGTACCTAGCTGTGGAAGATAACTCAGTGGGTGCTATGATGTCTCAGGAAGATGATTTTGGTGTAGAGTTTGCCGTTTACTATCTTAGCAAGAAATTCCTGCCTTACGAAGCCAAATATGTAGAGTTGGAAAAGATTTGTTTAGCAGTTATCTGGGCTTCTAAGAAGTTGCGACACTACTTTCATTCCTTCAAGGTACAAACGGTTGCCAAACATAATCCGCTCAGATACCTCCAAGAAGCACTCTCTCTACTAGGGAAGATGGGAAGATGGTTACTGCTATTGCAGGAATTTGACATTGAGTACATAACCAGGAAAACCATTAAGGGAAGAGCCGTAGCGGAGTTCTTAGCCGAGCATCCTATTGAGGGAGATCAGTTTGAATACAACTTCCCAGATGAAGATGTCACGGCCATAGCAGTACAAGGGTGGCAATTATTCTTTGATGGAGCAGTCAATAATAAGGGAGCAGGCGTAGGAGTTATTCTTACGACCCCAGATGGTGAAAGGCTACCATTGGCTAAGAAGTTGAGGTATAAGGCTACCAATAATGAAGCAGAATATGAAGCTTGCATCTTTGGATTGGAAGCATTACTTGCTCTGGGGGCAAAGACCGTAGAAGTATTCGGAGATTCTTCCTTGGTAATTCATCAGATCAGAAGGGAGTGGTCAGTCAAGGAAAAAAGGCTGCTGCCTTATGTAAAGCACTTGAGAACGTTGAGCAGCCAGTTTGAGTTTTGCACTTTTCACTTCATCCCCAGAGACGAAAATCAGTTAGCTGATGCTCTAGCAACATTAGTGTCTATGTGGGATAACCCAACAGGAGTTGCAATGAAACCCGTGCTGATTTATAGTTCGGAAAGACCTTGCTTTGAAGCTGAACAGGTGATGGACATTGAGGCCAATGATGGAAATCCATGGTATAATGACATTCAGAATTATTTAGAGAGATCAGTCTTTCCAGAGGAAGCCAATGAGAAGGACCAAAGAATGATCAGGAAGTTATCCACTCAATTCATCAGTGTTAATGGCACTTTGTATAAAAGGCAAGCTGATGGTATCCAGTTAAGATGTCTAGCAGAGAAAGAAGCTAAAAGAGTTATGGAAGAGGTTCATGCCGGGGTTTGTGGAGCTCACATGAATGGCTTAGCCTTAGCAAAGAAGATCATGCGCCAAGGGTTTTATTGGCTCACAATGGATACAGATTGTTCAAAATTTGTGAAGCAATGCCAGTTATGCTAATAGTACGCGAATTTGAGGCATGTGCCAGTTTCAGAGTTACATAACTTAACATCTCCATGGCCATTTGCAGCGTGGGGAATAGACATCATAGGCGAAATCCATCCTACGGCTTCTAATGGGCATAGATTCATCATAGTTGCATTGACTACTTCACTAAGTGGGTTGAGGCTGAATCTTTTAAGAAGGTTGATGCAAGGGAATGGCTAAATTCATCGAACGGAATCTGATATGCAGATATGGTCTCCCACATCACATTGTGTCTGATAATGGGGTGCAATTCCTGGCAGAGACTAAACAGATGCTCGAGAAATATGGGATCAAACATCATAAGTCTTCTCCTTACCGTCCTCAAGCAAACGGTGCAGTTGAAGCGGCGAATAAGAATATTTCAGCTGCGAATAAGAATGTGAAGAGAATTTTGGCCAAGATGGTTCAGAACTACAAGGATTGGGCAGAAAAGTTACCCTTCGCACTTTGGGGATATAGAACAACAGTCAGAACCTCTACAGGGGCAATGCCATTCTCTCTGGTATATGGAACTGAAGCAGTCCTGCCGGTTGAAATTGAGCTGAAATCATTGAGGGTAGTCATAGAAGCTGAGATTCCTGAAGCAGAATGGGCACAGCAACGTTTGTCACAGCTAAATCTGTTGGATGAAAACAGGTTACGAGCCTATTACCACAACCAAGTTTATCAAAAGAGGCTGGCTCGGTCGTTTGGCAAGAAAGTACGAAAGCACCCGTTCAAGGAGGGGGACTTGGTCTTCAAGATGATGAGGCCGGGAGTTCCAGACATACGAGGCAAATTCAGACCAACCTGGGAAGGTCCATTCATTTTGAAAAAGTTGCTAACAAAAGGAGCAGCAATTTTAGCAGACAGTGATGGGAATGAGTTCAAGGACCCGGTCAATATTGATAGACTTAAAAGGTTCCATGGCTAAAGACAAAAAATAAAAAGAAGAGAATAAATGCCCCGCGGGTCGAAAACCGAAAAGAGGCGGCCTTGCTAAAATTGGGCACCCTGCCAGGGTGAAAACCGAAAAAAGGCATCCTGGGCAAAAATTAAGGGCCAAGAGAAAATGTTCAATCGAGAAAACCCGAGAGGGCCGATTGATAACAGGAGTTTGAGGCTGACAAAATCCACTCCGAGATTAGGTGTAGTCATATGCTTTTGAATTCTTGTCAAATGAAAATCATGTATGATGAAATCATATAGAAATGTACACAATTTCGCAATTCTTTCAGTTCTGTCTTAAAAAAAAAGAAATATACCAATTGTTCATCTAATGATTATTGCTCAGTCCCTTCATTGGATATGTGTTTTTTTGCTCTTAACAGAAGCTTTGGTGATAACTTTCTCAAAGAAAAAAATAATAATAATAAAAAAAAAATTAAATAAATAAAGAAGGCCGTTAGAGATGAAAACCGTAACTGGCTCTCTAAACAAAAGTTAGGCCAAAGGGCAGGGTGAAAACCTGGAAACAGGCAGTCTTCCCTACAAAAAAAAATATAAAATAAACAAAAGTTGCTGGATTGGGTTGGGTCCATTCCAGGCAAAAATTAGACAAAGGGTTGTGTGAAAATCCCCTAAGGGACGCATTTCCCGCAAAGAAAAGCTAGTGTGAAAATCCACAAGGGACGCACTACCTTTAAAACAATGACGTTCAATGCCTGGAGCAATAGGGCGACGTTATTTCGGATGATCTTCTTTCAATCATATAACATACAACACATAACATAAAACAGAATCCCGGGTAAGTGATAATTGACCGGGGGGCAAAGGATGTACACCGGACGTCTCTTTCAGAAAACTTGTCGACGATCCTCAGGATTCAGGGGGCATTGTAGAGCAAACAAGCTACAACCTCAGCAAACCTTGGACCACCTAGGGCACAATCTATACATTTTTGCAAGCATTTGCATTCTATATCATGCACACGTGATTTCTTGTATATTCCTATGCATACAATCTTGCAGGAGAAATCGGCGGGGAACACCAACAAAAGCCGAGTGACGACACCAGTCCAAGCATCTAAAGGAGCACAGCTCAAACATTCACAGAGGTTAGCACGATGGCGGCACTACTCATAAGAGGTTAGCACGACCACGGCACTACCAATTCACAACAGTTAGCACGATGGCGGCACTACCCACAAGAGGTTAGCACGACCACGGCAATACAATTCACAGAGGTTAGCACGATGGCGGCACTACCCACAAGAGGTTAGCATGACCACGACAATACAATTCACAGAGGTTAGCACGATGGCGGTACTACCCACAAGAGGTTAGCACGACCACGGCATTACCAGTTACAACCAAAAGACAGCAACAGCTACCATCATCAAGCAGGAAGATCGACGCTTCAGGTACGCGTTTCTTTCCTTTTCCTGAATTTTGGCTCACCTAGGCACCCATGCACTAGCCTCCCCAAAATTGGGGGCAACTGTAGACACCGGGTCCCGAGTAGCCTTGATCAGGATTACCCGATGATGAAATTTAGCTATGCCGGCTTATAGGCAAAAAGATTTGAGCTCAGAAGTGATTTTCCTTGTCTTTTCGGTGAGTAAAAAGTGTATTTTAAAAATATTTTTTAAAATTATTTTGAAGAAGAAAAAGTGTGTTTTAGGTTGAGGGTATTTTACATAAAAAAAAAAGGTGAAAAAATGATTAAAAAATGAAAAAAATAGAAAAAGTGGAAAATAGGGGAAAATAATCGCGACGGAAAGGCGACGACCAAGGGCCGTTGCGAATTTCCGTGCGCGGAGTGCTGCGGAGCGTGCGCTCCGCGTGGCCGATGCCCTGGGCGTCGGTCGCTCTGCGCGAGCGACGCCTTGGGCGTCGCTAGCTCCGCGCACATCGTGCCCGGAGACTCCGCGCATTAGCGCGGACACGTGCGCGAGGCGCACGTTTGACGCCGATTTTCGGCGTTAAGGCGCCGATTTCGCCCCCACTTCGCCCATTTTCGACCCCCACTTGATTTTTAACGGTTTTTGGACGGTTTTGGGTGGTTTTTGGGTAGTTTTTGAGGGTTAAAACACTAGAAAAAATTCAGAAACAAGGGGGGAACGGATTAAGAACATTTTAGAGCAAAAAACTGAATTTTTTGGGTTTTTATTTAGAGAAAAAAATAAATCTTTACATACTTGTTTTTTAGAGTTTTTCTTCAAGTTTCCAAGCATTTTCCAAGCATTTTCACAAGGAAGAGACAAGGAATTCAAGACTTCTACCTTCAATTCTTCAAAACTGAATTTGAGGGTAATTATTCTTGGTTTTACTCATTAATTCTCTTGTTAATTTCATTTATTTTTGCTTCCAATTAACACATTAAACATGTAAATTCTCTTAGTCTCCATATTCTTCTTCTTATTTTTATCTTTAACAAGTAAATTCTTTTAAATTTTATTATATTATTTTCATGTCAAATTATTTTTTGTCCATGTTATTATGCATGTTTAATCTAGTTTGTCAATATCTTTGATTTCTTTATGTTATATCATGATTATTATTATGTTTGCATGTGCTAAATATCATTGAAGTTTTTATTAGACTGGTTTATTGTTATCATTAGGTGCTAGTATCATTATTATCATTAATGTTATTGTTCATATTTTGCATGTATTTTAAATTTCAAATTTATTTTCTTATGCCTTTATGATAGATATTACTTTAAACTTTATTATGCATGTTAAGTTTTATTGTTCTTATGTTACACGTTCATGCACATTTTATGAGTAATAAAATTGATTGTCATTAATTTTTCATGCATGTTAACCTTTATTATTAATAAATTGCATTTGCCATGATGTTATCTCATTTTATGCATGTTAAATTGCATCATAATTATTTTTATGCATGTTATAGTATCTTATGCATGTTATATGGTCATTGTACATATTATCTTTTATGTCATATTATTTCGTTGGCTTAATCACTAACATTAATTTCTTTTATTTTTATTTTTGGTTGCAAATCATTGTTTTATTCTCATTTGAGCACCCATGCACGTGAAGGAGGAGTTGCGGGGTTTGGTATTTTCTTTATACATTTTTAATTTTCATTTTATTTTAATTTCCTTGTATATATTCATTGAATAAAATGTTTTCTTATGCGCACCTAAATAAAAATCTCAAAAATAGTTTTACTAAATTAATTTAGATTTTTCATAATAAAATGGGACCAATGTCCTAGTTTTCATCCCAAATAAAATTATCACATCCAAAATATTTTCTTTAATTGTGCATGCGGGGACCAAAGTCCTCATAATTAATAAATTCCCCGGTTTTATGTATGTTTGCACTTTTAAATGGGAGTTGTATTCCGCTCCTGGTATTATTGTAATTTACCTTTGATGTTATTTTTGATATGTTTATCCTATCGCGTTCAATGTGAATATTTGCGCTTTTAAATTAAAATTGCATCGTGTGGAGAGAGAGCGAATTAATGATAATTAAAATTTAATCACAAATTAATCGAGGTAGAAATAGATGAGAAATCTCGGACCCAGTTCTGGTCTTTGGGCTCAAAGAGGCTAGAGGTCTACCCTCCAAGACACCTTTTTGTGCCACGAGACTTTAGCGCTAATCCTAGGCTCCTTAGGGCGAGAGGTTTACCTTCCAAGACCCCTCTGGTTGGCCCAAAATGGATACAACGCGCAGTCTTAGGCTCTCCGAGGCGAGAGTAACTTTCCCAATGTTCTATTGGGTGGCGACTCCATGAAATCTCCCTGTTGCCCAACATAGACGTACTTGCGATTTATTGCAAGCTATCAACGGACCCACAAATGCCCCGATCGCCCTCAAGCGGGCAGTCCCATGGGCGGCCGCGGGGATCCGGCGCGCGTCACAAGGGGGATGACAGTGGTAAAGAATGAACTGAATGAATTGATTCCAACTCGTACAGTTACGGGTTGGAGAGTCTGTATTGATTATAGAAGGTTGAATAATGCCACTAAAAAAGACCATTTCCCTTTGCCGTTTATTGATCAGATTCTAGAGAGGTTAGTAGGTAATAGGTTCTACTATTTTTTAGATGGGTATTCGGGATATTTGCAGATTCCTATAGCCCATGAGGATCAAGAGAAAATGACCTTTACCTGCCCATATGGCACATTTGCATATAGAAGAATGCCCTTTGGGTTATGTAATGCACCGGCTACGTTTCAGCGGTGTATGATGGCTATTTTCAATGATTTTGTAGAGGAATTTATGGAGGTATTCATGGATGACTTCACTATAAATGGGGCTGATTTTATGAGCTGTCTAAAGCATCTTGATTTAGTGCTAGGGAGGTGTGAAAAGACTAAGCTAGTTTTAAATTGGGAAAAATGCCATTTTATGGTGAGAGAGGGCATTGTGTTAGGGCATAAAGTTTCAGAGAGAGGGATAGAAGTGGATAAGGCAAAAGTTGAAGTAATAGAGAAGTTACCGCCTTCGACGAGTGTTAAGGGCATAAGGAGTTTTTTAGGACATGCAGGGTTTTATCGGCGTTTTATTAAAGATTTTTCAAAAATTGCTAAACCCTTGTCTAATTTACTCATGAAAGATGTTGTTTTTAATTTTGATAGTGAATGCTTGCTAGCTTTTGAAACGTTAAAGCAACGGCTTATTTTAGCTCCGGTGATTATATCTCCGGATTGGACTATGCCGTTTGAACTAATGTGTGATGCTAGTGATTATGCAGTGGGAGCGGTACTGGGACAGCGTCGGGATAAAATATTCTGTGCAATTTATTATGCTAGTCACACTTTGACAGGAGCACAGGTCAATTACACCACCACAGAGAAAGAACTTCTTGCAATTGTGTATGCGTTTGAGAAGTTCAGGCCATATTTACTGGGTGCAAAAGTTGTGGTGTGGTCGGACCATGCAGCTTTGAGGCATTTGTTTGCCAAGAAGGAATCCAAACCGAGGCTGATTCATTGGGTGGTGCTATTGCAAGAGTTCGATTTAGAAATTAAGGATAAGAAAGGCGCTGAAAACTTCGTTGTAGACCATTTGTCAAGAATGGAAAATGACCATATTGAAAAGGGGGAAATTTTAGATTTATTTCCTGATGAACACATTTGTGCTTTATTCGCTTGTGACACTTCTGTTCCTTGGTTTGCTAACATAGCAAATTTTCTTGCAGGAGGTTTTATGCCTAAAGATTTTACTTGGCAGTAAAAGAAGAAACTGCGAGCTGATGCAAGACAATACATTTGGGATGACCCCTACCTTTTTCGATTATGTGCTGATCAAGTTTTAAGAAGGTGCATCTCAGATGAGGAGAGGGGTGCAATCATCACAGCTTGTCACGGTGGAGAAGCTGGTGGACATCATGGGCCAAATAGAACGGTAATGAAAATTTTGTCTTCTGGTTTTTATTGGCCTACAATGTTTAGAGATGTTCAATTTTATGTGAAAACTTGTGATAGATGCCAGAGGGTAGGAAATATATCTAAGCGAGATGAGATGCCTCTAACAAACATGCTTGAGGTAGAACTATTTGATGTATGGGGCATAGATTTTATGGGACCTTTTCCGGTTTCGTACGGATTTGAATATATTCTGGTGGCAGTGGATTATGTGAGTAAATGGGTCGAAGCTATAGCAACTAGAACTAGTGATGCTAAGATTGTTTTAGAATTTTTGAGGAGAAACATATTCACTCGGTATGTAGCCCCTAGAGCCATTATAAGCGATGGTGGTAAACATTTTGTGAACCATCAATTTAAGGCTTTATTAAAGAAATTTGGCGTTAGGCATAAGGTCACAACCCCTTATCATGCTCAGGCTAATGGTCAAGTTGAAGTGTCTAATAGGGAGTTAAAGGCAATCTTAGAAAAACGGGCAATTCATCTAGAAAAGATTGGTACCTTAAGTTAGATGATGCTCTATGGGCCTATAGGACAGCATTCAAGACACCGATAGGGATGTCCCCTTTTAGGTTGGTTTATGGGAAGTCCTGTCACCTCCCAGTGGAATTAGAGCATAAAGCTTATTAGGCTACCAAATTTCTGAATTTTGACCTTGAGAATGCAGGTAAGTGCAGGTCTTTGCAGCTAAATGAACTAGGCGAGCATCAATTTTGGGCCTATGATCATGCCTTGAGATACAAAGATAATACCAAGAAGTGGCATGATCGAAAGCTGGTCAGAAAGGAAATTACACCTGGAATGCGAGTGCTTCTTTATGACAGTAGGCTGCGGTTGTTTCCTGGTAAGTTGAAATCGAGATGGAAGGGACCCTATGAAGTAGTGGCAGTTGATAAGTTTGGAGTGGTGACATTGAAGCACCCGCGATTTGCGAATGAATTCAAGGTGAATGGACATCGTGTGAAGCCGTATTTTGAATCTACATTTGATAGTGCTTCCACGATCGTCACTCTTGTAGATCCTTGACGGTATTTAAAAGTCCAGCTGCGGACTTGTTAAATGCAGAACTTCTTCTTCTCCAATTATGTTATTTTGTGTTTATTGTTCTTTTCTTTAGGTAGTTAATCTTGTTTATTTTTGTGTAAGTTGTTTGGTTTGTCGTCATAAGAAAATCATGTTGTTAAAGGGAGAATGTTCAAGGTTTTAATAGCTGAAGTTTTGAGCAGTTGATGAATATTTTTTTTGCTAGTTTGCAGGTGGTCACGGTGGCAATGAAATCTGGTTACCACCGTGACCAAATGAGGAAGCCATTCTGGATTGGCATACTTGGTACCTCACGGTGGCAATGGTTTTGGGTTACCACCGTGACCAACAGGTGAGTCGCATTATGTTTTGAGTTTGCACATGTCACGGTGGCAATGAATCTGGTTACCACCGTGACATGTTGACACTTCCATTCTGTTTTGCATTTTTTGTATGTCACGGTGACAAAGAATTTGGTTGTCACCGTGACCAAGAGGCGGTCCAATTCTGGATTGAAAGTTTTGGTATGTCACGGTGGCAACCTATTTGGTTACCATCGTGACCCCGGCCCATTTGTCTTAAAATTCCAGTTTTTCGTATTTTGTTTTTCACTCACCTGCACATCTCACTCTCAAAAACTATTTCGCTTCATCTGCTATTTCAAACTTCCAATCTTTCTTTTAGGCTTCGATTTCTGCCAACCTACAACAAGTAAGTAATTTTACTCTTTCTTTTTCTTTCTATTTTTGCATTTATTTTCTTTTCGTGTTGTTCTTTTCCCTGTTCTTGTTTTCTACCATAGCGGTATGGTAGAAGTCTCCATATTTCTCACCACTTAGAATTTACTTCTGTTTATGCTCTGAATTTATGTTGGGGGTGTACTCAATTCATATCTTCATTCTCAATTTCAATCTCTGATGTTGAATCCATGAACGAGTTTGGGTTGGGATGTTAGGGCAGTTGGCTGTGTGCATGATTTAAGTTGACATTTTTCTTCAAATTCTTGGATAAGAATGGAAATTGCTAGGTTTTAGTTGGTTGCTCTGTATTGTAATGCCTTGTTTTGAAATTGTGGGTTGTTAGTATGATCTATGGGCTTCAATTTAGTCAGTTAACTATCTGCATACCAGGTGTTTGACTAAATATCTGAATGAATGGTTTTCCTGTTTTTTCCAATTCCTGCCAATTTGAAATGCCAAGATTCTTTCGCAATAATGTTCAAATGAGTTTGTTGTTCTCATTTATCATTTTTGCCTTTTGACAGTAGCTAAAATTCTCTTAACCCTCTATTGAGTTTTTCTACTAGTGATTCTGGGTTTAACACTGAATTTGCTCATCATTTTTGCTGAATTGTGCTTTTGTCATTTGCATTCTTCTTGCATTATTGCATCTTTTATGTTATTCATTTGGAATTGAGAGATTGTTTAACAAGTTAGCAGGAGCTTGACATTATGCTTTATTTTAAAATCCATTGCTGTTGATGCCCATCACATGCTATTGAATTTGGTTTTTCCATGTTGTGCAATGGCTCCTAAGCGCAAAAGCTCTGCTCTTGCTTCCAGCTCCATCAGCCCACCCCCGAGCCAACAATCGGTGGATATTTCGAAGGTCCCTAAGTGGGTACCGGGACCAAAGAAAGATGTATATGCTTTGTTCTCTAAGTGCTCCTATGTCCCGACGACATATTTGGATTTTGATCTATTGCAGAAGCTCGGTATCAGATATCAAATTCAACATTTAATAGCCAACATCGGTTGGGAGAGGGTTTTCTCAACCCAGGAGAAGGTATATCCGCAATTGACACGAGATTTTGCGTCGACCGTCACCTGTCGATCGGGATGCGACCTTGCCCGAGACCCAGGTACGGTGTCTTTTTGGTTGGATGGGACATCTTATAATCTTACTTTTCATCAATTTTTCGAATGTCTTGGTTTTCCACACCTTGTACCCGACTGTTTTGAGGATTACGATAAGGATGCTGCTTGGGCCACTATTCGAGACACGGCGACAGCTACCACGTATGTCTCGGGCAAGACGAAATCCCACCATTTGCACGACCATGTTCTGCGCATCATCCATAGATTTTTCTCACTTTCTCTCCTTAGCCATGTCGATTCGACGGGTCAGGTAAACTTACCCGAAGCTTTGTTTCTTGCTTGCATGGTTTGGGGTGTTAGAATAAATGGCACTACTCATTTTTCGCATAAATTGGAAGAGATGCAATGGCATCCAAAGAAAGTGAAAAAAATAGCACTGGGGGGATTCGTCACAATGATAGCCAAGCGGGTTAACCATCCGTTGGGCAAGTACAAGGTTTTATCTTCCATTCCTGTAATTGATGATAAAATGCTAAGGAATATGAAAGTCATAGTAAAAGATCCAACAACAGCGGATGGTTATCGGTTGTCAACCCATGAGGAGTATTTACACGGAGTTGAGCGGGGTTTAGGCGGTTTACCTCATGAGCATGAGGACGACCCTGAGGCACCGGTCCCTCTTGTACAAGAGCCCCAGCAATTTGCCACAGCCCAGTATGATGCCATCATGGAGCGAATGGACACCATTTTCGCCTCTCAAGCTGAGCTCCAGTCTCAGATGGATCAGGTGCTGTTGGGCTTGTCATCTTTGGCTGTGAGGTTTGATGCACAATTTCCACCACCACCACCAGATCAGTGATCAGGGAGACTTCTTATCTTTTGTTTATTTTATTTTTATTTTTCTTCTTGATATGTAATATTATTACTTGCTGGGGACAACAAGTTTTTGTGTGGGGGGTAGGAGAAATTAACTTCATATATATATGTAATTAACAGCCGTTGATGTATGATGCATGTTTATTTCTGTTTTAGTTTCTTCGTACTTTATTGTCGTTGCCTAAATATCTTTATCTCAGCTTGGCTTAACCTCAGTTATTCCTGTTGTGAATGTTTTGAACTTTAATTGGAGAATAGTCTATCTTAAAAACTGATCTTGGCAAATGAGTAGTTGGAAGTTTTAGAAGCAAATTGAATCTCAATCAGTCATATATCTTGTGATTTCCAATCTTTTATGCACTATAGGCTTGTTTGTAAAAATTTGAAAAATCCAGTGCGTAAGAGTTTTTGAGTGAAGGAATTTTAGGATGGTTAGAACCTTCCTCATCACCCTTCGAAACATGATAACAACTTAAATAAGTTTAGGAAATGATTAAGGCAATTTGTTTCTTTGATAACCACTTTTAAATAGCTTTAGACCTACCTGTTTATGTTATTTCCATTGCTAGCCTAGTTGAGCCAATTTGGTATGCTAAAAGCGTACTACGCAATTTTCTTGTTACACTCTTAATTTACCATTGAGCCTAAATATAACACCCCCTAACCACCTGTAGAGATTTACTAAGGTGACTATGGAGTGTTACAACACAAACACATGCGCATCAAATAGTTTTTTTCAAACAAAGTTCAGGATTAATAAAATTTCTTTAACATACAATACTAGATTACGTTTCGAAAATCCAAACATTAAATTTCATATCATTCATAGTCTTATATCAGTTGTGACTTTACAAAATACAACATCTTTATTACAAACACTTCAGTTCTTATGCACATATCAATTATATTTACACATCTTATAATATTACAAAATAGCCTACTATTGCAGCGGTTCCTAACGTGTTGGCCGTTGGCAATGCTGGACTGTCTTCCAAATACTATCTTCAAATACCTACATGGACAAAACATCCATGCTAAGCGATAATCGCTTAGTGGGGAACGACAAAAGATGGATAAACACTCATAGTGATTACTAATATTAATCACATACCCTAGCAATATACACATATACATATAGCTCATTTTAACATCATCAATAGTACACCCATCAGGAATTACTCATAAGTAACCATCCAAGTTCCCACACAAATATTTGTTTGCTTAATATGGTATTTACTCAGTTGTTCATTTGGGATTCTATAAGTCTTAATATTACTAGAATCGCATACTTATATACAACTTTATAATTACCTATGAGTATACATATAAATATGAACATATGTACATCAAATAGCCATTAGCACTCACCAATGTGAGAACACCTTCAGCATGTTACAAATACAAACTCAAACAATGCATACCTTTATTCAATTTCCAATAGTACCACATATACATACATATACATATACATTAATTAATGTAAAGCTTACCGTTATTTACTTGTGATTCGACATAGCATTCAAGATACAACATATTATACTCATAATGCATTAACTTACATTATACAATATCAATTATCAACACCAACACCCATTTAATACAAATCCGCATCAATTACAATCACAAACTATATAGTACATGACATTTATAGCAGGTTAAGGTACATAACAACTTGCATGCAGATTATTCATATACTCTTATGTCAATAAGCATATTGCATTGCTTAAATCAATGGGTATGCACTTAATCATATTTTGGCATTCTCTTAATGTTATTTCAGCAATTTATAGCTTGATTTATACAAATATTCATGCTCATACACATATATTCTTCCTAATGAGTCATACCCATATAACTGTATCGCATGACAATTATAACATATCACATTCACATTCTCACTAACATAATACTCAGCTCATGGTCACAATATCATTATTATTGTTATTATTATAAGCTTCGCCTGCAACTCAAGACGCGGATAACGGGTATCGCATCGGTACCTCCTAGTTACCCAGAATCTCATCGAGATCACTTTTACACATTAGTACCTTCTGGTACTTTTCATCATTCCACATATAACAGAATCCAGTAAGGATATTCGCATTCTGAATCATTCCACATATAACAGAATCCAGTAAGGATATTCGCATTCTGAATCATTCCACATATAACAGAATCCAGTAAGGATATTCGCATTCTGATTCCCATGGAATCAGACACATTTAACGCATGGGGCTGCAGCACTTGACCCTATAGGCATGCCTAACTATCCTCTACTTGACTCGCAGGCTTAAGTTGTTAAACAAATTATTCAGTTCACTTTGATCACTTTTCACATCACATACGTAGATAGGCCATATCACATATGTTGTTGGCCAACATCACATTCGCTTTAGCACATAGCTATTCACTTCACTTGCATACTCATTGTGTTTCCAAACTCATTCTTTCATAGTTGATAATCACATGTTTAATCACATTCGAGAATCATCATGTTTGTATGCGAATATACATCACTTAATACACACATAATACATAGGGTAGGCCACTTCATAATTCACTATCATGGTTAACATATTCGCATGGTATAACTCATTCATATAGTCATATGAAATAGCTCATAACGCATAATAGCTCACACATGTTTGTAAGCATACAATCATGTTCACATTCCTCTCCAAAGTACACATTCATGTAATTCATAATCACCTCATAAGCTGAAAGCACTTGATCACATTCATCATTCTCATAATATACAATCACTCATTTATCCGCATAAACCAATATAACATCCTTAAATATCTTGCATAATAATTCATTCTAATGGCACTTTACATTCTCATAACAAGACTCCTTCTCACGTTAAAATCCAAGCACATAGGTTATTTATCGCATATGTAATTATTTTACTTTATGATGCAATCAAGCTTAGTTAGGCTAATCATGCATCTCTAATTCACATAGTAACATATTCGCATGATCATCTCAATTATATGCTTCTATACTTCATTTATCATATTCGAACCCATGGTTTTTCATCCTTAATTATCCCCTTTCACATACTTAGTTCATCACCCTTAGAACACTTAAAGCTCATACATATTTATATACATTAGCATTCATAGTTTATCATGCTTAAGATGCTCATTTTATAATGATAAACATGGATTGGACAAGCTATGGGAACTCGTAGTGAAGTTCGGGTGCATTTCGGAAAGAAAAACACCCTAAATAGACAAAACAGAGAGGGGTCACGGTGGCAATGAATTGGTTGTGACCGTGAGGTCCATAAATAGGCATTCTGCCCTCTATAAACATATGTCATGGTGGCAATGAATTTCATTGTGACCGTGACATACCAAAATAAGCAAAACAGAAGCTAAACTTCAGGACTGCTTCGCACCACAGTTTTGTACAGCCCAAGCGGATGTCTTAAACTCAGTTTTAGGCAAGAGTCTCTTCTTAACATTTATTCATATATGTCTTATCTTTCAAATGGGACAAGTTTCAGGTAAATTGGATTTGTAAAACATCAGTTATGAATTAAACAATACAAACTGTCCCAGCGAGCCTACCAAGGTAGAGACACGTCTGTTTTTGCAATTTTTAGGTTTCTTAGAACCAGAATTAGCTCATAGTCATTTATGTGAATTTTGTAGTTATGGGAGTCATGGTTCAAATGGCGCAACAATAACTTAATTTGGAGTTCTAAAACTCTAGTTATGACCAAAATACTACACGGAGGTCTGGTGACATATAAACAGAATTTTTCCCTAACTAGGGTTTATACTTTAATTAAGCACATAGCAATTCAATCATCAGTTCCAACACAAATCAACCATATATTCCAACTATATCATCTTTCAATTGTCACATGATAAACTAATTTACACATATATAACAAAGGTTAGTTCCCAAACCTCTCTATCCTTAGCTCCTCTTAAGCTCACATGGCACTTTTATCATCAATCCTCTTCTTTTCATTTTTTCCTTTCTCGTGACCACCAATACCCATATTTCCAGAAATAGAGAACAAGGATCAGAATCTCATTCTCAAGCAAAAAGCAAGAAAGATGAGGATAGGTGATTTTCAGGTAGAATATAACTCACCTTCTAAGATGCAGAAACACACACACACGCATGCACTCCTCTAGACCTTTTTAATACAGCAGAACTTCCACCCAATACACCAAGAGGACAATGGAGAAAGGAGTAGTAGAAGAACATAGAAATCTTTGAGAGAAAACTGAAAGGAAACGTATGAGAGAGATAGCAAGCAGAAAATGAAAGACAGAGGAATATGGAAATAAAAGCTGCCGCCCCTTGCAACCAATGCATGCCAATCCACCTCTTTTCCCTCCAATGCATGCCATTCCCACTTGTCACATTCTCTCTCCCTCATGCATAATACTAGGTGGAATTTACAGCAATGGATCATGGGCTCTACTACAAATCTGTCCCACTAATGGACTTTAAGCCTTAAGCCCAAAAACCCATCTAATTTAGATTAAGCCCACAGCCTCCTTAGTCCAAATTGAGCCCATTCATAAATCTGATTTCTCAAGTCCATTACTTTAGTCACTTAAATAATTTTATTTATGCAATTGGGTCCTCAATTCTTAATTACTCTTAAATCCAAATTAGCAAACTCACTATTAAATTCAAGTGATTACCCTCATCAGCCAACATATTACTAGGGTAGTTTTCGGGGCGTTACACTAAATGCCTTTGCCTACCCTTTTCTAAGAATTGGCCACTCTAGGATTGGGTTGGAATATCATTGGAAGTTGAATAAGGATATCTATTGTTGAAAGAGTGGAAGTGTGAGAAGAATTGTTGAATTTTGTGGGTGTTATTTAGTATGGTGTTAAACTTTCCCTTATTAGAAAAAAAAATGGGTATAAGAAAATCTAGACTTTGGGTACCCCAGTTGAAATATATATATATATATATATATATATATATATATATATATATATATATATATATATATATATATATATATATATATATATATATATATATGTAAATGAAAAATGAAAGTTTAATGAGTTTTGTTGTTTTTAGTTAATTTTGATGTATTGAATATAGAAAAATTCAAGTGTAGGGTACCTTTGAGTAGAAGAATACATACTCATAATTACGGATAATTGGGTTTAAAAGTGAATTAAAAAGGAAAGTTCATCACCTTGTTGTTTTGAGTTTGATGTATTTTATGTATGGGGAAGTTTAGACAACATTGGAAATTATGGGTGAATTGAAGGTAGGTCATGGACAATCTTGTTCAGTTTTGGGTAGTTGAAATTTTAGGTAGAGTGGCTAATTCTTAGTTTGAATTCTTTAACTTTTCTTGTTAGCCAATACCTTAACCTAACATTACAACCCTGGAATAAGTCCTTCTGATCCTGTTCTTAATTTGAGTTGTTTAAGTGGAGATGACCCTTGTGGTTCTGGTGCTAAAGGAGAGGCATATGATTATCCTGAGTTTTAAGTGTGAAACCTGTATGCAAATTCATTTGCATATTTAATTTCTTTGCTCAATTGCTGGAATGTATTGGTTATTTTGTTTTGAAAAGAGAAAATTGGTTTTGAGCCTAGCACACACACATGTGAAATTATTTGATATAAATTGATTTGAGGATTTGTAACTAAGACCCTTCTACTTGGTGCTATGATTGTTGTTAAGTTTTCGTATTCTGAGTTATAGTTTGAAATTTCAGGAATGTGGATAGTTCATTTACTCAAGGACGAGTAAAGTCTAAGTGTGGAGTATTTTGATAACTTCAATATAGTATTTAGTTTTGATAGTATTTTTTATATGATTTTTGGGTATTTAGTTGTGTTTAATGTCATGTTATGTTTCTTTTATGTTAATTTTGTTAATCTTAGCCAAATTGGAATTTTGATGCATTTTAGATAACTAATTGATTAAAGTTTTGTGCCTTTGTAGATTTTGCTCAAGGGGTCACGGTCACAATGAATTGGTTGTGACCGTGACATAAGAAGAATTGCAAACAGTAGCTGAAATCACATGGGTCACGGTCACAATGAAATTGGTTGTGACCGTGACATAGCAAACGTTTGGACAAAATGCAAGTATAAAGCATGTCACGGTGGCAATCTATTTCATTATCACCGTGACATGAAAATCATTAAGGCAGAATCAGAGCAGCACGTACCTCACGGTGACAACAAAGTTCATTGTCACCGTGACATAATTTTTTTTTCTGGGCAGAAGCGAAACTTTGAAGACCTCACGGTGACAATGAAAGTCATCGTCACTGGGACCCCTCTCCTGTGCGCAAAGGCAATTTAGTGATCTCGACACCTCACGGTGACAATGAATTTCATTGTCACCGTGACCCCTCTGGAACTATAAAAATGCACTTTTCTGTTTGGCTAGGGTTCCGAACTTTTTAGTTTGTTTTTGATTTTAGTTTTGGCGGCTGAGATTTTCTGAATTATTCTTTTGTTCTAAACTTTAGTTTTCAATCTTGTCTTGAGTTTTCAATTAGAAATTGAGAGTAATTTTCATTAGACACATAGTTTAATTTCCAGAGATTGTTATTTTTAGTTTTCCAGAATTTTAGTTTAATTCTCCATTGAAGATCTAAAGAAGAAGATCGAAGAACGTGGGATTCAACCGGGATTTCCACCTCAATGAATTTCTGGGTTTATTCTTTCCTTTATTCTTTTGATTTTGTAATGGATCGTGAGTAGTCTTTTAGTTGTTTGGGGGATCTCTGAATCCCCTATCCTTGATGTGAATTCTGAACATATTTTGATATTCGATATATGAATGAAGGGTTTATTTCACTAGTTATTATTGTCAAATCATGAGATGTATATTTTCAAGTTAATTTCCTGTTTTGATGAATGATTTAATTCATGTATCTTAATTGGTTATTGAATTGTATGATTGAATGTCATGATTAATTATCTTCAGATTTTCTGTCATGTTTGCTGTATCATTTGGACTGCTCCGGAAAGGGAATCCATATGTGCAGGTTTTCATGGTTTAAGATTGGAGTGAGGAGTGAAATAATTAGGTTTTGGGTTGTTTGGCTCCGGAATGGGAAAGCAAATCAATCTTAGGATTTTAGACCCGTGCTTAGGCTAGTTGTATGGCTTGCTCCGGAATGGGACGTCATGTAATTAGAGTAGCTTGCTCCGGAATGGGATGCTTGGGTTAAGAGGGTTATCCCGATTTCGTTCATATATGTTTTCTTTATGTGTTTTGATTCATATTTGGGTATGGGGTGGATGAGTGAACCTGAGCAACGCTTGTCTATTTTGAATTCTTATATTGTTATTTTTCCATCATTTTATTTCTTGCAATTATTGCTGTCAATTTAATTTGATTAATTTTGTTTGTTTATTTTTGTTACTTAAATTCTTTATTTTTAATCAATAGTTAACTCAATCAATTCAACCAACTGGGAATTTTTTAGCATACATTTAAATGTCATAACTTGCATACTCAGTCCCTTGGGTACGATAACTCGGAGTCTTGAAAATACTCCACTATATTACTTGCCGATTCAGTACACTTGCTGAGGTCGCGTCAAGCTTTCTTTACTTTTGCAATTGTTTATAATTTTACTTAATGCTTTCAGTTAACTGGCCATTGATTAATTAATTTATTTTCTTTAAGATTAGTACGGGGAGGAAAATTTTAAGATTGGATTTGAATTGTAAACAACACAAGAACATAGTTTGAATGGAAATAATATAACTTGACTTGTGGGAATTTATTGAAAATAATCATAATTGTAAATTCATTCATTAATATCTATTATAAAAGGTTAATAGGAATTAGTGAATAAGTCTAGCATAGCTTGGGAAAGCATGTTAAACATGTAACAACCCAAAAAGGCCCTAGTCGGAAATTGCGTGCCAAGTCAAAAAATTAAGGGTAATTTGGTAATTGGTGCAAGAGAAATTTGGATAATAAGGATTTATTGCAAAGAAATTAATTAAATAAGTTAAATGGAGGAATTATATGGTGTGTTTGTGGTGTAGTGATGTGGGGTACTTGTGGTGGTTTAATCTAGTGGATTGTGTGTGTGGTGCCTTGGATGTAATTATGTTAAGAGATTATATTGTGTGGGTTGTGTTTGGTGCCAAGGGCAAGTTAGTCAAAGTGGGTTTTGTTGGTCCTTTAGGAAGGTGCCATGCGGCATGGGTAGGTGAGGGTAATTAATGTGAAGTGAGGGAAGGAGTGAGGAAAGGAAGAAAGCAGATTTTTCTTCTCTCTCACGTTTCCTCCTCTCCTCCTTCCTCTTCTTTACTTCTTCTTGCTCTATCTTGCTTGTTGCCAACGTGGATCTTCAAGTGGTAGTGGGTTTCTGAGTTTTGAAGCTGGTTTTGAAGGTAAGTGCTTGGATTTCTTGAGTTTTATCTTGGGTTCTTCTTCTCCTTCATCAATTCTGGTTTTGGATGTGTAAGGCATGGCTTAACTTGAGTGTGTTCTTGGCTGGGTTTTTGTGCAAGAATCTGAAGAACGTAGAAAGAGTAAAGGGAAAGAGAAAGTGGGGGTTTGAAAGAGAAGATTGAAGCTTCAATCCAGGTTTGGGAGCCATGTTTATTGTGTTTAAGTTTGGGAGTTCTATTCTTAAATGAGTTTGGTTGGACGATTTTGCCCTAATTCTCATTTGGATTGTGTTTATGTTTGTCTTTTTAATTCTGAAATTAATTGAGTGATTTGCTTGGGTAAATGCATGTGTTGTTAGAGTGAGGAATCTGGGTTCAAATGCTAGTGCTAGATGGATGATTATATGTGTTATTGAGAAATTTGAGCATGATATGTGAATGAATTCTGGGTTTGACTATGATGCTGTTAATTTTGGTATAGTGTTTGATTAATGTGTTAATTGTGTTTTGAGCATGTTTTGGAAGCTTGGGAGGTAAGAATTTACATGTGTTTGCATGTCAAATGATTTTGGGACAAATGAGTTTTGTTTTGGTTTGCTGTGAACTGCTGGTTTTGGCCTTTGAAGTGGAAAACACGATGCTGTCGCGAGCGCGATAGAATCGCGTTGTCCACTCCGTGCGCCGAGTCGTGATGATGGCTGTTCCTATGAGTGGGAAGTCACGAGTCGTGATCAAGCATCATGACTCGTGACCTCTCTCCCTTGTGAGGGAGTCCCGTCACGAGTCGTGAGGGGAGATCACGACTCGTGACTCCCTTCTCTCGCGAGGCTGGGGAGAGCTGAGCCTCGTCACGAGTCGTGAGCAAGCATCACGACTCGTGACCCTTCTCTCTGTTGGGCATGAATCGGCTTCGTCACGAGTCACAACTGCATGTACGACTCGCGACTGGGCTTTTTCCCCTTGGCTACTGTCGCGAGCGCGACACAAGTCGTGATCGCGACAGTGAGCCGTTTTTCCTGCTGTTTTGCCCTATTTTGCCTATTTGTCTTCTTCTTTCTATTTCGCATGGCTTTTCACACTGTGTAAGTTATGTAGTGTATTAATGTTGTTGACTCGTGTTAATAATTAATGGCATTGTCTAGTGTTAAGTGTTTAGAATAAGTGTCTTGAGCCTGAAGTGTCAAGGTAGTGGATAATTAAGCATGCTTAAGAAGGGTTAGTGAGTGCAGCTGCCTGTGTTGCCCCCGTTTGGGTCATTCGGCCGACCTCCGAGATGGTCATTCTCTGCATAGTGATAAACTGTTTTGAGACTCCGGTCTCCCGCGCTACCTTCGGGTATAAAAACTATTTTGAGGTTTCGGTCTCCCGTGTCGTGTTCCCGTATCCTCCACCATTGAAATTCAGGCTATTGTTTGAAGTGTTTGGTATTTGTTTAGTGTAGTGTTATGAGTTTTGTGTGATTCTAGTCAGTGTAATTGCTTTGTGCTTTCTATTATCTATTCTGATTTGATATAGTGATTCTCGATTTATTTATCTCTGTTCTCTGTTACTTAGTGAATTCTGTATATTGATGCATGTTTACTTTTGAGTATTAATGCATGATATATTGCATAGTGTTCTGTTGTTTGTTTCCTCCCCACTAAGCGTTATCGCTTAGCATGGGTTCTTTTCCCGTGTAGGTGGCATGGTTTTGAGTTCCAGTTCGAGTTTCGAGTCGCGCATCTGCAGGCTGGCCAATAGGAGTAGAGTTATTTATTTTGTCTCCTCCTGTAATTCTTTTTTGTATATGTATTATTTTTGTAAAGGATTTAAGATGTAATATTTTGGGATATTGTATATAACTCTATATTTTTATTATATATGATATGATGTATGTTTTTCTATTATTATGGTTAGTGAATGCTTCCGCTGTATGTTTGTCGTGTCGTGAGTGAGCGTCGGGTAGCGCGCCCGCTGGCGCCCTTCCAACGGGGGCAGCGATGGGGGTGTTACAAAACATCTTAGGATTATTCTTTCATTGTTTAAGTAATTAAATTTGATTGCTAATAGTTATAATTGAAAAAGGTAGATTTAAGTGAACTCAAAGATACCTTTACTTCTCATCTATTGATTTTTTTCAATCTCTCAATTGTTTGTGTGATTTTATTTTTACAATTATTATTTAGTTTAATCAATTAAGTTTTGCTTGACTAAATAATATAAAATTGTTATAATTTTGGTACTTAGTCTTCAGTTCTTGTGGGAACAGTAACTCACTCACTCTTTAATACTTGAATTGATTTCGTATACTTGCGAAAATAACCAATAACCCCTAACAAGCAATGTTGCTAGAAACACAAATAATTGTGAAAAATACATGTATAGAAAAATCGCCACAGATATCGAATACTTGATAAGAAAATTTCGGCTCCTAATGCACTAGAAGATTAGCTCCTCACTTGCAAGTTAAGAATTCAAAGAAATTGTGGAGAAAATACTCATGTATTAATATTCATCAGTAATTATCTCAAGGTTTTACATGAGTAAGGCAAAGAAGAAAATACACAAAGTTAAATGCATGTTTGACTAAAACTAAAAGGCCAAAAGAGGACCTTAAACATGTTTATACAAAAGCCAAACAAAGCCCTGAAGAAACACATATAAAATGACTAGAAAGTAATTGAATTTTGATAGTTAACACAACAACCACCATTGTGGGTATGGGTGCCACAACGTAGAGCAATCAATTATATAGAATAAAAATGCTAATTAGTAGGCCCACGAGTGTGGGTGGTTGGAAATGCCATGGGCATGACATGGTTTTGTTTCTTCAATCTGGAAAATGCTTAAGTGCTACAAGCATGGTGCTATTGCCACGAGCGAGGGGACATGATACCGTAGGCGTAGTATTCTCCTGCTTCTTTCGTTGACTTGTTGTGGTGATGCCATAGGCGTGTTATGCTTTTGGAACTTTACCTTTTCCTAGAATGTTGCTTGCCATAGGTGTGGGGCAATAGGCCACAACTATGGGGGCCCTTTTCACCCTTAAATGGAAGGCAATTCAGTAGCTTTTCTCCTCCACTCGAAGTGCCCAATCATCTAAGATCATTCCATTAGCCACGAACTTGTTGTTGTGCTCCAAAAGAGCCATCTTCACCCTCTTGGCTTGGTTTTTTATAATGGGTCCAACCAGAAGTATCAACTGGGACTTGGTGTGTCGGACCTTGCTGACATTAGTCCCCCATTCTTTGAAAAGATTTATCCTTAAATTTGCATTCATGTTAAATGGAGATAATTTAGACACGTTATAGGTAGTAGACACATTATACTCACCAGGTAAGTTGATCTTGTAGGCATTGTTGTTGATCTGCTTCATGACTTGAAACGGACTATCTCCTCTTGGATCAAGCTTGGATTTCCTTTAGTTAGGTAATCGTTCCTTTCTCATATGCACCCAAACTCAATCTCCAGGATTGAAGGTAACTTACTTCCTCATACACTTTCTTATTTTTTATTTAATTGTTCATGTTATTATTATTATCATTACTTTTGTTCATATATTATTATTAGTATTATCATTTAACATGTTTTAGCATTATTGGCTTATTTTATTTTCATTTTATTCTTGCATATTTAATTTGATTCATCATCTTCTTTGATGTTATTGTATTATTATTATTATTGTTGTTGTTGTTATTGTTATGGTGACTATTATTATTATTATTATTATTATTATTATTATTATTATTATTATTACTACTACTACTACTACTACTACTACTATCATTATCATTATTTTTATTAGCCTTGTTTATTATTATAATTTGTTATTGTTATCACTATTATTATTATTATCATTATTTTTATCATTTATGCTTTTTATGCATGTTGAATTTTATTTTTATTGTTATTTATGTTTTCATGCATGCTGAATTTTATTGTTATTATTATTTATATTTTCATGCATTTTAAATTTTATTGTTATTATTCATGTTTTTTATGCATGTTAAATGTTAATATGTTAAGTTATTTATTTTATTATGTCATTTAATTGGTTTGTTATACAATATGCATGTTGTTTTATTTATTTTAATTCATTTTTACATGTTATATATTTAAATTCATTTCTTATTTATTAACATCATCTTTATTTGCGTTTTTATTTCAATACTCATTTTTCATGTGTGAGTTTTTTCCAATGGCAACTAGGAGCCCATGGAGATTTGAAGATACCATTTGGGAGTTAATTTGTCATTTTTATTGTTTTTCATTATTTTGGGTTTATTTATTTTATCCTGTAATTTTTAATAAAATTATTTATGCACGTTTAAAAAGAAAATCACAAAAATATTTATATTAATTAACTTGGAACTTTTTCTAATAAAGATGGGACCAATATCCTAATTTTTTTCATACCCAAATAAACCATCACCTTTAGCACCCTTTTTTAAAGTATGCATGCGAGGACCAATGTCCTCATCCTTAATAAATAACCCGTTTTATGTATGATGTGTATTTTATTTACAATGGGGGTTGTATTCCGCTCCTAGTTTTGTTGTCATTTATTTTCATACGCTTCATTTTAATTATTCTCTTATTTATCGCTTTCCTTGAATGACCAACCATGCGCTTTAATTAAATTGCACTAAATTGAATGAGAAATGGGATGAAACAATAAATTCAAAACTCAATTATAAACTTAACCAAGGTATGAATAAATGGGAAGTCCCAAACCTTCTCTGGTCTTTGGGCTCAATGAGGCGAGAGGGCCACCACAATGTTCTATTGGGGTGGGGCCTCCAAGATACCTCTTGTATCCCGAGAAAGGACCAACTTGAATAGTCCTAGGCTCCATGAGGCGAGAGGATCATCCTAATGTTCTATTGGGATGGGGCCTCCAAGACCCCTCTGGCTTGCCCAAAATGAACATAGCAGTGCTGTCTTAGGCTCACTGAGGCTAGACAACCTTTTCTAATGTTCTATTGGGTGGTGACTCCAAGAAACCTCCTTGTTGCCCAAAATAAACGCACTTGTAATCTCTTATAAGTTTTATATCCTTCTTTCGATCGCCCTAAAAGCGGGCATTCGGGGCGACCCAGGGTTCGGCGCGCGCCACACTGTGGAAGAATGTATAACACAATTATATGCAAACTCAATAAATGGCAAACAATCCTTTGAAGTATACAAATTCTTCCCAATGATAGGATGTAACATGGTTCCTAAGGTCTTATTAACTACCTCAATTTGTCCGTCAATTTGTGGGTGACATGTAATAGAAAACATAAGTTCAATACCCAATTTTTCCCATAACACTGTCCTAAAGTTATTTAGGAACTTAATGTCTATATTTGATATGATGGTTCTTGGCACACCATAAAGCCGAACCACTTCTTTAAAGAAAACATCAACAATATTTGTTGTATCATCAGTTTTGTGGCAAGCAATAAAATGAGACATTTATTTAAATCGATCCAACATAACAAAAATGATATCTCTACCCTTCCTAGTCCTAGGTAACCTAACACAAAGTCCATAGATATGTCAATTCGAGGTTTAGTTGGCATAGGTAGGGGTGTATACAACACATGAGGCATAAACTTATACTTAACTTGCTTACATGTAATGCACCTAGCACAAACTCTCTTAACATCTTTCTAAATACCCTAAGTTATGGCACCCAAATTTAGAATAACCTAATGATGAAAAGTCTTTTGTATTAGAGAAAAGGCTTTTCCTAGTTCAAGAGACTTTGAGTCAAAAGATAATAATAAATTCAATAAAACAAGTTTCAGAACCCCTTTTTTTATCCTTCACTTGCGGTCCATTTTAGTTTTAGTTTTTATTATATTTAATTTATTTATTTCTTTGCTTTTTGTATTGTTCATAATCTCCATGGATTCCAATAATCGAGTTTAATTTGTAGGAATTAATTGTTTGATCCGTTGAATTTGGTGTTACCTTGTGCGGGTTATTTGAAATTCAATATTTATTTACATCACTTTATTTACTTTATTGCAATTTAAATTTTTGCACTTTAAATTCCACATTTACTTTCAATTATTTATTTTATTTTGTAATTTAATTTATTATCATTTATATTTTCTGTGTTTTTTTTCTGTTTGTATTTGTTTTGGTACCTAAGGTAGAATCTAATCCATGGGCATGGAGAATATTTCCATGACTGTAGATCCTTTATATACCAAGTCGTTCTTCTACCTCCACAATCGTGTTTTTGACTCATCCCATTGTCCACACCCGTGGAAATTTTAGGCTTGCAAGCACACCCATGGAAGGCTTCCAGTAAGCATGTTTCCTGTCCTTTTAATTTATTTGCTCTACATTTTTAATTCCAAATTTCCTTTTTGTAGAATATGTGTTTTTAGTAATATAAATTATGTATTTTGATACATAAAATATAAATAGATTTAATTTGCAAGATAATATCCTTCTTTGAAATAAGATAAAATCTAATCTTTAGGTTCTAGAAATAAAAATCACATCTTATCATTTTTATATTTGAATATCTTTAAATAAACTATATTTTCATCTTATCTTTCATTTTAAAATTTAATATTTATCATTGTTATTTATTTATTCTCTAATTAGTTTTGATTTATTACTTTTCTAATTTGAATATTTACTAACTTAGTTACTTGTTTACTTGTAATTGTTCATATCTGTTAAGAAATCAACACAGGATGTAACATAATCATAAATATGGTACCTACCTCTTATAGTGTAGAAACTTGGCGGACGAGTTTACAATGATCCCTTCTGTGTTACTGGCCCGGCTCTTACCCACATGCGGGATAACAGTAACTAAATTACAGTTTAAATGCCCCTTGAAGATAAAAGAGGGAGAGAGAAAAATCCAGCAGAGTTTCTGTATAGCGAACTCTCTTCTCTATTCTTTATGATTTTCCTTGGCCCTATTTATAGAGCGTCATGCTCTAAAATTGAAAATTCATTTATAAAGGAAATAATTAATAAAAAGGGAAGTTACCCTTTTTATTTGTTCTCAAATAAGTAACATTCCCTAATTAATGGATTTAATATGGAACTGTTTCCATATCGACATTATTTTCTTTTTAATATGGATCACTTTCATATCTGGACAATTTCCTTATTGACATGGATTTCTTTCCACATTAGGAGTCGTGGGCATATCCAGACTCCATCATCTCCCACTCGCACATGATAGAATGATTTCAAGTCAAGATCTCTAATCATACAAGTAGATAGACCGTGTGACCAGCATACATTGAGAGCACTGGTGCTATACACCTTTTAAGGATATATTGCGCCTCAAAAAATGAGATCCTCTTTTCTACGTATGCCTAACCCTAGGTAATTACGCCAGTGGTCATCGAATTTTGGGGCTTATAACCAAATAGTCATAATAAAATAATTTGTAATACAAAAATCATCAAACTTTTATTTTATTTCAATTAAGGTAAAAATGACCGAAAAATTAATTTTTCATCACCGGAGGACCACGCAAATATATCACATCATCAATAATCTTCTAGAATGCACCCAGTCAGCATGTGATATGGCCCTCCTACATGAAGAAATTAACACGTCAGCAAGTACATGCCAGCAAGACTTCTTTTTGGTCTTTTTGTACAGGTTTGCATGACACAAGTACTTGCTGATGTGCCAATTCCTCCATGTAGGCAGGCCACATAGCATCTTGACTGGGCACATTATAAAAGATCACTGATGATGTGGCATGCTTGCGTGGCCTTTCGGTGATGAAAGATTAAATTTTCGATCATTTTTCCTTCAATTGAAATAAAATAAAAGTTTGATGATTTTTGTGTTACAAATTATTTTATTATAACCATTTGGTTATAAGCCCCACAATTTGATGACCACAGATGTAATTAACCCGCCTAACCCTAGATGGCCTTCTCACATTCACTGTTTTAACTTATGATCTTAGAAAATAATTTTTGTGTTCACTATTATATTTCTACTTATAGAAACTACAATAGGCTAGCCGGTGAACCACGAACAAATTAAATGTGATCAAAAGGCTATCTTCCCCTCTTACTATATATCATCCATCATGACTTAGCTCACTTTTCTAGCTAGGTCTGCTAGACCCAAATTATTCCATGACCTCTCAGAGACTCACTAAGCTAGCCATACTGAACCCTACTTCAGGGATAAGTTAAAGGTTCTAAGGGTTGAAACTAAATAGGGTCTCACAATAGGGAAAGTTGAGATCAATATAATAAATTCCCATCCCTTGGTCACAAAAGCACACACGGTATAAAACATGTGTTATGGTGTTTATTCATTCACTTAAAGGAGCACTTCATTCCTTCCTTTAAAGGAGTGCATGTCTCATAAAAATATTTAACATCATATAGAAGCGTAAGGTTATAAAGCACCAAAGCATTTAACTTTAATTTGTTTACTTAAGGACTAATTTTGGCTTTTTAGAAAAAACATGGTAGTTACCTATAACTCACCATGGGATTACACTCAATCCTTATTTGGATCTCAATCCAAAGCATACAACCTTATGTATGTCTTTATCTCGCACCTTAACAAGACTAATCTTGTAATTTCTGCAAGATGGCATTTTTATTTTGAACAGGCTCTCGAGCATTCTCATATGTTTAAAAATCACCTCATCTTAGTCTTTGCCAACTCATTGACAAAACTATGATAAACACCCTTGTGAGTGGGCTGCTTCTTTATTCGACATGCTCAATCTCATATAAATAACAGTAAATGTTTACGCATAAACATTCACACTCATGTATTACCAACAATGAACTTGGTTATTATTCATAAATAATAATGTTAAGGGATTACATAAAATATAACAGTACCAATTAAATTCTATGCAAACCTCGATATTTAATATGTCTCTCATCTCATTACAGGTTTTCTCAATGGATCTGCATGCGTAAAAATGTATTGTAAGTTCATTTCTCCTTGTCCAATACTATCTCTCGTGTATTGATACTTAATGTCGATATGCTTTGCTATAAGCTGTCAATGACTGACTATCACTATAGACCATCACTAGTTCCTCTGAGGTAGTTACTCTTAAATGGCTCACCATTTTAGCCAAACTATCTCTTATACTGCAGCTGAGGAAGAAACAAATTTAGATATCATTATTGATAAGGCTATATAGGTTTGTTTCTTGCTACTCCATGAAATAGCACTCTTGCTAAGCAAGATTATTAAACTTGAAGTGGATTTTCTCTTATCCACATCTCCTACCCAATCAACATCTATTTATCCTCTCAATTGCAGATCCTTGCCTTTATAATAGAGAGAATAGTCCGCTGTACCTTTGAGGTATCTAAGTTTCCTTTTAACTGCCTTTCAATATGCTTTGCCTTGGTTAGATTCATATCTACTTACCATGCCCACTCATAGCATATATTAGGTCTTGTACACAACATTGCATACATAAGACTACCCATGACACTAGCATATGGAATGTTCCTCATATGTTCCATTTCTTCTAGCATCTTAGGACACATATCTTTGCGAAGAAACTGATTCTAGGCAATGGGGTTATCAATGGGTTTTGCAGTTTTGCATATTAAATTGTTCAAGGACTTTGTTGATCTATTTCTCTTGAGAAAAAGACAACAACCTTCTCGAACGATCTCTTGAAATCTTAACTTCAAGAAAGTAATATGCTAGACCCATATATTTCATCTCAAAGTTGGACGATTACCAATCTTTGATTTTATTTACGTACCCTTTGTCATTTTCAGCTTTAAGTATGTTATCTACATACAATGTTAAAATGACAGATTTACTTTTAGAGCTTTTACTATAAACACAATGGTTTTCATCAATCATGTTGAACCCATTTGACATGATTGTATCATGAAATATCAAGTTCCATTGTCTCGAAAACTGTTTAGGGCCATATATTGAACTCATCAATCAGCAAACCTTATGTTCACTTCCTTTTTTGATGAAACCTATAGGTTGTTCCATATAGATTTCTTCATCCAATTCTCCATTGAGAAAAGTAGTCTTCACATCCATTTGATGTAGCTCTACGTCCAAACTTGCCACTATGGGCAGAATTAACCTTATGGATGTAAATCTTACAACAGGTGAGAAAGACTCCTCATAGTCAATCCCTTCTTGTTATGTCAACCCCTTAACGACTAGCCGAGCCTTATATATTTTGATACTTCTATCAGCCTTTCGCTTTGTTTTGAGAATCCATTTATTCTCAATTGGTTTGTGTTCTTTCAGAAGATCAACCAGTTCTCAAACATGGTTCAATCTCATGGATGCCATTTATTCTTCCATTGCTTTAATCCATTTTCATTAGATGGGCATGAAAGAGCCTCTTGAATATTTTTAGGCTCTTCCTCATCTTGTGGGGTAACTAAAAGGGCTTTGTTCTAGCCTTCGATCTCAAATCATCGGTGTGGAACATTTTTCCTTTTAGGTTTTTACGATTCTGAATCTTGATAAACATGTCTCACATATTCATCGTAATTCAGAATGCTCCCACTGGGACCATGTTCCATACTCCCACTTAAATCAGGGTCTCAAACATCTGGATCGTTTGGAGGAGGAAGGTCCTTACCTTTTTCCTCTAACTCCTTCCCATTTGGATGGAGTGATCCTAATGGTTCCTCTTCCCAAGTTTCATAGAAAGTGAAATCTTGATTCACTTTGCCCAACTCTGGAAATTCATTCTTTAAGAATATAAAGTCCCGTGATTCAAATTCTATCACAGTGTCATTCTCTTGCTCACGTATGAAAACATATCATTTTGATACTTCAGAATATCTCATATAGATACTTTTTTTACCTTTTGGTCCCATTTTACCAAATTAAAGTATCATGGACGTAAGCAGTACAATCCCAAGGTCGTAAATGGCTTAGGTCAGCTTGTTCACCAGTCCACAACTCATAAGGTGTGGAAGTGATAGATTTTGAGGGCATATGGTTTAGAACATATGTAGCAATAAATAAAACATCTACCCAATAGGAGATTGGCAAATTTACCTCTACGATCATAGATCTAACCATATCTAGGAGAGTATTATTTCTCCTTTTTACAACACCGTTTCGTTGTGGAGTTCTAGGAATAGACAACTGATATTTAATCCCTTTTTCATTACATAAAGCGTTAAATTCATCTAAAAGATATTTCCGACCTCGGTCAGTTCTTAAAACTTTAATCTTTTTGTATAATCGATTCTCAACTAAGTTCATATAAGTCTTAAAGCAACTCAATGCTTCTCACTTGTGAGAAATCAAATAGACATGACCCCAGTATAGTCATCTATAAATGTGATGAAGTGGTAGGCCCCAGGCCTTGCGCTCACATTCATTGGATGACATACGTTAGAATGAACTAACTGCAGTGAAAATTCGGCTCTAGTTCCTTTTTCAAAAGATTTTCTAACTAGTTTTCCTTTTAGGCAATGCTCACACGTAGGCAATTCAACCTTATTTGAATCACCTATTAAACCTACTTTGGCTAACTGGCTCACTCAGTAGTGCCCAATATGGTTTAATTTAGCATGCCATAATTTTACATTGTTCTCATAACTACGTGAAGAAGAAGAAATTAAAGGAAAAATTAGTTTTATCCAAATAGTCATGGTCCACATCCATAACAATAAAATCGTTCAGCATATAAACAGAAGCATAATAAATATGATTTAAGCATAAGTGTACATTGTCATCCTTAAAATGTAAATCAAAACCGAGTTTCAATTAATAAAGCAATAATATAAACTGAATTCCTAACAAAGGCATCTCTATCCCTGTTACATGGTCCGTTGCTCCTGAATATTTTTAGGCATAGTGCATTCTCTTGCATGATGCCTTTTTTGTTGGCAATTGAAATATTTCATTCTTGCAATGTTTACCTTCCTTTTTCCTTTGGATCTTTCATGATTCTGTTTTACCTTTTGCTTTTTAGGCTCTCGAGCTTTTTCCTTATCCTTACTTTTGAAGCTTCTTTACTTGTTCTGATTAGAACTCATTCTATTAGAACAGGATTGTGCCATATGCACTACGGCATTGACCTTTATCGCTGGGATGGTCCCCTTCAAGCTCCAAAGTGACAAGCGACATCCTCAAATGTCTTTATGTTGTCAATATGAGTTAGTTGCATTTTTATATGTTCCCAACTCTTGGGTAAGGAACGGATAACATGTTGGACCTGTTGCTCGTCATTCAACTTATGACCAATCTCACTAAGCTCATTTACCTTTTTCTATTGATGTTTTTGCATCAAATGATTAAACTTCTTCTTATATGTAACAAATTTGATCATTAAAGATTGAAACTTAGTCAGAGACACATAGGGATGATCACGAGGTGGGGAATACCCGACCCCGATGGCAACTCGACCCGAACAGGGCGGGCAATCCCCAAGTTTTTCCCCCACGGGGACGGGAGGGACGGGAAAAAACTTCCCATCTTTGAATTCTGGGTGGGGATGGGGAATGGGGTATCCGACCTGCGGGGATCCTCAACCTGAAAAAATTAGCATTATATATATATATATATATACTAAATTTATTTTATTCATTTTCAATTTTCCCCTTTCTTGCCCTAAACTAAACCCACAAACGAAACAACTGTAGGATTCCATTCCTCTCCTCTCTCTCTCACTCTCATTCACAATAAGTCTCCACCACTAATTGCCTTTCCCGACTTCCATTTTTCAGTCGCTGTCCCTATCTCACTGAATCTGTGTCTCAGTTGCCATCGCCCCTATCCCTCTCTCGCTCACAGTGGACGCCGTCCCCCTTATGCTGGTCCTGCATCTCACTTGTTTTACAAAATGTTGCCCCTTTCCCCTGAAATTTATAGGATGTTAGTAAACATCTCACTTTTTCTCTCTCATTTTTAGCTTTAATGCTCTGTAATTTGGTTTATTTGGGTGTATCAATTCATAAATTGAGATGTGAGCCATATTTCATTCTTTATCTTGAAGTTTTGATTATAATTTTGAAAAATTGAAGAGATGAAGAAGGCTTGAAAGGAAATCCCCAAAATTTTGTAGGTACATTCAACATTTTATTTTTTGCCTTGAATTGGTGATTCATGAGATTATATTTTATTGGAAGAAAGAGTTAAGTTTGAGGAGATAAGTATAACATTGTTATAAAAATGCAATTTTTTGGGAAATTCTACAGATCACTGATTTTTGATGGGAAGCACATTGTGTCCATTATGCATTTCCATTTGCTACTTCTTTAAGTCCATTTTCTTTTCACCACTCATATCATTTCTATTTGGCATCTCTCTTTTTGGGATTTAGGGTTTTCTCTTTTGTCAGTATTTGTTTTGGTGTTTGCAGTCATATAATTGAATAACTATAGGATAGCACTAGTATTAGGAGACTGGTTCACATTTTTTTTGAATCTTTTGTATCAATTGTATGAGAGGCGTTTGAAAGGGTTCTTTCACTTAGGTTGTTGAAATTTAAGTCTACAATGCTTATCAACAAGTTTGTTAAAAATACCTTTTGCGTTTATGGTCCAAATAACACTTTTAATCTACTTTCATTTGGGGTCAAGGATCCCATTGGGGCTGGGGATCCCCACTAGGGCAGGGATGGGGGGAAATTTCCCCCCGTAATCTTACCGGGGGCGGGGCAGTAGGTGGAGAGCCATTCCCCGCCCCGCCCCCGTGATCATCCCTAGAGACACACCTCTAAACTTTTCCCGCAAGGCGATCCACAGATCCATTGCATTTTGATACTTGCGGAACTGTTTAGTGATTTTATCATCAATTGCACTGAGCAAGATGATTTGAACAATGGAATTCTTCTTTTTCCATGCTACATAGGCATCTCGGTCCTATAACACCCTTATCACTCCGTACCGTAAGTAGATTATCTTATCTAAACTATTACCATAATTGTTTGAAGTGCACCGATATCTGGTTAATTGTTAAAACAAGTAATTTTTTTTTCTTTTTTTTTGACTTGTAAACTCAATTACATACCCTATTCTTAACTTGATCATCTTGTTACACTCCATTTTAATTCCTTATTATCACCAGTGTTGAACGACCTATAATTGTCTTCCTTACTATTCATCTGGATAAAATTTTGGCAGTATAATAGCTACAAATATAACCTACTCTCCTACAATTCAAACAATTCCACAGTCGGTAAAGCGCAGAACAATTCATAAAGCATAGCATATTCATAATGCAGTCTCAATATATATATCACTCAACATAATCACATCATAACTATCTAAAATATTTAAATAGTCCATACTAGTGTTATACAATCCATTACATTTAACCAAACTCATTTACCAGTTTACATAAACATACCATCTTACCCATACATACAAAATGTCCTATAATTCTTGCTTTACCAGTCAGCTCCCAAAATTCTCCTTGTATGCTTGCTCTGATCCTTAAGCTCCTATACCTACGCGTAGACAAATAAACTACGTGCTGAGCATTATTTATGCCTAGTGATGGATATATATCCTAGATTTTCCATTTCTAATTACAAACAAACATACAAACATGCACAATTCCAAATCTTCACTTTCTTATACCCATATTTAAATAATAACATTCATACAATCAATTAATTAACTAACCCTTTAAAACCTACTAATTAAACTATATTCATAATCCATAACTAATATTTTTGTAACTAATATTATTTTCTATAATTACTACTATTATACAAATTTACATAATATTTATTTTTATGCATATACATACATATATATATTTTTAATCTTAATGCCTTACAATTCTTATTATTCTCTATTATTATTACATTGTTATTATTATTATTATTATTATTATTATTATTATTATTATTATTACAAACACATAATAATTCTCATTAATTCTTATAATTACATTTACTAACCAAAAACCTTATCAATTTACATTTAAATCCTTACATTTATCTTGTTTATGGTCAATTACATTTTAATCCTTTATTTAACATTACTATTACTATTTTACAATTTAGTCCCTAAACTTTTACTAAATTACAATATTGCCCTCTTTTTTCACTTATTCATAATAATGCCATAAATAAATCTTATTTTTGTATTTATTTCCTTATTTGACCTACAAATTACCATTTAGTCCCTAAAGTATCATTTTAAGCCAAATTACATTTTAATCCTTATTATACCCTTAAATTACGATTTTGCCATTCAATTTCCCTATAGTTACAATTATGCCATTAGTTATCCCTATTTCATACTTAAATTATTATTTATCATGTAAAATTACTGTTTAATCCCTAAACTATATTTTACGCATAATTTTACATTTAACCCATAATTATTCATCTTACTACTTATTTAAATCAATTAATTACTTATTTTTCTTAATTACCTTATTTTCTTTCATTATTAAGCATAATTACCATTTTGGCCCTAACACTTTTAAATCGATACAATTTAATCCGTATTTATTTTATTTTTCTTATCACTTCATATTTATTCATTTTAATCCATTTTCCTTAATTTGCCCCTAGTATTTATCTGGTAGAAATCTCTAAACTGGATACACGGGATGAAGAGCCATAAGAGATAATAACCATTAAGAACCACTAACTTTGGAGCCATAAGAGTAGGTAATCACTAGGGATTACTACTTTGGGAGCCATAAGAGTAATTGACTATTAGGGATCACTACTCTGGGTGACATAAGAGTAAGTGACCACTAAGGATCATTACTCTAAGTCCTAAAAATAATTTGTCAATTCCTTAAGCCATAATGGCATAGTACCATACATAGTAGACCGTCATTGGCCTACACATATGAGTCATCATAATTCGAACCGTGGTATAGGTGTCCCTATGGCTAGCCAATTATATCCTGAACTAGTGATTTTCTACCAGTATACTAAGGGCAACATTCAAATGTACCTTACTTCATTAATACTTTATGTACATAATCATAATCATTTCATATTAACCATATTCATAACATATCACGCCTTAACATAACTTAATTTTATTCTTAAACATAATTCAAGTTCTCATTTTAAATAAATAGACATATAGATATTACTTTTTATTTCTTTATTATGCTTATCTATTCATAATTATTATATAACAACCCTTCCATAAATATTTTTTTTGTTCAATCATTACATTACCATGCATATACTTAATTTTCTTTCCATTAAATTCAATTCCACTTTCCTTATTGTTTTATTCTAATCTAATTTATGTCACTACTTTACTTAAACATAACCTTTCTTATAATCTTTACTTAATACATAATGGAATATTTACATAAATTATATTCAATAATACTTTAAAAATTCCAAATAAATTAGTGTATACTCCATTTTAACTATACATTCTTTTTATGGTCTAATAGTCCTTAAATTAATAAAGTACACCCTAATATACCTTATACTTCAATTCGGCCATACCTTATAATTTTCATACAAATTTAATTTCCTTTATTTTATTATTTATTTAACTTAATTACATGTAAATTAACATAGATACATACTTAAATGTGATTAAACTTGTAAATAATCCATGTTAAACCTTAGTATTCTATTCGGCCATCATTAGGTTTCTTCCTATAATTTATTCTTTCAATCTTAATCACTCAAATCATCATTTCTAGCCTCCTCTAACATGTATATAACTTTTTTTTTTCAATTATACATGCATAGTTCACACAATTCCATAATATACATAAGCTTAAACCTATATAAAATTCATGAAAAATATAGGATATTATATCCACTAACCTTGTATTCTTGTTCTACACCTCTCAAGCTTCCTTTTCCTTACTCTTAGCCTTTGAAAGCTTTTCCTTTCCTTTAGATCCTATGTAGGCCGAATATGCAACCATATAAAATCATCATTTTCATGTATTATTTCTTTAATATAACAACATATTCATACTCTAACCTTAATCTATCCATAGGAACCTTTAAATTGAATTATAGAACTCAATTTCACTTACCTCAATTTTGACACAAACCTTTCTTTCAAACTTTTCCCACTTCTATCACTTTAAATGGACTTTAGAGATGATCTTCAATGAAAAGAGAGGCTTGAGTTTGATTAGGAGGCTTTGATTTAGTGGTGAGAATTAAGGAAAAGATGAAAATGGAGGAGAGAATTTGATGGAGAGAATTTGGCTACACTAGGAGGAGGAAGAAGATGAAGGAATTTTCTACAAAAACAAGATTTTCTACCTTATATAGGTCCACTAATGGGCTGGGCTTGGTCTAACCGAGTTGGGGCAACCATTCTTAAGCCCATTTATGTAATCTTAATTTCATTCTCATTTATCAAGTTCAATTCCTCCTAAAAATGATTTCATAATTCATAAAATATATAATTTATCCTCCACAAAATTTTTTAGCCCAATCGGAATTCGTTTTCGATTAGGTTCACTCGAACCGGTCCCATTCGATAATTTTCAGTGTCACCGTAAAATTTATTTTTCACTATAAAAAAATTATAAATATTATTCTAAGTTTATCTATGCCATTAAAATAATTTTTAGAGGTCATTTTCTATATTCAAAAATCCGGTCAAACCTAGTTACTATTTGAACCGAACCATAAACTTTTCCTTATTTTTGACTTTTAAGGACCTATTTGACCTCATTTTCACTCCAAATTACATCATAAGACTCCTTATAACTCTTACTTCCCTATGGTCCAATAAAATATTTTTCTCCTTCGGGTGCCCAGAAGGTTCACCCATCCTAGGATTTCTCTCCTTCTAATAACACGTTTAACCTCGGAGTCACCTTAGGATTTGATTTATTAATACTAGTATAATCACACCAGAAGCACTATCTATACATAGAAAGCACCGTTCAGAGACCCAGTATTTAGGCCATTACAGATCCCGCCTATGCTGGGTTGTTGTGCTATCTTCAGGTTCAACCATAACCAAACTTAAGGATTTAAGAGCTTTTTGCTCTTCAAGCACATACTGGATTCTCATACTCTAGATTTCATAATTGTCACCATTTAGCTTAATATCTTTATTAAGTTCGGCAATAATTAACTTGAAAGCAGTATTCATTTGAATCCTCTAATCTCAAATGGAACAATATTGCACATTTTTAAGGGAGATAAGACAATATATGCAATTTACTATGCATTTAAAATAATAACTTAGTAAAGTTTATCTATTAGGCTTAAATTCGAAAAGGCTACTTATAGTATCCAATTACCCTCTAAGTCCTAATGTACAACTTTATAAGTTAAAATTTAATACATAGTAAATTTGAATTATTGGATTATTAATTTCTCAAACTTATGAGGGTAATTTTATTGGTTTACTAAGTCTCTATTTAATAAACATGCAATTATTTTACTCATAAAATATTGCAAGGCAATTAACAATTAAATAAACACATTTATTAAAAAGTTAAAAGCCACCAAATATTTACTAAATGTCTCATACATTTATAATAAATCCAATAATTCATTATTTAGACACTAATGTCTAAAATAACAATAGGAAACACGAACCCATTTAAAGAACGCTTACTAAAATTGACACTTATGTCAACTTATTCTAAAAGTCCAGATTTCATAAAATCTTTCTTGATATTGGGATTATTTCTTTGACCATGTTAACCAACTCATTTGGTAAACCATTAGTTTGCTTAATCTATGGACGATGCACTTTGTGTCCATTCCTCAATATCGTCACCGATTTAGTGTTGCTGCTCAACACTCCCCTTTCAACAATTCTAACCAAAAAGTGGACAATAGATTTTCTATAAAATCTATGGACAAAAGATTTTCTATAAAATATATCTCCTATGAACCAGGTAGTTTCAAATAACTCCTTTAGTTCTGGATGATATTCTAAGGAATCAATCAACACATTGATCAAAATTGTATCATCCCATTCATACTCAGGCCACCAATCCAAATGCATTGTTGCATTTGTTCTTGCACATGCACTATATGATGCACTATTATATCAATATCATCAGCTTAAATCTCCCTATGCTTTCTCATGTTGCTTATGATTGCACTCTTGCACTTCTCAAAGCAACCCCATGCGAAGTTTAGGAAAGAATGGGTGTCCTTCTCAACATTTTTGCGACATATTATAGAAAATTTTATACAATCATGTATAAGCACACATTATTGAAATATATTAGAATCAATAATTAAGGATATAACACCAAAAATTTTCCAAAATATTTTTCAAAATTATTCAGAGGTAGAAAACACATTTTCCATAATTTTGTTTCTTATTTTGATAATTAAAAAATAAAAATTTATTTTCTGGTAATTTAAAAATTTTGAACAAATGACCAAAAAATCAAAAATATTTTGAAAAATCAATATGTAAAAAATGAAGCTGATTTGGTGATAAAAAATCGTCGCACGAGGCCACATGCCCCGAAAAAAGGGTTGGACATGCCTATGCTCGGTCACGCGCCACCACGCGCAGTCACCATCTGCTATCACGTGTTAAAACCACAATATGCCATGTGGCGACACGTCACATGTCAGACTTTGATTGGTCCACTTGGTTCCCATGTGGCAATAGGGCAATACGTCAGATGCCACATGGCAGACATGCGGTACTATCTAGTTGGGCCATGTGTCATGAATGCCCCATCACTCAGACACGTGGTGCGACCACAATCGTCCATGTGTCTCCCCCTTATTGGGCCACTTAGAGCCCACGTGGCACACAGGAGACATGTCACTGCCACGAGGCATGACCAATGTCATCCACGTAGCGTGATGCCACTGGGCCACATGTCAACTATGACGCATCACTATTGACACGTGTTTGCACTCGCACGTGCCTAATCTATGGTGGTGCATGCATGTTAAGTGTTGCCTTTTTCGGTGGATTCAAGTGTCCAGATTTCAGCTGGTGGGGGGGTTCTCGGGGTCTGTGATTCCAATGGTGAGGTCAAAATTTTCAAATCCCAACTTCTAGTTTTGCATTTTGAAAACCCATGTTCGTTCCCTTGAATTGCGGTGTACACATACACAATTTTCAAATCGAAATATATACACATATATATTTTTATCACAAAAAATAAATTTATTGTGTTTCATGCATCCTAGATCTACCAATTTTACACACAAAATTTTAGATCGGATTTTAGCCACATGCCAGGATGCAAAAACGACGGCTTTGATACCAATGTTAGGAAATCAATACAGGAGGTAACAAAAACATAAATATGGTACCTACTTTTAAAACATAGGTGTAACACCCCAATACCCCTCGGAAGGAATATCGAGATGTCACACACAACACAAACATTCAAGCAAGAGCTAAAGCGGAAGCACTCTAGAACAACCATATAAACTTGCATAACTGAACTTATAAAGTATACATATACTAAGTCATTACACTACATATCAGAATTACATGCCTTACAAAATGTTACAAAACATACAAGCAAAAACTGGACTATACAACTTATCCCTATACTAGTACAAAAAAGAAGACTTCAACTCCTAGTGGCCAACAGATGCGCGACTCCAAAACCAAACCAATCCTACAAATCTACACGAAAACAGACATGCATGCTAAGCGATAACGCTTAATGGGGATGTACAAAAACAAAGGACTGCACAAGCATACATAACAGTATATACATATCATGCCAAGGCGTAAACGCAAAGTCAATTACAAAATTATAACATGTACAATTCAATCTTATCAAACCTAACATGCTTAAAGCACCAAAACATTCTTATTTACGTAACACTTAACGGAATCTTAACAATATCAAGTCCACTTGACAAATATAACTGAGCCAAAGGCATTAATACGAAATGCTCAAAACAAAACAATCATTCCATCATCAAAATCATAAGCTCGATCAACACAAAAGCAAACAAGAAGCCTGAACTCTCATGGACTGTGGATATGGGTACAAAAGATACCGATGAAACCAAGTATCTAAAACAAAAGACATAAGTCTAAAAACATTTGAATACCCGAAGGTAACAAAAGAGACTGAAGTCTCTAGACAAAAGACCATAACGGTCTACAAAGCAGCCGCGCAAAACCCTTTATAAGCATGCTTATCTATCCACTAACTTGACACTTCAGGCTCACTAACACTCTAATTACTACAACACACATTCACGTATCCAATCACAATCACAATCACATCTCACTCAATTTATGCACATGCTAAACAATCCAATAAATATATATAATTTATACTAGCAAATAATACCTATGATTTATAATATGCATGCCCAAACATATTCATATACTCATCTCCTAATGCTAAACATGAATTGGACAAGTTATAAGAATTTGTAGAGAAGTTCGGGTGCATTTCGGGAAGGATAAAAACACAAAAATACTCAAACTAGAAGGGGGGGGGGGGGGGTAAAGGTGGGAAATGATTCATACCAACCATGGGATCAAAATGTGAAGGAAAGTCCATCAAATAACTGGTTCTATCGCGCTCGCCACAGTAGGCTCCAACAGGTGCCCAATAGGACTGCTTTTCACCTCAAACTTGAACCGTAAAAACCAACCTCTAAACATCATTTTTAGGCAAAATGTCCTCTTAACAATTGTTCCCTAGGATGTTAAGTTTCCAATGGGACAAGTTACAGGTCATTTGGACATATAAAAAATAAGATATGAGCTAAACAAACTACACTGTTCCAATGGACCCGCCAGAATAGAGACACTTATGTTATGGCTATTTTTGGGACATGTAGATCCAGAATTCGATCATAGTCATTTCTGGACTTATATAGATATGGAAGTAATGGTTCTAATGGCAGAAGAATCACTTAAATAGGAGTTATATAACTCCACTTATCACAAAAACATCACACGGAGGTCTGACACAATCTGGGCAGAGTTTCCCCTACAACTAGGGTTCATACATGATCACTAGATTATACTCATGGCAATTCAATTAATACTTCAACACACATCCATTTTACATTCAATTATATCAAATATCAATTAAACACATTAACATGCATCAATGGACACAACATCATAATTCACTACACATGCAAAAATCAAAGGGCACACGATCCCAACCTCTTAAAGTGCAGCCGAAACACCCAATCTCAAATCTTGTCCTTGCCCTTCTCAATCCTTCTATCCAAAACTTCTAACACAGCAAAGAACACCAATACAACACCTCTTAGTCAATTACATAACCAGCTCAAACCAAAACAGAAATGGAGTAGAAGAAGACCCAACACAAAACTAAGTCACACTTACCTTCTTAATCCTTTAATAACCTCTTCAAACCATCCAATGCAGAAATTAGCCAAAGGAAGACAAAATCAAAGAAGAAAGAGTAAGTGAAACTGAGAAAGTGAGGGAAAACAAAGAGATATCACTATTTGCATGCAAAATAAGAATGAGGACAGGTTTTCCCACTCAAATCACTTATATTGCATGCAAAAGTCCACTTGGCACATCCTCTCAAAGCCACATGTCTATCTTAAGACATGGGATCCAAACTCCTTGCATGATTGCCACATGTCCAAACCCAACTCAAAAATCCACTAAGATCCCGCTTAAAATGAACTCCAACTGGCGTGTTCTGTTGCGCTCGCGACAGAATCAAAACCAGAAATTCTAAAAATAAAAATTTGACCAATCATCACAAATCCTACTAGGGTGTATCCGGGTCGTTACAATCTCTCCCCCTTAAGAAATTTCATCCTCGAAATTTCACCCGATAACACAGATAGCAAACACTTATCACAACAAATCTTCTACAAATCAACCATAATAACATAAGGACTTACCAGAAGGACCTGCTTGCTCATCTTCTTTCTCTCTAATCATAGCATAACATCGAGCTGGAACAATTGACGAAATCGGCTTCTCAATCATTTTCGATATATCATGTGCTGCTCGACCTCTTCTTCTTCCACCTCTTGCAGATCCAGTCACTCCCGTGTTCCCTCTATTACCTTGCTGAATAGTGCTGTCTTTCATTTCTGGATAATTGACAAGCATATGCTCCATGCTGCCACATTTGAAACAAGCTCCTGAAATCTTCCTACACATGCCTCGATGAAATCTCTCGCAATGTATACACTTTGGCACACTGGTTTCCTTACTTGGGGGTGCCAAGACACTTCCCTTAGATTCTTGCACTTGACCCAACCATTGAGCATGCTGTGCACTAACTCCATCACGAGTTCTCTTACTACTAAACACATTACCATCGGTTACTTTTCTCTTGTGCTCCATCTTTGCTTGATCACTTCTGATTCTTCTAACTTAATCGCCGCTGCCACTAACTGATAATATCCAACCAGATACATAACTGCCATGGCCGACAACGGACCTCTAATCACTTCTCTTAATCCATCTTGGAAATGTTAGCATTTGAAATTATCAGTCATCAAAATAGTAGGCACATACTTGCTCAAACGACCAAACTCTTTCTCATAGTCGCTAACCGACAAGTTCCTTTGCTTCAAACTTATAAATTCATTCCACTTTTCCTCCCTGTAGGCCTTGGTAACATACTTTTGCTCAAATTCTTTCACGAAAAATTCCCATGTCAATTCAGCCGGTCTCTATGGATTGAGAAGCACGAGCTTCCACCAATCATATGCCGACCATTGCAAAAGTGATACGGCATACACAACTTGCTGATGCGGAGGGCAAGATATCTCTTGTAGAATCCGATCAATCCTCTCTAACCAGAATTCTGCCATATCCGATTGGTCCAATGAAGTTCCATGAAACTCTTCCGCTCGCCTTTTCCTCAAAAGTTCAGAAGGAGCCTTAGGAGCAGTTAGTCTGTCTACCACTTGAAGTAAACCTTGTATTAACGCTGAATCAAAACCAAAACCCTGACCTTCTGCTGGTGCACGCTCACGTTCAGGCCTATCCTGTCCGACTGGATTACTTCTAACCGAATTAACACTTTCCATCGTGTCGCCCATATACTCACTAGGATCTAATTCCATAAAAACACTACACAAGACAACATCTGCATTAGGCCAGAACTCTAGACAGACTCTCATGTAAAGACTCTATACTCAAACAATCACATAGAACCAGAACCGACTAAATCGGTGCTTTGATACCACAATTTGTAACACCCCAATATCTCTCGGAAGGAATATTGAGATGTCACACACAACACAAACATTCAAGCAAGAGCTAAAGCGGAAGCACTCAAGAATAACCATATAAACTTGCATAACTGAACTTATAAAGTATACATATACTAAGTCATTACATTACATATTAGAATTACATACCTTACAAAACGTTACAAAACGTACAAGCAAAAACTGGACTATACAACTTATCCCTATACTAGTACAAAAAAGAAGACTTCAACTCCTAATGGCCAGCAGATGCGCGACTCCAAAACCAAACCAATCCTGCAAACCTGCATGGAAACAAACATCTGTGCTAAGCAATAACGCTTAGTGGGGATGTACAAAAACAAAGGACTGCACAAGCATACATAACAGTATATACATATCATGCCAAGGCATAAACGCAAAGTCAATTACAAAATTATAACATGTACAATTCAATCTTATCAAACCTAACATGCTCAAAGCACCATAACATTCTTATTTACGTAACACTTAACGGAATCTTAACAATATCAAGTCCACTTGACAAACATAACTGAGCCAAAGGCATTAATATGAAATGCTCAAAACAAAACAATCATTCCATCATCAAAAGCATAAGCTCGATCAACACAAAAGCAAACAAGAAGCCTGAACTCTCATGGACCGTGGATAAGGGTACAAAAGATACCGATGAAATTCAGTATCTAAAATAAAAGACATAAGTATGAAAACATTTGAATACCCGAAGGTAACAAAAGAGACTGAAGTCTCTAGACAAAAGACCATAATGGTCTACAAAGCAGCCGCACAAAACCCTTTATAAGCATGCTTATCTATCCACTAACTTGACACTTCAGGCTCGCTAACACTCTAATTACTACAACATATATTCACGTATCCAATCACAATCACATCTCACTCAATTCATGCACATGATAAACAATCCAATAAATATATATAATTTATACTAGAAAATAATACCTATGATCTATAATATGCATTCCCAAACATATTCATATACTCATCTCCTAATGCTAAACCTGAATTGGATAAGTTATAGGAATTTATAGAGAAGTTCGGGTGCATTCTGGGAAGGATAAACACACAAAAATACTCAAACTAGAGGGGGGGGGGGGGTAAAGGTAGGAAATGATTCATGCCAACCATGGGATCAAAATGTGAAGGAAATTCCATAAAATAGCTTGTTCTGCCGTGGTCGCGACAATAGGCTCCAATAGGTGCCCAACGGGACTGCTTTTCACCTCAAACTTGAGCCGTAAAAAGTAACCTCTAAACATCATTTTTAGGCGAAACGTCCTTCTTAAAAATTGTTCCCTATAATTTTAAGTTTCCAATGGGAAATGTTACAGGTCATTTGGATGTATAAAACATAAGATATGAGCTAAAAATACTACACTATTCCAATGGACCCGCCAGAATAGAGACACTTATATTATGGCTATTTTTGGGACACTTAGATCCAGAATTCAATCATAATCATTTCTGGGACTTATATGGATATGAAAGTAATGGTTCTAATGGCATAAGACTCACTTAAATCAGAGTTGTAAAACTCCACGTATCAAAAAAACATCAAACGGAGGTCTGATACAATCTGGGCAGAGTTTCCCCTACAACTAGGGTTCATACATGATCACTAGATTATACTCATGGCAATTCAATTAACACTTCAACACACATCCATTTTACATTCAATTATATCAAATATCAATTAAACACATTAACATGCATCAATTGACACAACATCATAATTCACTACACATGCAAAAATCAAAGGGTACACGATCCCAACCTCTTGAAGTGCAGCCAAATCACCCAATCTCAAATCTTGTCCTTGTCCTTCTCAATTCTTCTATCCGAAACTTCAAACACAGCAAAGAACACCAATATAACACCTCTTAGTCCATTACACAACCAGCTCAAACCAAAACAGAAATGGAGTAGAAGAAGACCCAACACAAAACTAAGTTACACTTACCTTTTTAATCCTTTAATAACCTCTTCAAACCATACAATGCAGAAATTAGCCAAAGGAAGATAAAATCAAAGAAGAAAGAGGAAGTAAAACCGAAAAAGAGAGGGAAAACAAAGAGATATCACTATTTGCATGCAAAATAAGAATGAGGACAGATTTTCCCACTCAAATCACTTATATTGCATGCAAAAGTCCACTTGGCACATCCTCTCAAAGCCACATGTCTATCTTAAGACATGGGATCCAAACTCCTTGCATGATTGCCACATGTCCAAACCCAACTCAAAAATCCACTAAAATCCCACTTAAAACGTACTCCAACTGGCGCGTTCTGTCGCGCTTGCGATAGAACCAAAACCAGAAATTCTAAAAACAAAAATTTGACCAATCATCACAAATCCTACTAGGGTGTATCCGGGTCGTTACAATAGGAACTTTGGCAGAAGTGCTTACAAGAATACCTTCTGCGTCACTGGCCTGGCACTTACCGACGTGCGGGATAACAACAGCTAAATCACGGTCTAAATGCCCCTTGAAAATAAAGGAGGGAGAGAAAATCCAATAGAGTTTCGGTATAGCGAACTCTCTTCTTTATTCTTTCTGATTTTCCTTGCCCCTATTTATATTGTCTCATGCTCTAAAATAGGAAATTCATTGATAAAGGAAATAATTAATAAAAAGGGAGGTTACCCTTTTTATTTGTTCTCAAATACAGAACATTCCCTAATTAAGGGATTTGATATGGAACTGTTTCCATATCGGCATTATTTCCTTTTTGATATAGATCACTTTCATATTTGGACAATTTCTATATTGAAATGGATTTTTTTCCACATGGGGAGTCATGGGTGTATCCAGACTCCATCAATATCTATATTGAAATCTTTCCATTTATTTGTTATTTACTTAATTTAATTAGAACATATGTAATAGGCATTTTAGTTGTAAACTGTTATTTTCTTTTCCATGTAATTTTTCTATAAATTCCATAAATGCTATAATTGGTAGACATTAAATTATTTTATATGCTTATAAAAATAACAAAAAAATATTTCTATTTAATTAACTGGTGCTTTTCCTAATAAAACTTGATTTTCTATTCTTAATAAAATCCACTTTAAAATAAATTTTTAAAAACGACCAATATCCTAAGCCTTTCAAATACAGAGGACTAAAATCCTTAGATAAATAAATAAGCCCAATTTATGTATGGAATATGCCATGTATGTTTATATATAATATGTGTGTTTTAATTCATGTATAATTAATATGTTTTAATGCTTCAAATGTGAATTATGTGACAATATGCATGCTTAGAATTGTGTGAGAAGAAAGATAATGTTAATAACCCAAATTGATTAACCGTTTAAAAATTTAATTATTTAGGACATAAATAAGAGTAGCATTCTGAGCCATCTCTAGTATCGACTTATAAGGTTTTTTCCAATTACTTCGAGCGACAACTTCACAAATAAAAACCACTTTATGGTGCCTATCACTAATATGATTTAACTTATTAGGAATAAGACAGAAGTCATTAAAATGCCCACCTTAAGTTTGGGCTAATTAAGTCAAGTTCTTGATTATTTCAAAGTAAGATAGGTTGGATAATGTTTCCAAAGAGAACAGTGGAAACTCAATTGGGGACCTATGAGACCTCACTCTAAAAGTGCCCTAATTATTAATCTTAAACAAAATACTTGAGATATAATCATTATCTTCCTTCAAAATTGCATTATAACCATGCTTAGAGCTTTAGAATAAGTTAGACATCTCTTTTTACCTTTAGTGGCATTTCTAAACACAAACTTATCTTCATTTAAGTGGGGGCATGTAAGGCCCTAGCTTATACCCTAGTCATCTTGCATGCTATTAGGGGTGTGAGAGTGGCCTAAGTGAGCAATTGGTTAAGTGTACATGTTTGGGATATGATTGGTATTAAGTGGAAATTTAGAGTTAAAATTGTCATTTAACCTTATAGACTAAATTGCACTAAATGGATTATTTAATATATTAATGCATGAACCAAGTTAGTTAAGAGGTTTGTTTAAGATTTATAGGGGATTAAGGAACTAAAGGTTTAATTAAGGAGATTGGCCAATCATTTAGTGACAAATATCTAGATTAGATTTAAAGAAGGAAAAATGGGATAAGCATGACTTTAAAAGTCATGTGGGGTGGTGGATTTGGGAGCCAAATCCATCCCTTTCCTCCTTACCCTCTCAATCTATTTCTTCTTCTTTAAGTCCTTAGATCTTGGTATAATTTGTGCTCAAGTGTTTTCAAGGTTAGATAAAGTAGTTCAAGTAGTTGTGCAAGCTAGAGAGGTAAGTGATTGTTAGTTTTTCTTCTCCCATCCATGGCTATTGGTGGTTAAGGTCAATATTTTATTGTGTAAATGATGGATTCTTGTTGATTTTTAGAGGAGAAATCAAGTGGAGCCAAAAGAAAAGAGAAGATTGGAGAAGGAGGAGCCAATTGAGCCATTAGAGCAAGCTAAGGAGAAGCTTTGGGAATTTATTGTGTTTTATGTGTGTTTTTGCTTAATTACTGAAATTTAGGTATATATGATGATGTTGAGTTTAATTAAGTTGGGTATGTGTGGTTGATTATGAGGAATAGGTTGATTTGGACAAGATGAGTTTAAAACGGGAAATTCTCCTCAAGGGTTAAAATGACCTTTGGTAATTGTTTTGGCTATAAGTCAAGTTCTAGAACTTCAAATGGCCTGATTCTAATTGGGTTAGAATTGGAACATCTGTGCCTAAAAATTTTCTGAAAATAAATATAATTTATTTCTGACTCTAAGGCTTTCAAAATTGCACAAAACAGTAGCCTTTTTCTGGGAACGGGTCGTTAGCATAGTTTGGGTTTCTAAAGCCATATCTCTTTGGATATAGCTCCAAATGATATGAAACTTATGCCATTAGAAAGATAACATCTAGGGAATTAATTGTTGTGAAGGTCATTTTGGCTAAAAATGAGCTAAACCTGGTGTTTTTAACTATGCAAGTGAACCTTTATTCTATTTTGGAGTGAATGAGTTTTGGTTTCAAGGTGAAGAAATTAGTTAGGCCATCCCTCAAGCGTTATCTAGTGTGGGACGGGCAACCCAATGATCAATGGCCATCCCTTGAGCATGATTTTTTTGAGAACGGGCATGGGTGATGAGGTGTGGCCGTCCCTCCGGTGTGGCTTTATAACTGACCAACGGCCGTCCCTCAGGCATAGATCGTCAGGGACGAATGGAAGTGAAGTGGCGACCATCCCTTGGGCATGATTGGCTAGGGACGAGCATGTGCAAATGACCGATGGCCGTCCCTCATCAGTCACAGTCGTCCCTCATTTTTGCCTTAGCTATTCTTTCTTATATTCTGGTCTGTGCATAATTAAATACTGTGAATCATCTTACATGATTTATATAATGTTATTTAGGCTTATTTAAGGGGCCATATGCATATGGAATTATTCTTTGATATATTTTATGTGAATACTATATTATATTATGTGAAGAAATGGCTAAGTAAGTAACTAGCCCACACAATACGGTTGTGGATAGATAGGCATGCCTATAGGGTCTTATGTTATAGCCTATGTGCTTGAACCTCATTTTGGGTCCCTATATGTTTTAGGTCCTGTTGGATCCCTATGTGTCTATGGATCTTGCCTAGATCCCCATGCATATGGAATTTGAACATGGAATTGTTCCTTCGGGTACCTATACATTATAAGCCATTATCCACTACCTTGTAATGCATGCAATTTTGACTTGAGAAAGTAATAACAGATACGATGGCATACATGTGAATATCTGTAGATGTGTATAGTGCCCTTAAACTTCATGTTGATGTTCAATTGTGTATTTACTATTTCTATTGCTTTTGCTGTCTATTTTATACAACATATGCCTATGTATGCATTGATGATAACTATGAGTGATTGTCCATTACATGTTTTTCCCCACTAAACCATTGTGCTTAGCACGGGTGTTTATCCTTGCAGGTGTAGAAGATCATTAATTTTTGAAGGACAGTCATGCATTCTCTAGTGCTAGCACAGTGGGGCAAGCTTTCGTGTAAGTTTCTTTTGGATTGTAAATTTGTTATTTTTGGGTTGTTGAATTATGTGCAGGGAGCTGGATCATGTAAATTATGTAAGATTGTAACATATATAGTAAAGTGTGTTCAGTATGATAATTGCAGCATGCATGTGAATGGTTGATAGAAATGTGTGCATAAGCATGATAAAGGAAAATTTATAATTCCTAATCTTCTATTCATGTGTGAAAGTAAGTCTATGTTTGTTTTTCTTTGATTGCATGCGTGCTGGTGTAACAACTCTTACCTATTGTAGTAACTTATCTTTGGGAGGTGGAGTTCACTACATACGGATAAGTTGTGTTACATTTATTGGTCTCAGAGCATAGGTTTAGGCGGTTCTGGATGACTTTAGGATAGAAATGCATATAGATTTGATAGATTTGTGGTGGCCTAATACGGATGTCCTTGTATTTTGTAGCCTAGAGATGGATCCGTCTCTTGAATCAGTTGATGAGATGGCTGAGAGTGTAAATCCTCGGGATCAAGATCCATCTGTCTCCTGTCCTGCTAAGCTTATAGAGGCTTTACTTAAGATATCACAAGATATGGCTCGAGTTTTGGATCGTATAACTGCACCAAAAGCTCTGATTGATGTGTTAAGGAGTACAGAGTGAAGGATTTTTGAAGGACTAGTCTAGATGAATTTGATAAAGTTGAGTTCTGGATTGAGAAGGTGAAGACGGTGCTGAAAGAAATCAGATGCCCTCCTAATCAGTGAGTGTGTTGTGTGGTGTCTCTATTGCAGGATCCTGCGTATGATTGGTGGAAACTTGTTTTAAGGCACCTGATGCTTCCTAATTTGATCATATGGGAATTCTTCGTTCAGGAATTTAAGAACAAATATATTACAAAGGCATATCGGGAAATGAAGTGGAAGCAGTTTATAAAATTAAAACAGAGAGCCATGTCTGTAGCAGAATATGAGAAAGAGTTCAGCAATCTTAGCAAGTATGCACTAGTTGGGGTACTTACTGAAGTGTTCAGATGTCAGCATTTTGATAAAGGGCTTAATGAATCCATTAAGGTGTTACTAATCTCTATGACAACTTTCCAGAATGTAAGTTATTATTAGATTATTTATGTAGCTCAAAGAAGAAGCTCTTCTCGAGGTGGATCATCTTCAGGAAAAAGGCTTAAAAATTCACAGAAAGTCTCCCCAGCTGAGTCTATTAGCAATCTCGCTATCAGGGGTAGGCAACATGGATATTCACTGGTATCTGGCGCTGATAGAGGTACCTCAAATGGACAAGCAAATAGTGTGCCAGAGTGCTCCCACTGTAATAAGCGCCATAAGAGAGAGTGCAGATGGTTGATTGTGGGTGTTTCTGATGTGGAAGCACTGAGCATTTCCTGGCGAATTGTCTGAAAGCTTATGAGGGTAACCGAGATCAACAAGAAGCTAGTAAAGCTGGATCCAATGCACCTTAAGCTACTCAAGGTAGAGGTAGAGGACGAGGTCGAGGTGGCCAACCCAGAGATAGAGCATCCTCAAGGACTATTGACAGTCCTCCTGCAGCGCCAACACGGACCTAGGCTATGAAGGCTCGTGAGGAGCAGGATGCCCTAGAGGTTATAGCTGGTATTTTTCTACTCTTTAATACTGAGATGTATGCTTTGATTGACCCTGGATCCACACACTCATATATATGTTCTGAAAAGTTATGTGCTAAATTGTCCCCTATTGATCAGTTAGATTATGATATATGTGTGACTAGTCCATTGGGGCATAGTGTTAATGTGAACCAGGTGTATAGAAATTGTCCTATAGTGGTCCAGGGTAGGGCCTTTATTGCAGATTTGATTGAGTTGCCATTTCATGAGTTTGATCAAATTATAGGAATGGACTGGCTATGTAAGCATCATGCGATAGTTGGCTGTAGTAAGAAGAGGGTAACATTTAGGAGTCCAGATCAGTCTAGTGTGATTGTACGAGGTATCCACTCTAGTTCAATGGCTAATGTAATTTCTGCTATGCAAGTCCATCGGTGTTTAAGAAAAGGATGTGAAGTTTTTCTTGCTTTTATTTTAGACTCTAACCGGGGTCAAGTGAACTTGCAAGATATTCTCATGGTAAATGAATTTCCTAATGTTTTTCCTGAAGAACTGCTAGGGTTGCTACCGGAAAGGGAAGTTGAGTTATCTATTAAAGCGTTACCGGGCACTACTCCTATATTTAAAGCTCCCTACCATATGGCTCCCACTGAATTGAAAGAATTGAAGACTCAGTTACAGGAATTGCTGGATAAAGGTTTCATTCGATCTAGTTGTGATGCGCACCGAACCCGCTATGTCCCCGGAGGGCCTGCTTTTAGGGTCCGAGAGCGTTCGTGTCTAGATCTTAGGCTATATGAGATATTATGGAATTCCTACCTAATAAAACATTGGGGAAGTTCATCTAATCTCAAGAAACCTTTAGGCACCTTTGAGATATGTTGGAGTCGCCACCCAATTTTAAAATTGAGAAAGTTCATCTAACTTTTGGGGTTTAAACTAGAGAAATATTCAGAACTTCACTCTTATTAATTTCTTGGTTAATTATAAATGAGTTTTTAATATTAAATTTCTATCTCTCTCTCACACGTCATGCGATTAAATTAAGGCGCACATCAAACATCGAGAAAAGCGGTAAAAAGCGATAAACAAATAAAAATAAACTACAAAAATAAATTACAAGATGAAAATCTGGGACAAAAATACAATTCCCTAAAATACAAAATTAAAATAAAATAAATAAAACACATACATAAAATAAGACATTATTTGCAGTAGGAATGTTGGTTCCTTTATGCACAGTTAGAAAAATAGAAGAGTTATTTTTGGTATTATTGAGTAAATCAGGATGAGTGATCCCATTTTGAGAAAATTAACTTTTCTTTTAAAGTGATATTTTATTGATTAAAAATTAATACATTGGTCCCATTTTATTATAAAATGTCCAATTTATTAATACAAATATATTTTTTGTGAGTTTTTAATTAATTGCGCATAAAATAAATAATTTTATTACAAGTCAAATCAAAATAATAATTAAAACAAATTAAAGAAAAATAAATAAAAATTCAAAAATAATAAATCAAATCGATGGCCTCCAAAATCGCCTTAATCTCTACAATTCCCATTTTTTATTGATGCTCAAAATGAAGGTGTTTTAGGCAAAATAAAACACAAAAATAAAATAACATGTTAGTAATGATCCATATTAAAATTAAATCAAATAAAATTAATTAATTAATAAAAAAATAAATAATTATTTTACAATGCAATAAAATAGATATGACGAAATAATAATTAATACAAATAGAAAATAAAATGAATTAAATAGGATGTATTAATGTAAATGAAGAAAATAAATAAAGAAAATAAAAGAATAAAAGTAAATGAAATAGAAAATAAAGCATGCATAAATGAAGGAAAAGTATGCTAATAATGGTCAATATATGAAAAGCCATGCAAAAATATGAAATAAAAGAAACTTATCAATACAACAATGATCCACGTATAAACCATGTAAAGATGCAATGAGATAAAATAATAATGATAATAATGATAATAATAATAATAATAATAATAATAATAATAATAATAATAAGAAATCAAATTAAATGAAACAAATGTATAAACAATTGGATAAATAAATAAAATAAAATAATAAAGACAGTAAATTAAAAGGGAAAACAAAATCACAAAATCACATCATACAAATAAATACATAACAGATCTAAATATTTACATGGTGATTCATGGATTATAAACAAAAAATAATAAAAATAATATAATAAACAAAAATAAAAATATAAGATCAAGTCCAAAATATTTACCCTCAGAATTCGGATTCAATAGAAGGAAGAAAATGAACAATTTTCTTGTCTAGATTTGTGAGAATTAAATAAAAAATATAAGAAAAATCTAAACTTTATCTCTAGAAAAATAATTGCAAAAACATTATTTAAAGAAAAATAACAAATGAAAAAATTAGATTTCAAGAGCAAAGAATTATTTTCTTTGTCTCAAAATCAAATTTTGTTTTTATTCAGAAAAATTCAATCTCAAAATTATTTTTTGACGAAATTTTCTTGAAGAAAAATAAGAAAATAAAATAAAAAATGTTGAATTTTTGAAGAGGAAGAGAAAAAAATTGCAACAAAAAAATCTCCCATTTTCTCTTTCTTTTTTTCTTTTTCTTTTTATGTGACTTTAGAAAAAAAACCTAGTTAATTTAGGAAAATAATTTGTATTTAAATCAAATTCTACCTTATTTTAATTTAAAATCCAAAATTATCTATATCAAACCCCTAAAATTAGCCTTAAAATCCTCTTTTTAAAAGTCCATAAAAATCTCCCTTTTTTTGGGGAAAAAATATGGAAGAAAGAAGGTGTAGGGGCGGACGCCCCTCAAATTTCTTTTTTCAAATGCAAATTTGACAAGAAAATATAACTTCCAATAATTTTACTTGTGAACAGGCACTAATTTCATCACTGGATAACCCTGATCTGTGCTGTTTCGGGACTTGGTGTCTGCAACAGTGTATCTCCGTGGGGTGCTCTAGTATTGTTTGTTAAAAAGAACGATGGCACTTTGCGAATGTGTATCTATTATCGACGGATTAATAAGGTGACAGTGAAGAATAAGTACCCCTTGCCTAGAATAGAAGATTTATTTGATCAGTTGAGAGGAACATGTGTCTTTTCCTTGCGATCAGGGTACTATCAACTTTGGGTGAAGAGTAAAGATGTCTCGAAGATAGCTTTTAGGACCCGATATGGCCATTATGAGTTCCTGGTGATGGCATTCGGGTTGATTAACCCACCAATAGCTTTTATGGATTTGTTGAATTGGGTATTCCGACCTTATCTTGATCAGTTTGTTGTTGTATTCATTGATGATATATTGGTGTATTCAAGGAATGAGCGAGAGCATGAGGAACTTTTGCAGATTGTGCTTTAGACCCTGAGGGAAAAGCAACTGTATGCGAAGCTTAGTAAGTGTGATTTCTGGTTTAAAGAGGTATCCTTTTTGGGTCATATTGTTTCTTCTGATGGCATTAAGTGTAATGGCGTGGAATCTACTGTAGTAGTATTTTGGCTTAACTAGGGTAATTGGATGAGCTTGATTTGGGATTTCTAATTTTGGACCTAAGTGTAATTTGAATTAAGGACTCAATTGCATGGAATAAATAAGTTTAAGTGACAAAAGTGTAGTTGTGCATGATTAAGTTAAGTGGAGGATTAATTAGTGTTAAGTGTGATTAACTTAATCTAATCTTGTTTAAAGGGAAAGATAGTGGAATCTAACTGTTGAGTGCCGGCCTTGACCTCAATTTTTGCATGCAATATATATAGAGAGAAATGTGAGTGGGACAAGACATAATTTAGCTCATTTTTTTCTTTCTCTTTGATCTGGTCAGCTTCTCTCATTTCTGCTCTTTCTTTGTTCTTCTTCTCCTTTTTTCGTTCTCCATCTTCTTTAGTATGAATTCATTGCATTTCTGCTAACTGGTCAAGTAATTCTGAGTTGTGCTGTAATTGCTGTTAGTTAAGGTAAGTGGTTGAGTTCATTGTTCTCCTTCTTCTTCCCTTTCCTTTTGATTTGAGTTTGAAGTGATTCTTTGTTCCAATTCTGGAAATTGGACTATGCATGTAGTGGTTGAAGCAAGAAAAGACAAGGGAAAGAAGAAAGTAGGATAATCTGGTACCAAGTGAGCTCATAGGAGCAAAGGAGATTAAGGTTTGGGAAACTGTGTATGAATGTGTGTTGTTTGATAATTGTTAGAGTTTAGAAAGTGTAATTGTGTTGTATAATGAATTGAATTGAAGATGTTTAATTGCTATGTAAATAGATTGTTATGAGGTTTTTGATTTATAGCATGAAATTCCATTTCTGGAAGAATTGAGATTGAGCTGTGTAATTCTTGAATTGATGTATGTCTATTGTGAGTTTGAATGTGTCAAAGTGTCTATGCATGCATTCTGGTGGTTAAGGTTTAGTTTGGAGAATTGGCTATACCAATTCAATTGTTTTAAGCTTGATAAGTTTGTTATTGTGAAAACTGGTTTTGAGGTCAATTTGACCTATCTGAGTTATTTCTGTTATAAGATGAGTTTTACAACTCTATTTTATGTGAGGCTAATGGGATTAGAGTCCTAAGGGTTAAGTCTATAATTGTTATAGAATTGGTCGAGTTGATTAGAGGACTCTAAGGTCTTTAAAAATTGCCTATATGTGTAGTTGACACTTGGTAGGAGGGCCTTTGGAGCTGTTGTACTTCCTTTGGCCATAATTCCTTGGTTTTGAGTCCAAATGTGATGAGAGTTATGTCATTATAAATTTAACTTGTAGGTGAACATTTGGTCTGAAGGCCATGTTGGCTAAAAGTGGTGTTTGGATAGTTTTTGGAAGTCATATATGTGGTTAAGGGTAAGAACTTGGAAAGAGGTGCGTGTTTTGGGAGTTTGAACATATAGCTCAGGCTCTGTCGCGAGCGCGACAGAAGGCTTTGTCTGGCAAAGTTTGCCAGATTCTGCTCTGTCGCGTGTGTGAGCTTTGCCGCAAGCACGACAGAAGTCCTTTGGGTGTTCTGACGCGAGCACGACTAAGGTCGCGAGTGCGACAAAAGTGTACGTGAGGTCTATCACGAGTGCGACACCGATAAGAGTCATGAGTACTTGTTAGTTGTCTTAACTTGTGTAAAATATTGTATCAATTTATGAATGGCTATGCATATGGAAACTGATATATATATATATATATATATATATATATAATCCACGTGAAGTTATGCATAATGAGGTATGAGCTTGTATAGTAAATCATATATATGTGTGCAAGATATCAAATGTTATGATGTTAGTTAATGTTGGTGTATCGATGTGGTTTATGGTCTTGAGCTTATGAACTGCTTACTTATATGGAGATTAATAATGTGGCTCTGGTAAGTATGCATTTATATGTATGTGTGTGTGTGTGTATATATATATATATAAATATATATAAATATATATATATATATATATATATATATATATATATATATATATATATATATATTATTTGTATGAATTAAATGATAAAGCGTGAGATTGATAATACGTTATATGTGTACATGAAAATGAATAGTGTTATGATTTATTCGATAATTGTTTAACGCAGCTTTGGTGGATGTTATATAACTTTTTGATGTTAACAAATTATGGGTTAATTATTTAGCCTGCAAGTCGAGTCGTGGATAGGTAGGCCTGCCTGTAGGGTCAAAGTGCTGTAGCCGAAGCACTTTCCAATTGATCTGTCCCGTTTGGGTCAGGAGTATTCCTTGATTGGAGCCCCAAAAGTGAATGTTTGTGTGATTTTATCTAAAGATATCTACGGATATCACTCCATGATTTAAAAGTATCTACGGACACTAGTATAAAGGTATCTACGGATATCAAAGTGATTGTCTCGTTATCCACTACTATAGAAGTGCAGGCATATTATGAAATGACTAACTAACAAATGAATAAATGTAAACTTTACGTGTTATGTGAATTTGTGAGTATATGGCATTGATAGACTATGAGGATGGTGCATGTAATTTGGAATTGAGATCACAAATTGATGATGTTATATACTTAATTTAGGTGCTAATAATTGCTTTGTCATATGAATATTTAAATGTGAGGCATGTATATGGAATGTTGTTGTTATATCGTGAACAAACAGAAGAATATTTAAGTGAATAGTATGACATACGTGAATTAAGGATATAATGGAGGGATCTATAAATGGCTTAAGAGATAATGATAATTACTTGTTATGTAATATTGATGGTTAATCTGAATTGCATTTATATTTCATGAGTATGAGAATTGTATTGATGAACACTCACATCTCCAATGTGTATGGAATCCTGTTTGGATTCTCAAAGTGTGTGTATGTTCAGACACAAATACGAAAGTGGTACTTTGCGTACCATAATGATATTTCGATACCTACTCCAAAGATTAAGGAGACAAGGTATGGAATGAATGATGCGTTGTGACTATGAGCAATGTGAATATTATGCAACATAAGAATATGAATGTGATGCATTATAAGCTTGCCATGCGATAATGAGATATTTGAATATGATTTTCTAAGCATGTTATATGTACACCGAGATATACTCAATGTTATAATTATGAAGCACGTTTATGATGGAAAATAAATATAGATCATGTATCTGATGTTATACCATGATTGTTATGAATATTGTATATTGTATGTTGTTTCCCCACTAAGTGTTATCGCTTAGCATGAATGTTTTATCCATGTAGGTTCTTTTAAAGACAAGCGCTTTCGAAGACAGATCTGCATCGCTAACAGCCAACACATTAGAAACCGCTGTATATGTAGTTTTATTTTGAATAAGATGTGTAATTATAGTTGGCATGTATAAGTGAACTAAAGTTTTGTATCAAGGAGATTGTATGGTGTAAAGCGTAAACTAAAGTAAGACTTTAAATGTTATGTAATAAATGTAGGGATTTTTCGAAATGTATCTAATATTGTTTAACGAAATTTATTAATTCTGAATTTTGTTTGAAAGCTGATTCGTGTGCATGTGATTGTGTTGTGACACTCTATAGCCATCGTAGCAAAGCTCTATGTGAGGTTAGGGGGTGTTACATTAGGGTTGACCTAGCCAAGGTTGAAGCGGTTGTGAATTGGAAATTGCCCCGGAATGTGCCATAAGAGAGCAGTTTCTTGGGTTTGGCAAGGTACTATCGATGGTTTGTTGTAGACACCGGCTCCTGAGACAGCCCAGATCAGAGTTACCCAATGATGATAAGATGCCTACTCGCAAGCAAAAAGGTTAAAAGTGATGATTTCCTGGTCAAATTTGCATTTTAGAGTAAAAAAATAAAAATAATAAAAAATATTTTGAAAATTAGATTTGAAAAATGGTGTTTAGAAATTATAGTATTTTTTAGTTAAATTTTAAAAAAAAATTCCGTGAATGTCGACGTGCGACGCCCCGCGCTGAGCGCCAGCCACGTTGCTCGAGCGAGGCATCGCCCGCGCTGAACGACGTGCAGCGCACATCCGCGTGCTGCTTTGCTCCCAGCGTGCGCGACCGACGCCCGTCGCGGGCGCCAATAGGCGTCGGTTGCCCCTGTGCCACCGATTTCGCCCAATTCTGCCGATTTTTGCCCAAAACTAATTTTTTTCCCATTTTGTCACCGAAATCTGATTTCCTATCCCATTTTTGGTATTTTTATATATTTTCCAGTTTTTAAAATTAATAAATTATTTTTTTAATTTAATTTAATTTAACTTTATTTATCCTTAAAATAAATGTCAAGGATTTAATTTTATCTTTTAAATTCTAATTTGAATTCAAAAGGATTTGATTTTATCCTTAAATCTAATTTGAATTTAAAAATATTTGATTTTATTTTCTAAAATCAGATTTGAATTCAAATGGATTTGATATATATCTTTAAAGGATTTAAATTCTAAAAAGGATTTTTTTTTTAAATTCAAAATTTGAAAAGGAATTTGTTTTTAAATTTAAATTTTAAAAAGATTTGTTTTTGAATTTTGAATTTCAAAAAGATTTAAATTTTTTATCTTCATCCTCATTTACCTATAAATAGGAGGCTGAGGATCGAGGGAAGGTCGTTGGATTTCTTACTTTTCATTTTTTCTTTTTCAACAGAATTCTCTCTACTTTTTTATGAAATTTCTTCTTCAAATAAATTTCTCAAATCAGTTTTCAATAAAATAATCCTTCTTGAGACAAAGAAAATAATTCTTTGTTCTTGAGTTGTTATTTTCTTTCATTCTTCATTTTTAAGCAGTTTTCTTTCTTGGAATAAAACTCCACCTTTTTCATTTTCAACTTTAATTCTGTGGATCAAACCAAGGAAATCAATCATATTTTCCCTTCATCAAGCACGAATTCTGAGGGTAAATATTCTGGGCCCAATCCTACTTTTCTTTTATTTTCTTATTTTATTTATTCACAATTATTTCATTAACATATATATATTTATATCTATTGTTTATTTATTTTATTTCTAATATTTCCTTTTATTTCCATTATTTTATTTCATTATCCCACTCACATGTTGTTTGTTTTTTTTGTGAGCTTATTTATTTTCACTAAATATGGGGTGCTGAGAAGGGGAGCCCGCTAGGATAATTCGGGGACACCAATTTGGTTCATTTTCTTTACACTATCTCCTTTTAGTTTATATTCATTTCCAATTTGTTGTAAATATTATTTAAATCCCGCTAATATAAAAATGGTTAAATGTTTTTTATTAATTAAAATGGGATCTTTTATAAATTGAGGACCAATGTCCTATTTTTTTAACAAATAAAACCGACACTTCAAAAAATTGTTTTGTAATAAATATATATGAGAGTACCAATCTCCTCACCCTTAATGTATATCTCGTTTTATGCATGCTTTGTATTTTATTTACAATGGGGGATGTATTCCGCCCCTATTTTTGTTGTAATCTATCTTTAGATGCTTTATTTTAATGCTGCTTTTATGTATTATTTCCCTTGGATGGATAATTTGCGCTTTAATTTATTTGCACCGAATTGAATGAGAAATGGGATGAAACGCTAAATTCAAAACTCAATTATAAACTTAATCAAGGTATGAATAAATGGGAAGTCCCGAACCTACTCTGGTCTTTGGGCTCAATGAGGCGAGAGGGCCATCTCAACATTCTGTTGGGGTGGAAGCCTCCAAGATACCTCTTGTGTCACGTAAAAAGGCTTAAACTTGCACAGTCCTAGGCGCCATGAGGTTCGGTGCGTGTCACAATGGCGACTCCATTGGGGACATATTCGAGACTTCGCTTCGAAAGTACCTTAGTTAAAATTTACAATTGGGTTTTAATTTAAAAATTTCATCCTTTTTTGAAACTGCATTGCATCTCATTAGAGCCTTAGATCTATGCTAGTTTGGTCCCTCTATCAGCCCCGGTGCGTTCCCGAAGCACGACCCTACGTTCACTCAATGTATGGAAGTGTTAAGGATAATCACCAGCCCAAGCCTCGTACCATCATGGTATATCAAATAGAGACCTGATCGGTCGTTACAGACTTATTGGTAGGGACCATATTTGGGTAGCCCTAAAGCAACACCACCTTGGCCAAAGCTTATGTAATGGCAATGGCTACTTTCCCTAAGTGCTATGAACCTTAATACTATGCTTGCTGTATGGATCATTATGTATTGGACAGACCCAGATAATTTGATTGGTCACCTAATCAAAGGCTTTCATACCTCGATAGGCCCATGTTAATTTATTCGGAATGCCTAAATATGTAACGATCATAACCCATGCGTATGAGCATTAGTTAAGAGAGGTTATGCTGCCGGTTTTCCACCGTGCACCATGCGCGCCCATCGGGTCCCCTATTAACCCATGGGCCAAGTGTCACACCCCATTTGCCCCCTAAAAGTTCGAGCCATGTTTGTGCATGTGCATTGAGAGTGTTTTGGCATGTGATAAGGGTAATTAGGGTATAATGCATGTTTGCGGGTTTTACTAGTATGTGGGTGCATGTACGGTACTAGGGTGTGAATTAGTTGGGTTGCATTTGGGTGTGTTTGCTCAAATGGTTGTAGTATGTAAGTGAGTAAGTTGGGTTCTTATAGTGTGTGCATGTGAGTGATTAAGATCCACCACTAGGAAGAGGACACATGTCTAGGGTTGGGAAAAGAAAAAGAAAAAGAAAGGAAAAAGGGGAAAGGGGCAGATTTCCTTTCATTTTCTCGTTTGCCTCTTCCCTTCACTCTTCTTCTTCCTTTTCTCTTCTCAAAAGAGCCCTAGCCTTGGATCTAAGTTGGTGTGGTGGGAATTGATCATCTCCTAGTCTTCTCTTGGGTAAGTTTTCTGCATTTTCATCATCTCCTTCATCTTGTTCATCTTCTTCTTCTCATTTTTTGGGTTTATGGTTTTGATCTAGAGTTTTGTGGTTTGTTTGTTTTGGTGATTTGTTATTAGTGGAGCCTCCTCATGATCCTAAAGGCAAGGAGAAGGCTGGTATTAGTGGCACCGAGTGATTTGGAGCTTAGGAGATTCGGGTTTGGGAGTGCTTATGATTTTTGATCTTCGGATGAATTTGTGGAAATTTGAGGTCTCTTGGAGTTTATAGTAGTTGATATGTTATGGGTTTTGATTTAGATGTGTTAAGGAACCTTGAATGTGAGTTATTGAACCCAATTGTGCATTTGATTGAGATGACGAATGAATAGTGTTGAGTTTTGATTTGTGTAAATTGATATTGTTCTTAGCATGATTTAATTGAAATTCTTGGAATAAATGTTGTATTATATGTTAGAAATGATGGTTTGGTTACTGGAATTGAGGTAAGTGGAAGTTTGAATTGAGTATGTGTGATTAGGTGTTGTGAAAATGGGATTTTCTGCAGATTTCTCATGTAAGGGCTGGAAATCCCGACCGTGTCATGAGCACGACATTATTGCGACCTCGCGACAAAGCCTGGTGATAGCAACCCTCGCACGCGACAGAGCCCTCTGGTATGACACCCTTGCTCCTACGGCATCTCACTCCTATCCGGATGGGTTCGCTTATGTATGGGTAGGGGGTGTTACACCAAGCCCACCTAGGACAGAGACTACGAGCTCGTGTGTGGGGGCAATAAGGTTGGAAGGGTCTATCTGCTTACATGTGGTTGTGGATGATGATTGCATATCCATGTCATTCATGCACAAATAAAATTTTTTTATTTCCTCCCCATGTATACATCCTATTCTTTGCATATAATTATCACATGTATATATCATCCTGTGTATAGTTTTTCAAATGTTTCACTTGTATCATTGTAATCTCTTTTAGTCACTGTATACCATTTGTTGCACAGCACGACCATGCATTGCATATTATTTATGCATCATTCTAAGCCTTACATTTCAGCCATTGTAGACCATTTGCTTGGATGGTTAGGGGATCCCAACAGTTGTCTAAAGAGTGATCAGAGTTTGGGTTGGCTGACAAAGATTTAGCATCCTTGCCAGAGCATCTAAAGGTAGCAGAAATGGCTGGCCCTTCGCAACAGACCGAAGAGACTCGTGCCTTGATTGCCCAGGAGATGGATAGAAGGTTTGAAGAGCTTGAAAAAAGGCTATTGGCTGTGATCAAAGAAAGAATGGATGCCATGGCACTGGTTCTCCAAGCTCAGCTTATGGCAACAGCTCTTGACTAAGTGAAGCCGGCCACAGTCGATAAGGCTCATACAGCGACGGCTACAGTACCTCCATTTTCTTTCGAAACCAGAGGCAAGGGGCCACCTGATTCACCAGTTGAGCAAGGAGGAAATAGGAGGCCTACTCTAGAATGTAGCACTATGCCTGAAGAGGATGGGGCCCTTGCAATCACGCATAAAGATGAAAGCTTAGGAAGCCATAACAACAGTAAGGCAAATGTTAAGGTTACAGAAGTCTCATCCACTAGAGCAGTTCAGTCCCACCTCACTGTTTCGGGTAGGCCATTATCTTAGCACTTCACCCGTCTCGTCAAGAAAGGGAAGTTACAACCCTTGCCGGTTGGGCCTGCCCTAAGTCAAGGATGCCCTAGACATAAAGCAGATTGGTACTACGCATATCACCAGTATTTAGGGCATAGAATGGACTACTATTGTCCCTTGAGAGATCGCATTCAAGAACTGATGCCAGGCCCAAAAAAGGAAAAGATTGCAGAAGCGCCAACCACGGAAGTAAAGCAAAGGCATTTTTCTAATTTGGGCAGATCTTTGTCCTGGGTTCTCAAGAGGCTGATGAAGGAGGGGATATTACAGCTATTGCCGGCTAGGCCCGCTAGAAGCCAAGGACAGCCCGATCATAAAGGGGATGAGTATTGCACCTTCCACCAGCACACCGGGCATACCACAGATTATTGCAAGGCCTTAAGACATGCCATTCAAGATCTGATTGATTCCAAGAAGATCTCCGACCCAAAAAAGCGAAAGGGAAAGAATAAGATGGACTAAGTGCCTAAGTGGAAAGGCAGGACGTTTCTTAGGGATGATAATGGACCATCGACTGCAACAGTTGTGTTGGCAAGAACGGAAGTTGATTAGCTGTTTAAAATGTTCTTTTTATTTTTGAATTGTTTAATAATGACATTTTAGTTTCATTAATAAGATGAACGTTTTTGCTTACTTGTGTTATGTCTCTTATGATTTTACTATGCATAATCATGATCATAACTCATTTATTTTTGACATTGATTCAGTTGATGCTACTCTATTTAATCTCAGAAAATTTGGAAAGTCCAAAGAAAATCTTGATAGCATTTAATGTAACTCCTGAAGAGACATCAAAACTTGAGAGAAATTCAACAAAATATAAAAAAGGTCTTTGCCTGGACATATGAAGACACGCTAATAGTTGATCGTGGAATCATTAGGCACATCGTTCAAACACACCACAATCATGAACCGGCCACGCAGAAGCTCAGAAGATTAAAGCTGAAAAGGGTAGAAAAGGTCAAATAGAGGAATCCACAAGCAGAAATGAAGCCAAAATTTCTAGTCGAAGTTCAATGCCAGTCTTGGTTGGTTAATGTTGTACCAAATCGAGAAGAGGAGGAGTGCATGTATGTGTAAACCATTAGGATTTAAACAAAGCTTATCCTCAAAAGAACAAAAAGAAAAAAAGAATAGGAAAAAAAAGAACAAAGGAAAAAAAAGAGAAAAATAAAATACAATAAAGAGAGAAGGAAAAGAATCAATATGTAGATTGGAAAACCATCATGGGGGGCAAGCTTTGTTCAAATCCTGCTGATCTACACGTGCCCGTACTTTACCATTTTTCTTGACTTTCCAAAAGGACCACAAGAATTATATTGACTTGCAATGGATATAGGTTGCTCGAGCTTGGAAATAGACATCATAGGGGAGATGCGCCCTACAGCCCCAACGGACAGGGTTCAAGGACAGAAGGACACCTTATGGTTAAGGCTAGTTAGTTGCTCTAGATGATGGTATTAAAGACCACAAGTCCTCTCTGTATTGCCCCCAAACCAATAGGGCAGGAGAGACTGCTAACAAGAAGATCTTGATCAAGATGGCTCGAAACTACAAGGATTGGGCAGATAAATGGCCTTTTGTAATTTGAGGTTGGAGAACCACCATCGGAACCTCTATAAGAGTAACCTCTCAGTTCTCAATACATAGGGCAGAAACAGTATGGCCGATCAAAATAGAGTTCAAATCTTTAAGAACAGTCATAAAAGCCCAAGTTTTGGAAGCCGACAGGGCACAACAACGGCAGCAGTAATTGAACAAGTCAGACAAGGATAGGTCATGGGATTATCACCACGGTCAGATCTATCAGAAAACATTCTGCTTGATCATTTGGAAAGACGACCAAAAAGCATCCGATGAAAGATGGAGATTCAATTGTCAAGCAAATGAGACCAGGTGTTCTGGGCATACGGGATAGGTTTAGGCTAACGTGAGAGGACCCCTTGTTCTTCAGAGACTGTATCTAAGACAGTAGCAACAGGCAGCAATGAAGATGGCTTCAAGAACCGATCAACGTCGAAGAACTCAAGAGGGTCTATGGCTAAAGACTTAAAAATCAAAAGAAGAGAATAAAAGTCCCGCGGGTTGAAAACCCAAAAAAGGCGGCCTTGCTAAAAATGGGCACCTCATCAGGGTGAAAACCGAAAAAATGCACCCCATGCAAAAATTAGAGGCTTGAGAGAAAATTTCCAATCAAGAAAACCCGAGAGGGCTGATTGGAGATAGGAGTTTGATGCTTACAAGATCTACTCTGAGATTAGATGTAGTTATGCATTTTGAATTGATGTTGGATAATGATCATGTATAGAGACATCATACTGAAATGTACACAATCTTTGCAAATATGTGTGTTCATTGTTTTCTAGTTCATTTTTAAAAAGAGAAATGTTATTCATTGCTGAATGTATGAAATCTAAATGACTACACTCTGCTACTGCTCTCACCGTCCAGATGTCTAAGTCAATGAGTTATGTTATCTACTGCGAGACTAATCACCTACATCTTGAATGCATTAGTGGGAGTAAAGGAACAATCCCCGATCGATGGTATAATAGTCTTCACCGACAGCTTGCCTAGAGGCTATGATGTATGGAGGTAAAAGCCAAAGCTAAAGGTCCACCTTGGAAAGATAGGGATGCCTCACTACATCGTTAATCCCTCTGAACTATCGAGTATAATGGGTTGTAATGTAAAAAGCAACCCCATGAAGCCCTAAAGAACCCGATCCTCATCTGCTACCTCACCCAATCTAGCAACACATTCATCAAGGGAGGCCATGGAATGCAATCGATGCCTAAGGAGAAAATGCCTCAGAGAATAATTATGGATTACTCTAGGAAGGGGCTTTGATAGCAGCTTCAACTTTTCTTGCAGCCGTACCGAAAAGGCAGGAGAGTCTCAAAAAAAAAAGAGAGGCCATTAGAGATGAAAATCGTGACTGGCTCTCTAAGCAAAAATTAGGCCAAAGGGCAGGGTGAAAACCTGGAAATAGGCAGTCTGTCCTTCAATAAAAAATGAAAAAAAGCCGTTGGAGTGGGTTGGGTCCATTCCAGGGTTATGTGAAAATCCCTAAAGGGATGCATTTCTTGCTAAGAAAAGCTAGTGTGAAAATCCACAAGGGACGCACTACCTTTAAAACAATGACCTTTGACGCCTGGAGCGATAAGGCGGCATTACTCCAAATAAATTTCCTTTAGGTAGGTGGTGCATAATGCAGAACTTGATTCAGAGTCATGGGGGCAAAATGCTCGTTGACCGGGGGGCAACGATACATACAGGTCAGTTCTCCTTGAAAATATTTTGGGTTAGAGTCCGTAAAGCCAAGAAAACACGTTTCTAGATCCCTGGGGGCATCAGACAATGTGAGCAGCCGAACAGTACCCTCGATGAATCCCTTAACCACCTAGGATGTGGTCTATCCATTTTTTCATATCACATGCATCCCACATGCATAGACCTTTTGCATATCCCCCTGCATGTCACGTGCATTCAATCCTTTATACGTATAGTTGTGTACACATAATTTTTGTACATTAATCCTTTGCATGTGTTTTCTGTATATAGTTTTGTATGTATATTTCACACACATAATTCCATATGCACACACAATCTTTTGTATATATTGTTGCATACATGACTCAGAGGGAAAGGTCCGAATAGACCCTATGAGCAAGGATGATCCAAGGGATGGTTTCAGCTCAACATTATCGGCCACCGTATCCAACATAAAATCAGGTGAATAGGTGCAGTGGTGGAATGCCCCGAAGAACAAGCCTATCCGGGCACAGCATGCTAAGGACAATCAGGAATCACACAAATCTACAGAAAAGAAGATCCTTCGAGAAGCCGGACTATGCACACATACTTTAGTTAGAGGCAATCAGATGCAAAAGTGGGCCGAGGTACAGCTCTACATCGACACTCATCCACGCCGAATAATTAGATCAAGATGAAGTCCTCATGAAAATAGAATCTCGCGGACCAGCTCCCAAGAGGACATTTAAAAGAGTAAGCCTATTCATGCACACCATTCCGGGGACAATCAGGTAAGTTTCTCTATCATAAGAGGCACGCTCACACACATCACATAATAAAAGTACAAAATCCAAATTCAAATGTACAAAATCTCAAACAAATGAACAAAACAACAACAACAACAAAAAACAAAACAACACAAAACAAAAAGAAGAAGATATTTTCAAGGCCTTGAAAATCCAATATACTGTAAAAATTCAAATACATCCAAAATGTAAAAATCCCAAAAACAACAGGAACAACAAAAACAGAAAAAAAACAAAGATCATTTCAAGAGTCGCCA